>CAMZMU010000074.1:36045209-36491926 GCA_947311845.1 Poa pratensis | reverse complement strand
TCGACGACACCCCTTCGCCGTGTTCTTCGTGGACGGGGAGACCCCGCAGAGGAGGAGGACAACGACGAGCAGAGGAGGTCGGCGACAAGGAGGAGGAGGACAACGACTATAGTGGCCCAATGTCGTCGCTCCAACGACGGGAACGAGGCAGGCCCCCGCATACCGTACGAGGGTTGAACCCGTATGGAAACCCCCTCAGAGAGGAGCAGCCGACGGGGAGGAGAGCAAGGTTCGCGCCCGCCGCCAAGGACGCGGCCATCGATGCCAAGGACAGGACGGCTAGGAAGACCACGTCGAGAAGCCGAAGGCCCCCAAGCGTCCTCGCCAAGACGGCGATCCACGCGGAAGCTTCGGCCTCCAAGAAGAGAGAAGAAGGATGCGTAGACCCTAGACTAAGCGGAGTGAAGTACGCCGCATGTATATGTTATTTCATTTATTCAAACTTTATTCATACGAGATTTAAACAAACTTACAATTCAAATTAAACGAGAATTTAACAAACTAAACCTAGACTAGACGGAGAGAAGGGGGCCTATGCAACTTCTCGCCAACCAATACACGCGCCGGCGAGGAGATGAGATGCCGCTTCATGGCCGGCCGAAGGAGAGGAAGATGCGAACCAAGCCAAAGAATCATCAAGAGACTTGCATGCCTTGATGATCCGGCGCCGGGATTGCATCTTCCGTTTCCATCGGTTACGGCCTTTAGAAACGTTCCCGCCGTTCCCCAGATCAAGGGCTCCGGCCTTGAGGAACGTCCCGTAGCCTCGGTTGAGCCGGCTGAGGCTTCTGGTTTTGCCGGCGCATCACTTTCGATTCACCGCCGTGACATGCGGCGGGGCGTTTGATGGGAAGCCTATTCGGCTTGCGCCGTCCCTTTCTTCGGTGACAGCGACGCTGCTTGCCCAAGATGCAGCCGTTGTAGAGGCAGATCGGGCAGCTCGGGGTCGTCGTCGTCGTTGTCGTCGCCGTCCTCGCCGTCACGCTCGTTGTCCGTTGAGGACAACTCCGGCGTTGGCTCTCTCGACCGCTACGACGCGCCTCGTACTCCTTGTTCACCACGGCGTGCCAGTAGGGCGCCGAGATGGAGTACTTGGGGTCGAGCTTTTGCTCGTACGGCATCTCCGTCCACTTGCGCTTGAGGAACTCGACGCGGTCCTGCCCCTGAGCCGCGGCGCCACCGGAATGTTGGCGGCGCTCCTCACCCACCCGTCTGGAAGGGAGGCGTCGTCGTCCACCGGCAGCTGGTGGTGGCTGCTCAGCCGCGCGTCTCCAGCGAGAGCACGTAGGGAGGCGCGTTGTCGGCCTCCTCACGCCACATGCTTCGCTGGAATGCCTTGGCCATCTCCGCCTCCTCGTTGCGACGCCGGAGTTTCCTCCAGCTGCTCGTGGCGTTGCTGCCCGCTGGGGCTGCCCGCCATGGCGGCCTATGTTCTTGAGGGAGAGAGAGAAGTGATGGTGTGGAGAGCAGGGCTACGCTGCATCGGGTTTTAAAGGCGGCCGAAGGAGCGGGGTTGGGTGGCCTGCATTACGCGGCCACCGCTTCGCCTGGCCACGCATTGACGCCGACGAAGCGTCTGCAGGGCGCCGCCGCGGCTTGATGACCCACAAGTATAGGGGGTGTATCGTAGTACTTTCGATAAATAAGAGTGTCGAACCCAACGAGGAGCAGAAGGTGTTGACAAGCGGTTTTGATGAAGGATTCACTGTAAATGCTCACAGACAAGTTTTTAGGAGTTTTTGATATGACAGATAAATAAAGTACAAGTAAATAAAATGCAGTAATAATAGTTGCAGCGAGTGGCCCAATCCTTTCTACAGCAAAGGACAAGCCGGTTGTTGTACTTATAATGACCAAACGTTCTTGAGGACACACGGGAATATTGTCAAGTGCTTTCGCTTCATATAGTTGATTAATCTTCATTGTTTTGATAAGTGTTGTGTGGGTGAACCTATGCTAATGCACCGCCCTTCCTAGGACTAATACATACTTGTGATTATACCCCTTGCAAGCATCCGCAAATACAAGAAAGTAATTAAGATAAACTAACCACAGCCTTAAACTTTGAGATCCTGCTATCCCTCATGCATCGATATACCAACGGGTGTTCAGGTTTCTGTCACTCCGGCAACCCCACAATTGGCAAACGAATACACAATGCATTCCCCTAGGCCCATAAAGGTGAAGTATCATGTAGTCGACGTTCACATGACACCACTAGAAGAATAACACCACAACTTAAGCATCAAACCATTAAATATTACTCAACATAGTTCACTACTAACATCAAGACTTCTCCCATGTCCTCAAGAACTAAACGAACTACTCACAAGACATCATACGGAACATGATCAGAGGTGATATGATGATGAATAACAATCTGAACATAAACCTTAGTCCAATGGTTTCACCCAATAGCATCAATAACAAGAGTAATCAACACCGGGAGAGTTTCCCCTATGAAATAGACAAGATTCAGCCCTAGATGTTACAGCGGAGACGGGGTGCAGCGGCGGTGATGATGGTGTTGGCGGTGGAGATGATGATGATGATCCCGATGAAGTCCAGCTCGATGACGGTGATGATGGCGACGATTTCCCCCTCCGGGAGGGAATTTCCCCCGGCAGATTTCTTCCTGCAGGGGAGCTTTTCGCTCTCTGGTGTTTTCCGCCTCGTGGAGGCGGCGGAATATTTCGATGGCCGTCCTCGTGTGTTAGGGTTCCGAGGGGGTCAAGTACGCGAAGGGGGAACGGCTGAGGTGGGCCAGGGCCCCCAAACCACCTGCGGCGCGGCGGGGGCCCCCGCGCCAGGGTGAGGAGGGCCCACCATGGCCCTTCTCAGCTCCCCTTTTGGCCTCCTCATCTGGTAAAATAGGAACTTCCATATGTCTCCTTCGATTTATTGATCTTCAGAAATAGTGCATCTCGACGGTGCTTTTTCCAGCAGAATCCTGACTCCGGTGTCCAATTCTCCATTATTCATCAAACATGCAAAATAGGTAAAATAACATAAGTAACACTTCTAAATATGAAATATATCGATGAATAGCAGTAAATTATGATATAAAATAGTGATGCAAAATGGACGTATCAACCCCCCCAAGCTTAGACCTCGCTTGTCCCCAAGCGAAAACTGAGCTCAGTAAACATGACCACAAGTTTATGGAGCAAAGTGTCGATAAATAAAATACGGACAAGAAGCATCACATTCATTGATACACAAGTCATTCTAGACAGCAACTTCCCTTCATATAATCTAACTTGAAATAAGTAAAGGGAACCACGATGAAGTGCATAAAGAGAACCATGATTGGTGAAGGCAAACTTAAACTCTTGGTCAGAGAACAATTAACAGATCATACTTATCTTTCGAGAAGAGTCTTTATATCAGAGCTTATATAGCAGAACTTACATGCCTTAATCATAACAGTCTCCTTACAGTCATTGATAACTTTCAAAGTTATATTCATTCGGATAAAAGCTATTGTGCGAAACAAGGAAATGAGAGATATGATTAGAAGTATCAACACATATAACTAATTGGATCTCAACAACTCAAATGCTTGCTTGAGATAGAGAGGAATGGGTTTACTGACTCAACAATAATGTAAAAGATAGGCCCTTCGCAGAGGGAAGCAGGGATTAAATCATGTGCTAGAGCTTTTAAGTTTTGCAAAGCATATAGAGAGTATGAAAATAGTTGTTTGAGCTATGTATGTCGTTGTCAACGAATCGTAGTAAAGTGAACACTAACCCCTTGTCAACCAGACTTTCAAGAGCGGCTCCCATGAAGGACGTTATCTCTACCAGCAAGGTAGATCATCCCTCTTCTCTTTTGTTTACACATGTATTTTAGTTTCTTTATAGTTGACACTCCTCCCAACCTTTTGCTTACACAAGCCATGGCTAACCGAATCCTCGGGTGCCTTCCAACATTCACATACCATGGAGGAGTGTCTATTTGCAAATTAAGTTGCTTACTGATAAATCAGGGCAAAACATGTGAAGAGAATTATTAATGAAAGTTGTAGTTAATTGGGACTGGGCACCCCATTTGCCAGCTCTTTTTGCAAATTGTTGGATAAGCGGTGTATATGCCACTAGTCCATTGGTGAAAGTCTGTTTGACAAAAGTGCTAGAGAAACTCTACAGAACCCTCATGAGCTAATAAACAGTGACACAAAACTAGGAGTAATAAGTTTTGAATAATTTAAAGGTAGCACATGAAGTATTTACTTGGAATGGCGCAAAATACCATATAGTAGGAAGTTATGGTGGACTCGAATGGCAATGGTTTGGCTCAAGGTTTGGATGTATGAGAAGCATTCCCTCTCGATACAGGTCTTTGGCTAGCAAGGTTATGTAGCAAGCATAAGAGTTGAGGGATACAAACAATTATACAAGTGATAAGAATAATCATGCAATCTTCCTTAGAAGCACAAATAGTTTAACTTAAGAATACTAAGCTTATGAGCTACAAAGAAAGAAAGATCATGGAATAATATATTTGCATGCACTCCCTCTCTCTACTTAAGTCTCAAAGTATTGTCTACTACTGACCAATGCTAAGTTTGCCAAAACCAAAAAGATTAACTTGGTGCTCTAAAAAGTGATCCCTATACTAACAACAAGGTTATCAATATGAAAGAGAATTGCAAGCTAAAATAAAGTATGCAGAAAGTAAATGATAAAACTTCTCATTAATATTTCATAACGGCAACTCACACCAAGGGATACATAGATAACCAACTAAAAGAGAGATACTTCCACATTGCAAACCATCATATAAGATAACTTCCCTACTCACGATATGACTTTATGGAAAAGTAAAAGGTAAAGATAATGATGTGATACCGCGGCACTCCCCCAAGCTTGGAACAAACCAAGGGGATGCCAATACTTATGATGAATTACTCCTTCGGTGGTGGTGGTGAATTGTCCTCATCATCAGACTTCCAGGGAAGGGGTTTCCCATCAACAAAGGACGACTTGGTTTCGATTATCCTGAAACTAGCAGCAGCGCTTATGTTTTTAAACCGAGTTTCATACTCACAGTTTTGATTCTGGACATCATAGAGTTGCGCCTGCAGTTTGTTGGTGGTGTTGATGAGGTGAAATATGTCTTCCCAGAGTTGTGCAGTCTCCTTCTTATGTTCAGCGACCAGCGCGGACACCATTGAGTGGAAGACTCCCACTTCACGTTCCGCCAGCTTTTTGTATGTGAAGACCTCTTGCTCCAGCTTCTCCATCCTGGCTTCCAGGCTCCCTTCTCCTTTGGGTCCTCGCACGTCTTCCGTCGCAGCTTTCCATCAACCATCTGCGACTCCTTGGGATGCATCTTCAGCTCATCCATGTATGGGGTGACGACGTTCACAAAGAAACTGTCCTTTGGAGGCTTCGATGAAGACATGGCAGCTCTAGATCTGAAAACAATATCTGGACAGAAACAGCTCGAAACGAAACACGATGAAAAGGCGAGATACGAACCTCGGGGGTTCGGGTGAGTTATATAGCAAAAAGTTTTACAACATAAGGAAGGTACAGGAGGAAACCTGATCGGAGACGAGCTCCGGGGTGCTCAAACCACCAGGCGGCGCGGCTGGGGGGCCCACCGCGCCGACCTATGGTTTGGGCACCACGGGTGCCGTCTCCCATCCGGTTCGGTCTCTTATTTTTCCATATTTAATAAAAACGACGAAAATATCTTCTAGAAAGTTATTCGCGAAACTTTTCTTACCGAAACTGTTACCTATTCGAATCGAATTCTGCAGTCCCAGAAAAATGTTCTTCAATGAAAGTTTCCGGAGTCACCACTTTAATTGTATCAACCTCTTCATTAATAGAATCTCCAGAAATATAATGCTTGAGTCTTTGACCATTTACCACTTGTGTAGAGTTATCTTTCAATGAAGCAATTTTTATTGCACCTGAACGATACACCTCCACAATAACAAATGGTCCTTCCCATTTTGAGAGTAACTTTCCTGCAAAAAATCTGAGACGAGACCTATACAATAGAACTTTCTCACCAACATTAAATTCTCTTTTAAGAATTCTCCTATCATGCCATCTCTTAACTTTTTCTTTAAAGAGTCTAGCATTTTCATAAGCCTCACTTCTCCATTCATCTAAAGAACTTAATGCAACAACCTTTTCTCACCGGCAAGTTTAAAATCTCTATTAAGTTCTCTCACTGCCCAATAAGCTTTGTGTTCTAATTCTAAAGGCAAGTGACAAGCTTTACCATAAACCATTTTATAAGGAGACATGCCCATGGGGTTCTTATAAGCAGTTCTATAAGCCCATAAAGCATCATTTAACTTACTAGCCCAATTTTTTCTAGATTTATTAACAGTCTTTTGCAAGATAGATTTAATCTCCCTATTTGACAATTCTACTTGTCCACTAGTTTGAGGATGATAGGCTGAAGCAATTCTATGATTAACACCATATTTAGCAAGAGTCTTTCTAAAACCACCATGGATAAAATGAGAACCTCCATCAGTCATAAGATATCTAGGTACACCAAACCTAGGAAAAATGACATCTTGAAGCATTTTTAAAGAGGTCTCACCATCAGCACTTTTAGTAGGTATAGCTTCTACCCATTTAGTGACATAATCAACAGCAACAAGTATATGAGTATTACCTTGTGAAGAAGGAAAAGGACCCATGAAGTCGAATCCCCAACAATCAAATGGTTCAATAACAAGAGAATAACTCATAGGCATTTCATTGCGTCTAGAGATATTACCAACCCTTTGACATTCATCACAAGATAAAATAAACTTTCTTGCATCCTTAAAGAGGGTAGGCCAATAAAAACCTGATTGTAGAACTTTCTGCGCAGTTCTATCTCCAGCGTGATGCCCTCCATAAGCACTTCCATGGCATTTCCTCAGTATTTCCTGTTGTTCATATTCAGGAACACATCTTCGCATAATACCATCGACTCCTTCTTTATATAAGTGTGGGTCATCCCAAAAGTAATGCCGCAAGTCATAAAAGAATTTCCTTCTTTGCTGAGCTGAAAAGGTTGGAGGCAAGTACTTGGAAACAATAAAGTTAGCATAATCAGCATACCAAGGACTATCTCGCGAACTTACACTTATTGCAGCCAATTGTTCATTTGGAAAGCTATCATTAACAGGAATAGGATCATAAGGAATGCTTTCCAATCTAGACAAATTATCAGCAACAGGATTTTCAGCACCTTTTCTATCTATGATATGCAAATCAAATTCTTGCAAAAGAAGTACCCATCTAATAAGCCTTGGCTTAGCATCTTTCTTTTCCATAAGGTATCTAATTGCAGCATGATCAGTATGAATAGTGACTTTCGAATCAACTATGTAGGGTCGAAATTTGTCACAAGCAAAAACTACAGCTAGAAATTCTTTTTCAGTAGTGGCATAATTCTTTTGAGCAGAATCAAGAGTTTTACTAGCATAATGAATAACATTTAACTTTTTATCTACTCGCTGCCCAAGAACAGCGCCTACAGCATAATCACTAGCATCACACATAATTTCAAAAGGTAAATTCCAATCAGGTGGTTCAACTACAGGAGCGGTGATTAAAGCCTTTTTCAAAGTTTCAAAAGCTTCCTTACAATCATCATCAAAAACAAAGGGTACATCTTTTTGAAGAAGATTAGTAAGAGGCTTGGAAATTTTAGAGAAATCTTTAATAAACCTCCTATAAAAACCAGCATGACCAAGAATACTACGAATACCTTTAACATCTTTGGGACAAGGCATCTTTTCAATTGCCTCCACTTTAGCTCGATCAACTTCAATACCTCTTTCAGAAATTTTATGTCCAAGAACAATTCCTTCATTAACCATAAAGTGGCATTTCTCCCAATTAAGAACAAGGCTAGTTTCTTCACATCTCTGCAAAACTTTGTCAAGGTTGTGCAAACAATTATCAAAGGAAGTTCCATAGACGGAGAAATCGTCCATGAAGACTTCCACAATTTCCTCACAAAAGCCATGAAAAATAGCAGACATGCATCTTTGAAAAGTAGCAGGAGCATTACATAAACCAAAAGGCATACGTCTATAAGCATAAGTTCCATAAGGACAAGTAAAAGTAGTTTTCTCTTGATCTTGCGCTCTCACAGCAATTTGAGAAAACCCAGAATACCCATCAAGGAAACAAAAGTGAGTTTTCTTGGACAACCTCTCAAGCATTTGATCAATAAAAGGCAAAGGATAATGATCTTTCTTAGTTACTTTGTTAACCTTTCTAAAATCAATGCACATCCTATAACCAACTACTACTCTTTGAGGAATTAGTTCATCATTTTCATTAGGAACAACGGTAATTCCTCCTTTCTTAGGAACACAATGCACAGGACTTACCCATCTACTATCAGCAATAGGATAAATAATACCAGCTTCAAGAAGTTTTAATACCTCATTTCTTACCACTTCTTTCATCTTGGGTATTAAACGACGCTGATGCTCAACAACAGGCTTTGCATCAGGTTCCATGTTGATGGCGTGCTGACATATAGTAGGAGAAATTCCCTTCAGGTCATCAAGAGTATATCCCATAGCTCCGCGGTGTTTCCTCAACACTCCCAATAACCTTTCCTCCTCTGTACCTGAAAGTTTAGAGCTGATAATAACAGGATATATTTTCTTATCATCAATATAAGCATATTTAAGATTATCAGGCAGAGGTTTCAAATCAAAAACAGGATCCTCCTTGGGTGGCATTGTGGTACCCAAATCTTCCACAGGTAAATTGTGTTTGAGCATAGGTTGACGAAGGAATACTTCATCAAGCTCATTCCTTTCTTCCCTGAAGTTCTCACTTTCATGATTCTCCATATGTTGCTGCAAAGCATTGTTAGGAGCAAGAACAATAGATGCAAGTTGAGCAATTTCAAAATCCTCACTAGGCAATTCAGTTTCATAAGGTGCTTTAGCAAATTTAGAGAAATTGAATTCATAAGATTCACCAGCAAATTTAGTAAAGATTTTCTCTTTCTTACATCTATAACAGCACCACAAGTATTCAGAAAAGGTCTACCAAAAATAATAGGACAACTATCATTGGCAGCCGACCCAAGTACAAGAAAATCAGCAGGGTATTTAGTCTTACCACAAAGGACTTCGACATCTCTAATGATACCAATTGGAGAGATAGTTTCCCTATTAGCAAGCTGAATAACCACATCAATCTCTTCAAGTTTACAAGGAGCAATTTCGTGCATAATTTCCCTGTAAAGCTCATAAGGAATAGCACTAGAACTTGCACCAATATCACATAAACCATAATAGCAATGATCACCTATCCAACAGAAAGCACAGGAACACTAGACTTCCTAGAACTTTTAGGATGTGAGACAATATTAGAAGCATCCTCACAAAAGATAATGTGTCTATCTTCTAAATTTTCAGTGACAAGATCTTTAACCAATGCTACAACAGGTTCAACAGTTATTTGCTCATCAGGTTTGGTAGTTTTCTTATTACTTTTACTAACAACACCAGTTATGATAGTATGTTCCTTAATCTTATTAGGAAAAGGAACTTTTTCAATATAAGGTTCTGGAATAATGCGATCAGCAACATTAACCTCAACACCTTTAGATATATGAGAAACAGATTCATCTTTATATGGTTCATGATAATTTTTAAAACCCTCCTTCGGCAAACCGAAATAGGAAGCAAAGGCTTTATAAAAGTTTGCAACAATTTGAGAGTCAAGACCATAAGTAGTGCTAATTTTGCGATAATCATCAGTATCCATAAATTTTTAACACACTCAAAGTCATAGCTTATACCTGACTCCCTACCTTTGTCATTCTCCCATCCTTCAGTGTTCTCCTGAATCCGATCAAGAAGGTCCCACTTAAACTCTTCTTTATTACGAGTGAACGATCCAGCACAAGTGGTATCCAATAGAGTTTTATCTTGAAAGGAGAGTCTTGCATAAAAGTTATCAATAACAATATTACCAGGAAGCTCATGAATGGGACATTTGAGCATTAATGCCTTCAATCTCCCCCACGCTTGAGCGATACTCTCTCCATCATAGGGCCAGAAGTTATATATGAGGTTCCGATCCTTATGAATCTCACTTGGAGGATAGAATTTGGAGTAAAAGAGAGGTACAATTTCCTCCCATCCAAGAGAATACCCATTCTTCAGCAGTTTATACCAATGTGCAGCTTTACCAGACAGTGATAGAGAGAATAATTTCTTCTTAACTTCTCCCATCGAGATACCTGCACACTTAAATAACTCGCACAATTCATGCAGAAATAACAAATGATCTCCAGGATGGACAGTTCCATCTCCTGCATAGCGGTTATTTGTGACACGTTCAACAATTTTCATAGGAATTTTGAACGGTATTACCTGCTCATCTGGCGCCTCCTCTACTACCTTAGCAGTGGTAGTTGTTTTCCCAAATAGGAATTCAAGAGAAGACCCCTCCATAATGAGATATAGCAGCAGGCAAAAATAAAAACAGCACGTACAATAAATGTTTCCCTTACCAATTCCACTTACCAATAGCGCTACACTCCCCGGCAACGGCGCCAGAAAATAGTCTTGATGACCCACAAGTATAGGGGGTGTATCGTAGTACTTTCGATAAATAAGAGTGTCGAACCCAACGAGGAGCAGAAGGTGTTGACAAGCGGTTTTGATGAAGGATTCACTGTAAATGCTCACAGACAAGTTTTTAGGAGTTTTTGATATGACAGATAAATAAAGTACAAGTAAATAAAATGCAGTAATAATAGTTGCAGCGAGTGGCCCAATCCTTTCTACAGCAAAGGACAAGCCGGTTGTTGTACTTATAATGACCAAACGTTCTTGAGGACACACGGGAATATTGTCAAGTGCTTTCGCTTCATATAGTTGATTAATCTTCATTGTTTTGATAAGTGTTGTGTGGGTGAACCTATGCTAATGCACCGCCCTTCCTAGGACTAATACATACTTGTGATTATACCCCTTGCAAGCATCCGCAAATACAAGAAAGTAATTAAGATAAACTAACCACAGCCTTAAACTTTGAGATCCTGCTATCCCTCATGCATCGATATACCAACGGGTGTTCAGGTTTCTGTCACTCCGGCAACCCCACAATTGGCAAACGAATACACAATGCATTCCCCTAGGCCCATAAAGGTGAAGTATCATGTAGTCGACGTTCACATGACACCACTAGAAGAATAACACCACAACTTAAGCATCAAACCATTAAATATTACTCAACATAGTTCACTACTAACATCAAGACTTCTCCCATGTCCTCAAGAACTAAACGAACTACTCACAAGACATCATACGGAACATGATCAGAGGTGATATGATGATGAATAACAATCTGAACATAAACCTTAGTCCAATGGTTTCACCCAATAGCATCAATAACAAGAGTAATCAACACCGGGAGAGTTTCCCCTATGAAATAGACAAGATTCAGCCCTAGATGTTAAGCGGAGACGGGGTGCAGCGGCGGTGATGATGGTGTTGGCGGTGGAGATGATGATGATGATGATCCCGATGAAGTCCAGCTCGATGACGGTGATGATGGCGACGATTTCCCCCTCCGGGAGGGAATTTCCCCCGGCAGATTTCTTCCTGCAGGGGAGCTTTTCGCTCTCTGGTGTTTTCCGCCTCGTGGAGGCGGCGGAATATTTCGATGGCCTCCTCCGTGTGTTAGGGTTCCGAGGGGGTCAAGTACGCGAAGGGGGAACGGCTGAGGTGGGCCAGGGCCCCCAAACCACCTGCGGCGCGGCTGGGGGCCCCCGCGCCAGGGTGAGGAGGGCCCACCTGGCCCTTCTCAGCTCCCCTTTTGGCCTCCTCCATCTGGTAAAATAGGAACTTCCATATGTCTCCTTCGATTTATTGATCTTCAGAAATAGTGCATCTCGACGGTGCTTTTTCCAGCAGAATCCTGACTCCGGTGTCCAATTCTCCATTATTCATCAAACATGCAAAATAGGTAAAATAACATAAGTAACACTTCTAAATATGAAATATATCGATGAATAGCAGTAAATTATGATATAAAATAGTGATGCAAAATGGACGTATCAGTGGCCAGCCGCTGCGACTCTAGCACGTGTCGCTTCCGTCTGCGCCATTGGAAGCAGTGCGACGTTATTGCGACACGTCGCTTCGCTCTGCGCCCGCCAGGGGAATGGGCGCGGCGTTATTGCGACGCGTGATGACAGGCATGGCGTCGTCTCGTCGCCCCGACATTAAACGCGGCGGAACGGCCTCCTCACAGCCTTCATTAACACGGGACGGGCACGTCGTGTGTATGACGGGCGGTCAATGTCCGGCACCCCCAGGAGGGCCTCCAAACTTGGAGGCCCGATTGGGTGTGCCGGACACAAAATCGCTCGGGGCGAGGCTTTGGGGAGTGCCGCTGGTGGGCGTTTTTGGTGTCCGGCCCCCGAAAGGGCCTTTTGGGGGTCCTTTAGAGGCCCCGGTGGAGATGCTCTAAAGGACATTTTCGAGGAGAGGGAAGTTCCCTTTAGAGCATCTCCACCGGGTGCCTCCAAACGACCCCCCAAAGGCCCTTTGGGGGCCGGACACCAAAAACCGCCACTAGTGGCACCCCCAAAGCCTCGCCCCGAGCGATTTTGTGTTCGGCACCCCAATAGGCCTCCAAATTTGGAGGCCCTATTAGGGGTGCCGGACATTGACCGGACATGGCCTCCGACAGGTGCGCCCCACCCGTCATAGACGTAGGGCGCGAGGAGGTGTTGTAAATTGCGCCGTGCAGGAGGTCGTTCCACCCACGTTAATGGCGACGCGTTTCTGTAGGCGACGAAGCTACGGGACGGCAAGGCGTCTGCGACACGCCTCGCAATTACGCCGGTGCCCAGGCTTTCCCGGCTTCCCAAGCGTCGGCGTGGCCGAATCGCGTCGCCGCCCCATAACTCCGACGCGACGCGTGCTCACCCACCCGCCGCTTCCCGCCCAGCGCCACCACTTCCTGCCCCCTCCCCGCCTATATAACACTCCTCCGCCGTGCAGCCTGGTACGTCTCCAATGTATCTATAATTTCTTATGTTCCATGCTTATATTATACCAATTGCTACATGTTTTATTCACACTTCATGGCATTTTTATGCATTTTCTGGGACTAACCTATTAACAAGATGCCACAGTGTCAGTTCCTGTTTTCTGCTGTTTTTGGTTTCAGAAAAGTTGTTTTGCAAATATCCTTGGAATTGGACGAAACAAAATGCCACGTTCCTATTTTCCCGACACGTTCACGAAGTCCGAAGGAGAGACGAAGGGGGGCACCGAGGCGCCGTCCCCACCCATGGCGCGGGTGGACCCACTAGCGCGCAGCCATGTGGGGAGCGAGCCTCGGGCCTCCACCGACATCGCCCCTTCGCCTATTTATTCCCCGAGGCGAAAACCCTAAAGACCTGAGCCATATTTCTAGAAAACATCCGTTGCCGCCGCCATCAGCCCTAACTCGGGGGGTTCTGAAGCTCTTCCCGGCACCCTGCCGGAGAGGGGAATCATCACCGGAGGGGTCTACATCGCCATGCCTGCCTCCGGAGTGATGTGTGAGTAGTTCATCTTTGGACTATGGGTCCATAGCAGTAGCTAGATGGCTGTCTTCTCCTCTTGTACCATCATGTTTAGATCTTGTGAGCTGCCTATCATGATCAAGATTATCTTATTGTAATGCTACATGTTGTGTTTGCTGGATCCGATGAATGTTGAATACTATGTCAAGTTGATTATTGATCTATTATATATATGTTGTTTATGATCTTGCATGCTCTCCGTTATTAGTGTAGGCTTTGGCCAAGTTTATGCTTGTAACTCCAAGAGAGAGTATTTATGCTAGATAGTGGGTTCATGCCTCCATTTAATCTGGGACAGTGACAGAAAGTTCTAAGGTTGTGGATGTGCTGCTGCTACTAGGAGTAAAACAGCAATACTTTGTCTAAGGATATTTGTATTGTTTACATTATGCACCATACTTAATGCAATTGTCTGTTGCTTGCAACTTAATACTGGAAGGGGTGCGGATGCTAACCTGAAGGTGGACTATTTAGGCACAGATGCATGCTGGATAGCGTTATGTGTACTTTGTCGTAATGCCCAAGTAAATCTCATAGTGATCTTCATGACTTGTATATGCATTGTTATGCACCTCTCTATTTTGTCAATTGCCCAGCTGTAATTTGTTTACCCAGCATGTTAGTATTTTATTATGGAGAGACACCACTAGTGAACTGTGGACGCCGGTCTATTCTTTTACATCTGAAATACAACCTACTGCAATCATTGTTCTTTTTCATTCTCTGCAAGCAAACATCATTTTCCACACTATACGTCTAATCCTTATTTTCAGCAAGCCGGTGAAATTGACACCCTCACTGTTTCGTTGGGGCAAAGTAGTTTGGTTGTGTTGTGTGCAGGTTCCAAGTCAACAAGTCATACCTTCCTCCACAAGCACCTTTTCTGACGCCGTTGACACCTTCAGAACATCGCCGACTTCCTACTGGTTCGATAACCTTGGTTTCATACAGAGGGAAAACTGCTGCTGCACTCATCATACCTTCCTCTTGGGGTTCGCAACGGACGTGTGACTTTACACGCATCAAGCACTTTTTTCTGGCGCCGTTGCCGAGGAGGTCGAGTTGCTTCTGCAAGGGGAGTCCCTCACTTCCAATCTCTTTACTTTGTTTTCGTCTTGCTTAATTTATTTTTATTTTGTCTTGTTTGCTTTCTTTATATCAAAAACACAAAAAAATTAGTTACTTGCATTTATTTTTGTATTTCGGCCAGAGTTTATTTTGCTAAAGTGAGTACTCCTGAGAACACCAAGTTGTGTGACTTCACTAGCACAAATAATAATGATTTCATATGCACTCCTATTGCTCCGCCTGCTTCTAAAGCTGACTTTTATGAAATTAAACCTGCTCTATTAAATCTTGTTATGAAAGAGCAATTTTCTGGTGTTAGTACTGATGATGTTGTTGCCCACCTTAATAATTTAGTTGAACTTTGTGAGATGCAAAGGTATAAGGATATAGATGGGGATATTATAAAACTGAAATTATTTCCTTTCTCTTTGAGAGGAAGAGCTAAAGAATGGTTGCTATTTTTGCCTAGAAATAGTATTTATTCATGGACAAAATGCAAAGATGTTTTCATTGGAAAATATTATCCTCCTGCTAAGATTATATCTTTGAGAAGTAGCATTATGAACTTCAAGCAATTTGATAATGAACATGTTGCCCAAGCATGGGAGAGAATGAAATCTTTGGTAAAGAATTGTCCTACCCATGGACTGACTGCTTGGATGATCATCCAAACCTTTTATGCAGGATTAAATTTTTCTTCAAGGAATTTGTTGGATTCGGCTGCTGGAGGGACCTTTATGTCCATCACTTTGGGTGCAGCAACAAAGTTTCTTGACGATATGATGATCAACTACTACGAATGGCACACTGAAAGGGCTCCTCAAGGTAAGAAGGTAAATTCTGTTGAAGAAACCTCTTCCTTGAGTGAAAAGATTGATGTCATTATGTCTATGCTTGTGAGTGGTAAATCTCATGTTGATCCTAATAATGTTCCTTTAGCTTCATTGGTTGCTCAAGAAGCATGTTGATGTGAACTTCATTAAAAATAATTTCAACAACAATGCTTATAGGAATAATTTTGGTAACAACAACTATAAGCCATATCCTTCTAATAGTGGTAGTGGTTATGGTAATTCTTATGGTAATTCTTACAACAATAGTAGGAGTGTACCCTCTGATCTTGAAGTCATGCTTATAGAATTTATCAATACACAAACTGCTTTTAACAAATCAGTTGAGGAAAAGTTTGGTAAAATTGATGTTCTTGCTTCCAAGGTTGATAGTCTTGCTCTTGATGTTGATCTTTTGAAACTGAAAGTTATGCCTAATGAGGTTAAAGATAGTAAGCCTTTTGTTACAGCCAATGCTATCCAAGTTAAAATTAACAACAATATTAGGATGTTGGCTGAATTGCATGCTAGGTGGGAAAGAGAAGCTGAAATTGATAGAAAGAATAGTATAGCTCGAGTTTGTACTATTACCACCACTAGTAATGCTGAAGCATCACATTTTAGTAAACCTCCTACTATCAATGGTAATGTTATTGGTGTTGGAATGTTTCCACTTCTACTACAAAGCGTGCAAAATTGCCTAAAACTGCTGAAACTGTTTCTGATAAAAGTGCTGAATTTTTTCGAAGTATGGGAGACAATGGTCCCATTGCTTTTGATCATAATGATTTTGATTTTGATGGTTGTAGCATTTCTGAAGTTATTATATTCTTGCAAAAGCTAGCTAGAATTCCTAATGCTAGTGCTATAAACATGGCTTTTACAAAACATATTACAAATGCTCTCATGAAAGTTAGGGAAGAGAAATTAAAACATGAAGCTTCTATCCCTAGGAAGTTGGAAGATGGTTGGGAGCCCATCATTAAAATGAAATTGAATGATTTTGATTGTAATGCTTTATGTGATCTTGGTGCAAGTATTTCTGTTATGCCTAAGAAACTTTATGATATGCTTGACTTGGCACTTTTGGAACACTGTTATTTGGATGTTCATCTTGCTGATAACTCTATGAAGAAACCTTTGGGGAGAATTGACAATGTTCATATTATGGTTAACAATAACCTTGTCCCCGTTGATTTTGTTGTTTTGGATATTGAATGCAATGCATCTTGTCCTATTGTTATGGGAAGACCCTTTCTTCGAACTGTTGGTGCTGTTATTGATATGAAAGAGGGAATATTAAGTATCAATTCCCTCTCAAGAAAGGTATGGAACACTTCCCTAGAAAGAGAATGAAGATGTCTTTTGATTCTATTATTAGAACAAATTATGATGTTGATGCTTCTTCTCTTGAGAACACTGGATTTTCACTTTCTGCGCCTAGCTGAAAGGCGTTAAAGAAAAATGCTTATGGGAGACAACCCACCTTTTTATTTTCTGTTATTTTATTTTATTTTGAGTCAAGGTGTTGCTTACTTCTGTAACAAATCCTTTGTATCTTTATTTTATTGCATTGCTGTGCCAAGTAAAGTCTCTAGTTAAAAGTTGATGCTAGATTTGGATTTCTGCGCAGTGGCAGATTTTCGCTGTCCACCGTTTTGAGCTGTATTCACTCCAGAAAAATTGAAAAATTCTGAAACAATTCACACATTATCCTTATGTATGTACGCAACTTTCATTAGTTTTGATTTTTCGCATCTGAGCAAGTTAAGTGCCTCGAAAAAATTCGTCTTTCCAGACTGTTCTGTTTTTGATAGATTCTTCCTTTTATTTTGCATTGCCTCTTTTACTATGTTTGATTGGATTTCTTTGCTCCATAAAACATCAGTGGCTGTAGCTAATGTCCAGAAGCTTTGGTGATGATTGTGTCATTACAGAATATGAGAATTTTTGATTATGCACTAACCCTCTAATGAGAATTATTTTGAGTTTGGTGTGGCGGAAGTTTTCAAGGAGCAAGCGAGAATGATGATATGATGTGATCAAGAAGAGTGAAAAGGTTAAGCTTGGGGATGCCCCCGTGGGTCACCCCAGCAATATTCAAGAAGACTCAAGCATCTAAGCTTGGGGATACCCATGGCATCTCCTTCTTCATCAACAACTTATCAGGTCATCTCTAGTGAAACTATATTTTAATTCTTCCACATCTTATGTATTTTACTTGGAGTGTCTGTATGCTTGTATTTTTGCTTTGTTGTTTTTATTTTCTGAATAAGTTGGATCCTAACATTCTTGTGTGGGAGAGAGACACGCTCTGCTTTTTCATGTGAATACTCATATTCTTCACTTATATCTTTTGAGTATTCTTATCTAGCTACTTCTATGCTTTTAGCTCCTGTTTTTCATGCATCTCTTTTAGAGCTGTTAATTCTTGTGGAGTAGTACTCTCTTGTTTCATTTGTAAAATACTTGGAGAGTTTTTGTTGAAATAAGTTGATTGGTGTTTGGTTGGAACAGAAAATGCAACATGTGGTAGATGGTATATTGAAAGGACATATTCATTCTTGTAGAAAGCTACTAGTACATGTACTAGTTGAGGGCTGTTTTGTCTTGTTTTATTTGACACTTTGCAATTGTTTTGAGCTCTCAAGTATTTCATGTTTAACCTCTTGCATCATGTAGTTAAAACCCTATTAGTAAAGAACTACCGTAGAGCTTGTTGAAATTTGGTTTGCATGATTGGTATCTCTAAGGTCTAGATATTTTCTGGTAAAAGTGTTTAAGCAACAAGAAAAGACAGTGTAGAGTCTTATAATGCTTGCAAAGTAAAACTATCAACTTTCAATTAACTAAAGACTATAATTAGCATTTTATTTTTATGTACAGAGGTATATACACAATATTTACAATATTTACATGTTTTTAATGAAAAGCTTCCATGGAAAGATTTGTTTTGGTTTCATAGTCATGAACACAAGTGTTCAAGGTCGACCCCATTTAACCATTACTCATCTTTCCAATCACTTTTCTTTTTGAAAACGTTTTTAGATAACAACTACACCTAATTTTTTTTGTAATTCGCATTCCCTATCCATAGTAAGATAAAGAACAACTTAATACTGAAAATAAAAACTACTTAGAGATAAAGCAAACAAGTGCACACAAGAACATTAACCTACGCTACGGCTCCCCGGCAACGGCGCCAGAAAAGGTCTTATAACCCACAAGTATAGGGGATCGCGTGTAGCCTTTTCGATAAGTAAGAGTGTCGAACCCAACGAGGAGCTAAAGGTAGGATAAGTATTCTCTCAAGTTCTATCAACCACTGATACAACTCTACGCACACTAAACGTTTGCATTATCTAGAAAATAAAACTACGGTAGCAATACGGGTATGAGAGGTAGTTTTGCAAGATAATAAATACAAGAAAGTAAATGTTAGTGCTGCAGCAATAACACATATACTAACAGTACCATGAGTGTGGAAAAGTGGTGGTAATTGTGGTGGCTTTGTCCAAGATTAATTAGTGAAGGTACTTGGTTCATTGTCTTCGATGCAGTTTTCTATGTGGGAGAGGCTAAATATACATGCACTCCACTACTTGGGATTACAAGTACTATATGATTGGATTGTTAGCAAGCATCCGCAAATACTAACAATGCATTAAGGTTTCCCCAACCATAGCCTTAAGTTCAAGGTCCTCTTACTCCCATACGTGCAACTAATCGGTTCGCGTTCTCAGGTTTCTGTCACTCCGGCAGAACTTCCCCCGCTTCGTTACAAATACTACCAACCCTAGGGTGTTTGATCCATGCGCGCACAATATAATGGACACCAAAGGACAGCACCATATAGACATACAACTCTAATGAACCTCATGCATTCAATTAAGCAATCAAAAGACAAATAAACTACGGAAACATGATGTAAATCATAGGATAAATATTATAGCATCAAACACCATGTTTACATAGGACGGTACAGAGGTTTGTGGGAGGATGAACCACTGAATACAAGGAGGAGATGGTGATGGAGATGGCGGTGAAGACGGCGGAGAGGGCAGCGCGGGCGGCGGCGGCGCCGGCGGTGCGGGGAACTCCTTTCCCCGCCGCCGGCAAGCTTGGGGAGCGCCGCCCCTTAGCCTCCCTCCTTCATGGCTTCTTGGGAGCCCTCCCCCATGGAGATGGGATCCATGGGGGAGGCAAAAACGTGGCTTTTGGTGGCTGAAATTCGTGGGTGGAGGAGTCCTCCACGAATTAGGTTTCCTCCCTTTATATATCTTCTCGGATTTCCGTCACCCCCTTTTAGGGTTCCACCAAAACGGGCCTACAGGCCGCGTCCGAACTCCGATTGGGCTGATCTCGGGCTTAAAATCTTCGTATGGAAAATTGTGACAACTTTCGTAACAGCCAGGTCTCCATTGACGTCATCTTCGAGGGTCAAACTGGCAATCTTCGTAAAAAGTTCTCAGACAGATTTCAGGAAAGTCCCAATTCGACTCCAACAAGGTTTCCTCTTGTATTCTTGATAATTTCTACACATCAAAGAGTAAAACAAGAACATTGTGCACTTTTGCAACTATTAGTAGGTTAGTCCAAATAAATAATAAACTTAATATAAAACAAGTGCTAAAAGCATAAAAATGGCATGAAACAATCAAAAATTATAGATACGTTTTGGACGTATCAACATCCCCAAGCTTAATTCCTGCTCGTCCTCGAGTAGGTAAATGATAACAAAATAATTTTTGATTGTAAATGCTATGATCAGGTCTTTAACAATTGCATGATGTATGGATAATAAAACTTAGCAATCATGTTTCCTAATGAAAAGTATCAACGAACTAAGAGCTTATAACATGAAATTTATAAACATCAACAAGATTGTAATGACCATAATAAAGCATGATAGAGTGGTATCTCGCTTGCCCTTAATTGTGGAGCAAAACATAAATGCCAAGGCACCTCTGAAGTTCAAGTGAAGACTAGATATAGAGATATCAAAGATAAAAGCATCATGGTTATACCTCAATTAATCGTATTCTGGGACAAGCACATTACACTAAGAACGACAGCTATGCTCTCGAAGAAGTGCTCAAAGAAAGGATGGTGACTCAACATAAAAATAAAAGATTGGCCCTTCGCAGAGGGAAGCAGGGATTAACACGTGCTAGAGCTTTTTGTTTTAAAAACAGAGGTAAAAATGTTTTGAGAGGTGTTTGTTAATTGTCAACGAATGGTAGCGGGTGAGAACAGTATTCTACCTGTCAAACGGACTTTTAAGAGCGGCTCCCATGAAGGACGTTATTTCTACCAGCAAGGCAGATCATCCCTCTTTCTCTTTGGTTTACACACATTCAGGTATTTCACTGTTTGTCATTGCTTACTGATGAATCAGGGCAAAAGTGTGAAGAGAATTAATTGGTTAAAGTTGTAATTAATTGGGACTGGGCACCCCGTTGCCAGCTCTTTTTGCAAGTTATTGGATAAGCGGATGTATATGCCACTAGTCCAGGTGTAAAAGTCCATTTGACAAATAGAATAAAGAATAACCACACTAATTCCTCATGAGCTAGTAAACATTGACACAAAAAGAGAAATATTTTGAAGGTTTTAAAGGTAGCACATGCAAATTTACTTGGAATGGCTTGAAATACCATGCATAGGAATTTTTTGGTGGACTCTTTGGGATAACTTGGTTTTAAGGATTTGGATGCACGAGCAGCATTCCCGCTCAGTACAAGTGAAGGCTAGCAATAGACTGGGAAGCGACAACCACGAGAGCGATAACGGTCATAATCATGCTTGCGACAAAATAAAATTAACGGAGGCATAAAAACGATACTAAAACTCTGAGGCAAAATAGATCATCAAGGCTTAATTGACTTTTATTTTTCAGTCATAACATGTGTGAGCATGTGCCAAGTCGATTCAAGTGAATTATTCAGAGGAGGATACCACAATACCATACCATCTTATGAACAGGACAATGCATGTTGATATCAAAATAACATAATATGCACTATTAGCTAGTTGAGACTAACCATAAGAAAACATAAACTACTAAACAGTATTATTCACACATCATTTTTAAGTTTCAACAAGTAATCCATTAACCAAGTAAACATTGAAAACAGAGGATAAATAAAATATGTGACGATCCACTTATTAATGTAACTGGTGTTTGATGCTAAGATAAATAGATAATAAAATACAGCCGCTTCAAGTTTAGTTAAGTTCCTATGTTGCTCAAAAAACAAAGTTTAAAGGTTTGCAAACCGTGGGGTTATTGATGAAGAGGGATGCGGGGACATCCCCAAGCTTATGACTTTGGTAATTCTTCAATATTCCATAGTTTGGTGTTCCTTCATTCTCTGTGAAAAAACTTCAACACAAAAACTTTCCCATTCTTTTCTGCGGTTAGACATTAGTACAATAGATAATATTTCCCAAGTGCTACTATTAAACCAAATAAAATTTTGTTTTTAAGTTACAGAAAGGTTGCTTAAATGGCCAACTTATAAATGAAAGGTAAGAACCATTAAAAATCAAATGAAAACGAAAAGAGGCCACTCTTGCAACAAAAGTCAGAATCTGTCCAGAAAAACAGCAGCTGGAAAACGCAATTTTTAGGTGCACTTAAACATGCCCGAAATTTTAGCCAATTTTTTACATGCAGAGGATTAGGTGCTACAACATCAGTAATTTTTTCGTGATTTTTAGAGCTTCCAGTAAAATATGAAAAATCGCGCAATAAGCAGTAGATACCGAAAACAGAAAATCACTTTTTACATATGTATCAACTAAGCTAAATGGATAAAACTTGGTACTTTATTTTTGATAAACTAAGAAACCAGAGGCTAAGCAAGACCTAAACATGCTAGCTACAGCAAGGAAAACTCTAAATAAAAATCAAAAGTAAAACCCAAATAAAATTAAAATAAAGAACCAAACAAAGAAGCAAAACAAAAGAAAATATTTTTGTTATTTTGAATTTATAAGTGAAAGTAAAGAAGCAATCGAAACCAAATAAGGAGCCTAATAAAACTAAAGAAGGTAAAACCAAGACATATAAAAGCAATTATAATACAAGTTAAGACAATACATATCATGTGGACGGGTAATATAGAGTATGAACGAGACAACCTCATGTTAGTTGATGAATAGGGGGATGACTCGGGCATCCCCAAGCTTAGATGATTGTATCTTCTTGAATATGTTCTTGGGATGCACCTACACATCCCCAAGCTTGAGCTCTTGCGTCTTCTTATTCATCTCATATCACCATATTGATTAGATCTTATAAGCTACATCCACATAAAACTTCACAAAACTCATTAGTAGGGTTAGTACTCATTAAATAAAATCCACTCATGTTCAAGCATTGACAAGTTTTATAATTTTACTCAACATTAGCCACTGTATATACTAAGGTGTTCATGATTTCCGTTGTCCGTCGAAAAACTAATGAAACTAACAACACCAAGTACAATATTGAATAAACAAAGAAATCTGTCAAAACTGAACAGTCCGTAAAGATGGCATTCAACGAGATAGTTAAGTAGCTCAAATCGAAAAACTTTAGTCTAATGAAAGAAAGATAATAATCTCAGGTTTATGCACAAAAATTTTCAAGTCAAAATACTATTCTGAGATTTATCACGATTTTATTTACAGAGAAGCACAAAATCTGTCTAAACAGAACAGTCAGTAAAGATCGAATTTTTCGACCTATCTACGTACCTTAAATCAGAAAAAGTTAGTCTAATGAAAGAAAGCTAATAAGCATCACTTTGCACTCAAGAAATTTCAGATCAAGATCACGTTCTGGTGATTTTAAACATTTAATACGGTGGAGCACAGAAAATCTGTTTCTGGACAGCAAAGTAAAACTATCAACTTTCAATTAACTAAAGACTATAATTAGCATTTTATTTTTATGTACAGAGGTATATACACAATATTTACATGTTTTTAATGAAAAGCTTCCATGGAAAGATTTGTTTTGGTTTCATAGGCATGAACACAAGTGTTCAAGGTCGACCCCCATTTAACCATTACTCATCTTTCCAATCACTTTTCTTTTTGAAAACGTTTTTAGATAACAACTACACCTAATTTTTTTTGTAATTCGCATTCCCTATCCATAGTAAGATAAAGAACAACTTAATACTGAAAATAAAAACTACTTAGAGATAAAGCAAACAAGTGCACACAAGAACATTAACCTACGCTATGGCTCCCCGGCAACGGCGCCAGAAAAGGTCTTGATAACCCACAAGTATAGGGGATCGCGTGTAGCCTTTTCGATAAGTAAGAGTGTCGAACCCAACGAGGAGCTAAAGGTAGGATAAGTATTCTCTCAAGTTCTATCAACCACTGATACAACTCTACGCACACTAAACGTTTGCATTATCTAGAAAATAAAACTACGGTAGCAATACGGGTATGAGAGGTAGTTTTGCAAGATAATAAATACAAGAAAGTAAATGTTAGTGCTGCAGCAATAAAATACACTAAGTAACCATATACTAACAGTACCATGAGTGTGGAAAAGTGGTGGTAATTGTGGTGGCTTTGTCCAAGATTAATTAGTGAAGGTACTTGGTTCATTGTCTTCGATGCAGTTTTCTATGTGGGAGAGGCTAAATATACATGCACTCCTATTTTCTGGGACTAATCTATTAACAAGATGACACAGTGCCAGTTCCTGTTTTCTGTTGTTTTTTGTTTCAGAAAAGCTGTTCTGCAAATATCCTCGGAATTGGACGAAACAAAATGCCACGTTCCTATTTTCCCGACACGTTCACGAAGTCCGAAGGAGAGACGAAGGGGGGCACCGAGGCGCCGTCCCCACACCATGGCACAGGTGGGCCCACTAGCGCGCCGCCATGTGGGGACCGAGCCTCTCGCCTCCACCGACATCGCCCCTTCGCCTATTTATTCCCCCCGAGGCGAAAACCCTAAAAACCCGAGCCATATTTCCAGAAAACATCCGCTGCCACCGCCGCCATCAACCCTAACTCGGGGGGTTCTGAAGCTCTTCCCGGCACCCTGCCGGAGAGGGGAATCATCACCGAAGGGGTCTACATTTTCATGCCTGCCTCCGAAGTAATGTGTGAGTAGTTCATCTTTGGACTATGGGTCCATAGCAGTAGCTAGATGGTTGTCTTCTCCTCTTGTGCCATCATGTTTAGATCTTGTGAGCTGCCTATCATGATCAAGATCATCTTATTGTAATGCTACATGTTGGGTTTGCTGGGATCCGATGAATATTGAATACTATCTCAAGTTGATTATTGATCTATCATATATATATTGTTTATGATCTTGCATGCTCTCCGTTATTAGTGTAGGCTCTGGCCAAGTTTATGCTTGTAACTCCAAGAGGGAGTATTTATGCTAGATAGTGGGTTCATGCCTCCATTTAATCTGGGACAGTGACAAAAAGTTCTAAGGTTGTGAATGTGCTATTGCTACTAGGGGTAAAACAACAATGCTTTGTCTAAGGATATTTGTATTGTTTATATTATGCACCATACTTAATGCAATTGTCTGTTGCTTGCAACTTAATACTAGAAGGGGTGCGGATGCTAACCTGAAGGTGGACTATTTAGGCACAGATGCATGTTGGATAGCGTTCCGTGTACTTTGTCGTAATGCCCAAGTAAATCTCATAGTGATCTTCATGACTTGTATATGCATTGTTATGCACCTCTCTATTTTGTCAATTGCCCAGCTGTAATTTGTTTACCCAGCATGTTAGTATTTTATTATGGAGAGACACCACTAGTGAACTGTGGACCCCGGTCCATTCTTTTACATCTGAAATACAACCTACTGCAATCATTGTTCTTTTTCATTCTCTGCAAGCAAACACTATTTTCCACACTATACGTATAATCCTTTGTTTTCAGCAAGCCGGTGAGATTGACACCCTCACTGTTTCGTTGGGGCAAAGTAGTTTGCTTATGTTGTGTGCAGGTTCCAAGTCAATAAGTCAGACCTTCCTCCACAAGCACCTTTTTCTGACGCCGTTGACACCTTCAGAACATCGCCGACTTCCTACTGGTTCGATAACCTTGGTTTCATACTGAGGGAAAACCTGCTGCTGCACTCATCATACCTTCCTCTTGGGGTTCCCAACGGACGTGTGACTTTACACGCATCACAGCCTCACCACACCACCACTCGCCATAGTGTCTTAGCCTCGCCAAGCACCATGCCTCGCCGCCTCCAAACCACCTGGTCCACCCTCACCCAGGCAGCGCGCCGCGCTCACCCTCTGGGGCAGGAGCAGGAGCCGGAGCAGGCACTCTAGCCTGTCATCGACGAGGCGCCCTTCGATTGGGCGAACGTCGACGACATCGACGTGGAGGAGTAGGAGCCGGCCCAGGACCCTTACCCTGGGTAGGAGCCGCCTCCGGAGCCGGCGTAGGAGCAGGAGCCGGCTGATGTCTACGCACGCTTCTATTCTTGTAGACAGTGTTGGGCCTCCAAGAGCAGAGGTTCGTAGAACATCAGCAAGTTTCCCTTAAGTGAATCACCCAAGGTTTATCGAACTCAGGGAGGTAGAGGTCAAGGATATCCCTCTCAAGCAACCCTGCAATTAAGATACAAGAAGTCTCTTATGTCCCCAACACACCCAATACACTTGTCAGATGTATAGGTGCACTAGTTCGGCGAAGAGATAGTGGAATACAAGTAATATGGATGATTATAAGTAGTAACTGCAATCTGAAATAAAGATGGCAGCAAGCAAACATGTAGCAGAACTTGTTGTAAACGGTGTTTCAATGCTTAGAAACAAGGCCTAGGGATCATACTTTCACTAGTGTACAGTCTCAACAATGATCTCATAACTGAATAGGTAAAAGCTACTCTTAAACACTCTCTTGTTGAATAACAAACACCATTCATTGTGTAGGGCTACAAAAGCACACCTCAAGCCGGAGTAAACAAGCGCCACAACGTCATAAAGGAATCACACACGGTGCACACACTGTCACCTTTACACCGTGGAGAGTACCGGAGTTCATATTAAAGTAACCTCTGGAGTGCATAATAGATAAAGAGTAACATCTACATATTCAACTAGATTAGCACAACTGAACACAAGTAAATACTGCTCGGGATTATTCTCCTTCTTGATAACACAAGAGTACTACGTGTAGGGCTGCAAAAGCACTCCTCAAAGTCTGAGTAAACAAACACCACAGTTCCCAAGAACAAGCCATGATAGATATCTAAATTATTCATAGAGTCACACAAGTACCCACACTGTCACCTTGATACCGTGTTGTCACAATGACTCCAGAAACTAGACAAAATCACTTGAGTAGCATAAAAGTTATTAATGTATTCAGCGATACTAGCAATACACACGATCACATAAAGATCACACCATGGGAGAGAGAGATGAACCACATAGCTACCGGTAGAGCCCTCAGCCTCGGGGGAGAACTACTCCCTCCTCATCATGAGAGTCAGCAGCGGCGATGAAGATGGCGGTGGTGTCGATGGAGATGACTCCGGGGGCAATTCCCCGTCCCGGCAGCATGCCGGAACAGAGACTTCTATCCCCCGAAACTTGTCGTCGATGGCGGCGGCGCTGCGGAACTCTTCTGGAAATATAACTTCGTATTTTAGGGTTTTCGCATCTGAGGCAATATATAGGCGAATGGGCGGCGTCGGTGGAGTCCCGAGGGGCCCACCTCACCTGGTGGCGCAGTCCCACCCTTGGCCGCGCCACCATGTGGTTTGGCCACCTCGGCGCCCTCCTTCGTCTCTCCTTCGGACTCCGTGACGGTGCTGGAAAAATAGGGACTTGGCCTTTTGTTTCGTGCAATTCCGAGAATATTCGCAGAAGTAATTTTCTGGAAACAAAAACAGCACAAAACAGGAACTGGCACTTCGGCATCTTGTTAATAGGTTAGTCCCGGAAAATGCATAAAAATGATATAAAGTGTATATAAAACATGTAGCAATTGGTATAATATAAGCATGGAACATCAGAAATTATAGATACGTTGGAGACGTATCACCGGCGCCGGAGCAAGAGCTGCCGCCGCCGCTGTGGCCCGACCAGGTGGTCGCCGTGAACTCCTTCGACACCTGGCGTGCCGAGCAGGCGGCCAACCAGCTCAGGCTCGGCTACGAGGCGGTTGACAACGCCGTCGAGGCCGCCTGAAGGCCCCCATCGCGACCGTGGAGCGAGACGTTCGCTGCCGCGCCTTCATGGACGCCGAGCGCGTGGCGTACGCCGACGTCAACGTTGTGGCTGCGGAGCGGGAGAATCCGGCCTCGATGAAGGCCGCCCAACAGGCGGCTCACGAGGAGTTGAACCGGATGCGCGCGGCGAGGCAGGCAACAATTGCGAGGGATGCCGAGCGCGAGAGGGATGCCAGGGATGGCATGCGCCGGGCGGCGAGCGCGCTCCGGCCGGAGAGGCGTGTCCGCTCGCGCCTAGCCCAAGAGAGCCAGAAGGCCTCCCTGGCAGGACAGGCGCCCCGCTATGACGACGAGGCAGGCCATGGTGGCGGAGTTTAGATTAGGGTTCAAATTTCAATCGTTTAGTTTAAATTTGAATCATTCAAATTTGAATCGCTTATAAATCATGTCGCTCGCAAGGTGTTTGGATCATGGCCGGCACCTCGGACCGTTTGGGGGGGTGGGCCTTTGGGGGGTGCCGCTGTGGGCGGCCTCCAAATGTTGTCCGGACACATGTCCGGCACCCCCCAAAGGAGGCCCAATTGGAGGGTGCCGGACACCGATTTAGAGGCCCCCGGTGGAGATGCTCTTAGAACTACGCCTCCTCCGAGATCATTTGCACCGGCGCCGGCTGCACGGCGCGCTTCTTACACCCTGGTTAAGTTTTCACTTCACAAGTGGAGGCGGCGGACAAAAGTCCGCGGATGGCCGCCCCAGCGTGGCGACACAGACCATCCTGGCTCGGCTCTGATCTTCATGCTGCCCCCGGGCGGTGGCATTGGTTCGGCCTACACCTTGACGAAGTGCGGCGTCGACGGTCGCACGCTGGAGGACGTGGTCGTCGGCATCTTACACATGTCCCGTAGGTGATTTCCTGGCGCAACGTACGCTTACGCGCGCATTACCTGGTGGAAGTTGCGGCCCTCCCACCAACGTTGGCGAGCCGCGTTGTTCTTGTGCGCCAGCCGAGTCAGGCCGCCGTGATCGTTGAATGCCGATTGACGCTGCTACGCGTCGATAAGCGCCGTCGAGTTGAGCCTGTCCTTGGCGTACTCCGGATCCGTGTGCTGCTTCGGCCTCAGCTGCAGGCAGCGTAGGCGGACGAGCTGTCACCCTCCGACAGGGAGGCACGACATAGCGCAACACCTACATTGCCCAGCCGCTGTCGCCAATGGGGAGACGCATCCCGGTGGCAAGGGGATGCAATGTAGGTAAAAGAATGTGGTCTCGACCTTCCGGCGACAGCTCTCCGCCGCACCGCCCTGCTGCCACCCGCTTGGTCGTCGCGCGCCATTGTTCTTCGCCGCCATTGGACTGTGGAGCAGGAAAATAGAGGAGAGGTGGTATGTGGAATGCGACATGAAGCGTCGCCACACGTTCTTTATAGGGTCGGCGGGGATGCGAAGCGTGGGAACACGCTCCTTTACTTCGGCACCAGTTTTTGGGGGGTCGTAACTCCGGCGACGCGTCAGGAAGACGAGACACAACACATCGCTCCGCGCCAGTAAACGCCTGTAACAGCCCCAGCTCTGTAATGGAAAATACGAAGAAAATTTCCACTTTTTGTGTTCCATTGCATCATGGCATCCATGTTAAGTTGTTAATCAACAAAACAATTGATTTGGTACCGTTGGAAAACAATTGCCAAACTTGTCTTAACAGAATTCCAAACTAATGGAAGCAACCAAAGTTAAAAAAAAAAACCAAATTCCTACGACATTGTATATTTTGTCAAGGAAGTTCCAAGTTTCACAAAGAATGCTTTGCACTTGTTTTCAAACTTCCACCACAATTTCAAATTGCAAATTGCCAAAAATCCCTAAACCAACCTCTCTAAAGGAAAGTGGTTCAAACTAATTTATTTTGAACGCCAATTTTTGTGGTGCTCCTAGATGCTGTTGGGAGGCCACAGGATTTTTCTCAAATTTTTATAAAATTGTTAGTGCCCTATTTAAATAAATTGAATTGCTGCTGGAACTTTTGAAAAGAAACAACAAAGGACTCGTTGGTGTTGGACACGAAGTTGCTAGGGGGCTAATCGCAAAGTCACCGTCTCCTTCGCTGTAGCGACCGAACGGCTCGGGTCTCGCCGCACCCGCGAGCTCGCCGTGCGCGACGCGCTGAGCAGGGCCCCTCCTCTCTGCCTACTCCTGCGAGGAGCACGCCACCGAGGCCCCCACCTGCTCCTCCCTCGATTTTTCCCTTCCGTTTTCTTCTCCCCCGAGCCGCCGTGGCCGTCGTTGTCGCCGCCGCGGTTGACCGCCGATTCCCGCCGCGGTAGTCCACGCCGAGCACCACCGTTTGGGGTGAACGCCGCGCCGTGTCGCCGGGAACACCTCCGCCAAAGGAATCGAGGCGGGAGGCCCAGCATTGCCGCCGCCAACTCCGTTTCCTCGCGCGGCCGTACGAGCTCCGCCGCGCTCGATTTAGTCGCCGACGACCTCCCTCCGCCGTCCGAGGCCTCTCCAGCGAGCTGAGGGTGAGCACCCCGTGCCGCGGCACCCTCCCCTCTCTTCCTAGCTCCTCCCCGTGCCGTGCTGTTCGCCGGAGCCGCCGTAGCCGTGCACCGCCTCATTTCGTCGCGCTCCCCGGCCGTGGAGACGGCCTAGGCCGGGCCGAAGGCCGTTCCTATCGGGCCCCTAACCGGCCGTGGCATCGGCCTGGACCGGGCAGAGGGCCGGAAGCCTCTGGACCCAGGCCGGCCTGCAAACCGGCCCAGGCTGGGCTGAGGGCTGGTTTGATTTTTTTTTTCAGAGGTTCCTTTTTCTCATTTCTTCCTCGGTAAAACATGTTCTCCCGCTACCCCCTCCCGCCTTTAGGAACATTGACACCGATGATTCAACTACTTCCTCCATCTCTCTCGAATCCGAGGTTATAACTTTTAATAGTTGTTGAAAATAAAATAATTAAAAGTAAACAATTAAAAGGAGGAAATTCAAAAATCAATAACTTCTAATCGGGGCATCCGAAAAAGGTGTTCCTCATACCAAAATGATCAGTGTTTCAAATGCCATCAAACCATGTAAACCTAAACTCATGATCACAAATTTTTTTTTTTGATGTTATTCAGAAATTGGTTAAAAGAATTAAATTCGATTAATGATTTAATCCACTAATTCCATCGGTACTCGGAAAATTACCAATGAGGTACCAAAATGATCGGGAAAACAAAACATATCTATTCATGCCATGTTCATGCATATTTGAGCCACTTCTTGGTAATGTGTAAATGGATGAACAATGTGGTCATTAAGCTAAATATGGGGTTGCTTCCAAATAATTGCGCTAATTATTTGGCTCTCCATTTAATATTGCTAGCTAACTAAATGATGCCACCTTTGCATAAACATGACATGCCCTCATGTGTTTGTGCATCGCATTGTGAGCATGTGTGGTAATTGATTGTTGTTTCCATGTTTATGCTCCGCTAGATCAAGCAGCCGGGGTTACTCCCCAATACCCCGAGGATCCGTACTACCACGTTGATCAAGGCAAGCGTAATTCCCCCCTCTGAGCATATCTTATCCTATTTTCCGCAATTATTTTCTCCACTATAATATTGCATGCGGTTCTAAATGTCTTTTGCCTGGATTAGAGTATCCTACTAGTTGCATTAGAATCCTGTTGCCAATACCTGCTTTACCTTCCTATTACCATAGGTTTGTATTGTTGGCCATGGAATATTTACTATGCTATGCAAGTGATTAGCCATGCTTAGTGAAATGCCTAGTTGTACTATGGTGGTACATGCTGGAAACAGGTGTTGACTTGTGACCGCGATGATGATGGTGGAGAAATGTGGTGATGGATAATAAAATGCTTAAATGTGGGGATGAGAGGCCACATGGGATGTGGTGGGTTGTCTCGTTCTCGCCGCCTAGGTGCGAGTTCTGTACATCCTGAACCAAGACTGAGCGTGCAACCATGCGTGAGGCCTATGCATTCGCAGTGCAGGAACCCTCATAGACTAAATAACTCGAGCGGGGCTGGCCAGGGTCCTCTAGTTCGGGCTTCCATTTGCGCGTGTGTGATGATGGTGGTGAACTGTGATGAGGCTGATGGCGTTAGGAAAATGAGTGGCCACGGGGCAGTTAGTTGGAGCTGCTGCTCCGTCCTCACTGATGATCCTGGAGAGTCCTTAACGAGGGAGAAGTCGACACCGCTCCCACCCAGCCGGCTTTCCAAGGAAGAGAGCTAATGCGCAGGTAATGGGCCGGACGGTACGCGTGGCGAAGGAACTGGGGCCTCTCGGGACTCCGGGGACTTCCACTTTGTACACCCCTGCAGGATAAATCTTTTCGAAAAGCCGTGTACACGGTTACGGACGACTTGGGAATGGACGATGATCATAGAATAACTTAAACGGAATGATTAAAAACTGGGTACTAGAGGTACCAATTTCACGAATATGAGGTTGACTTCCTCGAGGGTGATTCGGGGAGGTGCCTATGATGAACAGGTACAATGATGTGATGGTGGTTGTTGTTGAGAAAGTGATCTCAAGAGAAAAGAGTTACTTCTTACCCCTCTTTGAAAATGTTCTAATAGTCGATGCCTTTGAGTTATGTTTTTCATAAATAAAATCAGCTTTATGCAAAAGAGCCATAAAACCTTGACAGCTAATCATCGAGCATATATTAGCTCTTAATCTTGCGAGTTCGTCGAACTCAACGTCTTTGCTTTTGTTTCAGAGGAGGACTTCACCGACTTCGAAGGTGGGTTCTTTGTGGATGTCGACGAGTAGTCTGGGGTTCCCAGGTGGCAGCTTGGGACATCCTGGAACAGCTGGCGCTGTGATGTTTATCTGTAGGCCTCTTAGGCCATATTTTGGATCTTGTTGTTTAGAACAACCTAATTCGCTTCCGCTTGATGTAATGTTGGATCTGTGACCTCTGAATGTCATTTGCTATCTTTCTCTATTATAAGAGTTGAACTATATGATTTGTGTCGTAGAGTCTGTGATGTGCCAGTTGTTCCACAAGTCTTGATCTTACTATTATGCTTTGATAGTTGTGCCTGTGTTAAGGCATCAATCGGGTGCTGCGTTGTCTGGAGTGAGGTGTACCCAGCAACGCCTGCCAAAGGTTTTGGCCGGGGATTGGTAAACCCGTAACCTCCGGTTGTATCGCTTAACTGGTGACACACAGCATCACTGTATAGCAGTCGGGTCGGGGCGCCACAACGCCTAACGGACGCAATAAATTTGGCTGACCGCCAGCGTGTCGATGATGCGTCAGCCCCGCACATAGAGCCAAGGTGGCACATGTTTTCATGTTTGTCACGCCCGCTTGTCTCTAAAAAAAGAGGTGTAAAGCGGGGTTGCCACGCGCTTTATTAGGGCGTGCCGGTACCATTTTTTGCGAAACACAGTACAACACAGACGCTCACACACGCGCACACACTCACCCCTATGAACGCACGCACACACACCCTACCCCTATGAGCACTTTCGAAATACTGACCCGCGGGTCGAGTCTTGAAATTGACGAAGTCACCACAGACGCCTCGCTGTCAACGGGAACGTCGCCTCCCACTGAAGAATATTCCGCCTATATGAGAAACACCAGTGTCAATTCTGGGATTTGAATTATGGTGAGCTAGTGGTACAGTCACCCTCCTAAACCATCTTGCCACAGGGTACCATTTTTAATTGCATACCAGATTTTTATAGAAGAGAAAAGTCCATTACAACACGACAGTTATAGTTGCAAACACCTAAGACTGTCGCCACACTCCGAACTCACGCCAAAAACTGAAACTGACTACTCAATAAAAAGGTCTCCAACTCCAGCTCCAGCCGCCATCCACAGCTTCAATTCCTCGATGATCCTGGTAACCAGCACCTCCTCAGGGCATTGCTGTGATACATTGCCGAACACTGGCGTTCCTCTGTTTTCAGAGATTCCAGCAGATAAGTGTGACTAGGGTGTCGATCGCCTTCTTCTGCTTGCCAGCAAACCTAGCACGGAGATTCATCCACCAGTTTTCCAGGTTGTCCTCCTCCGATGGCTGATTGATTTGTGCTCGTAGTCTGATACTGCATCTCCACCAGACCTGCCTGGAGTAGCTGCATCGCATGAGAATATGATCTGTGGTCTCCGACTCCTGCAGGCATAGCTTGCAATCATCAGGGTTATCCTGCAGTCCATGTCGTACACGGCGCTCCGACGTCCATATCCTGTACTGAAGCGCTAACCACATGAAAATTTTGCACTTAGCTGGCGCCCAGCACTTCCACACCCCCTTGGCCGGCGCAAACCTGGTATGCCCCTGCATCTGCATCAGCCGCCCATATGTCGACTTTGTAGTGTATCTCCCTGAGGCAGACGCTGGCCATGTGAACACGACCATCTCCTCTGTATCCCGTGGCACATTGGCAATTGCTAACCAGAGTCTGACGCATTGGTTCGCTAGCTCCATCGTCAGTGGTTCCTTGATATCCAGCAGCCAACTGGCCTCCTGCAGACCTTCAAAAACCGTCCGCTTGTTCCTCGTTCTTGTGCAGATCAATTCCCCAAGGTTTGGGGCAATGTCACACACGGCACGCCCATCCAGCCATCGATCCTTCCAGAACAGTGTGCATTTACCATCGCCGACCTTGATGCGCACTAAGCTGTGAAACACCGCAGCTGCATCCCCATCATTTAACATGGGAAGTCCCTGCCACGGCCTCGATGCATCTGTCCTGCGCAGCCACTCCCAGCGCGTTCTTAGAGCCAAGCCATGTAGCTCCAAGTTCTTGAACTCCAGTCCTCCAAAACACGCCTGCTTACAGACATTCTCCCAGGCAACTGAACACTGCCCTCCCGACACATGATCAGTTCCAGCCCAGAAGAAGCTCCACAGCCATCTATCTATTTCCTCAAAGAGCCACAAGGGTGGATCCATGACCAGTAGGTGGTGCACAGGTCTTGCTGCAATGACGAATCTCACCAAAGTGAGCCGGCCAGATCTAGCTATCATGCCCCTTTGCCAGGCCGGCACACAATGAAACACTTGATCCAGCATGGGCTGCCACTCCGCCTTCGTCAAGGGCCTCAAGGCCAACTGTAAACCCAGATATTTAATTGGAAACTTGGCCAAACTGCAGTTTAGGGTTTGTGCAACCAAGGCTTCATCCTCCTCCGATCCCCTTATCAAAGTAGCCGAGGTCTTGGTGTAATTCACATTTAGTCCTGATGCTTCTCCAAATAGACGAAGGATATTACGAACCACCTCTAGATCCATTCGAACTGGTCTGACGAAAACGACGACGTCGTCAGCATACACTGACAAACGCTGGTTTGCCGTGCAGCCTGGTCATGAGAAAATAAACAAAAAACAAGAAAAGTGAAAAGGTAAGGTTTTCAAAAAAAATGATGAGGGGAGGGTGACTACATGGCAAAAAACAAAAGAAGGGGAAAAGGACGAGAGAGAACAAGTGCCAAAGTGGATGGCATGTTGCTATGCTAGGAGCCTAGGGTGGTCTGCCTTGCAACTAGGAAACAGCGATTAGCAAAAACAAAAAATACTTCGAGCTGGCCGGCACTCGAGCGGCAACGATGATACGGGATTCACTCATCTTCACGCGCCATGCGAGAAAAACAAAAGTCTCCCGATGCGATGCGATGCGATGCGATGCGATGCGATGCGATGCAGGGCAGGGCCAGACTGCTTGCAGCTTGTTGATGTGCACGCCATTGCCATGGACCATGCTTCCATCGCAGACACAGCACACTCATGGCTCTACCTGCCCACTACCTCTACCAGGAAACAACATGCAAGTACATGGCCGAAGCCAGCGTTGTGCATAAGGAATCGCCCTCAAAGTAAAACTAAGCAAAAAACAAAAAAAAGTAAAACTAAGCAAAAACAGAGAGAAAATCCGGGATCAATCCCGAAACAGACTTTCGGCTCCGTTTATAATTAAAATTCAACGGTCAAACCGATACAACGTGATAAGATGACCCCATACAAAGCAAATCAAACATAAAGAGAAAAATCAAGAGAACCAAACTTGACACCAATGACACCGTCACAAGCCACGACCCCCTAAGAAACCATATCTCCACGACAATGGCCCAAGAAGTTAACGTTGAATCACACCGCCATCGTCGAGACCGTAGTTCACGATTTTTAACCCAGAGTGCTGACACGGTGAAGGCAGCCAACATCCGCAGACATCGCCGTCGTTGGCTATGGAGCACTAGGCTTTTCTCTAAAAAAACGTTCGCCAAACCCGCCGCCACCATGTACGGCTTCCAAAACACAATATGGGAGCTGAAAATGCTGAAACCACACAAACACTAGGATCCCTCGCAACACGCTCCTTGCCATCCACCTGGCAAAAAATCAAGGTCATGACCACTGACACCCCGCTCGGTGCCTAGACACCCGCGAGTCCAGCTTCCGAGGCCGACGCCTTGGCGTCCAGAATCGTTAGCCCACGTTGGGACCAAACATCGCCATGACCATCCCACCGTGGACATGAGATAACAAGGTCTCCCAGCCAAACCTCGGATAGTAAGGTTCAACTAGCACGACACACCCGTCAGTCGAACCCACAGTGCCTGTAACGGTGCCGCTGGGTGGCTGCCAGATCTAGGCCCGTTAAGTTTAGATCCCGCGCCCCAACCATCCATGTGGTCAGGGGGTCTCTTAGGGGTGGCTTCTATGTCAGAAGACCCTGGAACAATTCAACCCGTGGGGCTCAGCCAACACGATCCAGGCCCAAAAGGGGGCCGAGATCGGGCGCGCCGCCATCGATATGCAGGCCCGCAAGCGGCCGTACAAGGTCCTCGCCTTCATAATACCCTATGCCGCAGGGTCTGCAATTACATGACGCTGCCATCTTGACCCGCCCCCGATAGCTGGATTTGGGCAGAGGAGCTCAACCAGCACCGCCGCCACGGGTCTAAGTGCCCGAGAGCACAGTCCCCCAGCGTCACCTCCACTCACGGCCGCTCGCTCCTGCCACATATCGCCGGCCGCCAAGCCCCGCCGAGCACCGTCACCGAGGAGTCCCTATCGCGCCCAGGGCTCCCCGCGTCGGGGACGGTAAGCTCGGTTGCCTATGGCACCGTGCGGGCTTGCTGAGGGGCGCGCGCCAACAATGGTCAGGAAGGGGAGAGGAGGAGAGGACTCAGGAGGCTGCGGGCTAGGGTTTGTCCTGATTGGTTTCCCAAAGGCGACGAGGGACTGTTATGGAAAAAAAATCTGGATCAATGTTATGTGATTCAAATGGAGTGTACAAGTGAGTCATACTAATTTTACTTTGTGGGGTGCAACGATTACACACATTAGTTTTGCTTACGTATATATTACTTCCGTTCAAATTATGATACTTTTGTTTATTTTTCTGCACACATGTACTCCCTCCGTTCTAAATTAATTGACTCAGATTTAGTACAACTTGTACTAAATCTGAGTCAATTAATTTAGAACAGAGGAAGTATCTATCTAGACTTGATTTAGTGCAAGATTAACATGAATCTTGCACTAAAATATGTATAGATGCGTGTATGCAGAAAAATCTAGAAAATCAATCTTATATTGACACGTCCGTGGATAAAGGATAATAAATAAAATAGGAACCGGATAAAATCGTATATCGAAACGACTTTTGGAGAGAGTATGTGTGAATATGCCCACCTAGCTAGTCCAAACAAGAAGCAGAGGACAAGAGCAGGTGCAATAGTCTCTCCGCAAAAGGGTTACCCAAGTCTTAACACATTGACTTAGGGTGTGCGTTAAAAGTAGAGCTCTAGTTGGACTTAATTTGGATGATCAGCTAAGTGTAGTCATGCGTACTCATAGACAATCCAAGCTGAGAGCAATCTCATGATCACAAACTTATGTCAAAGCAGGCAAGCAGTGACGGAGCACAGTATAAATGTAAAAAAGGTGTAACAAGTCGTGACCCTGCCAAAGCTCTCTCTGCAAAAGAGTACACGACCTGAAACTACATGGAACAAAATCATACACAAGTCGCTCTCAGCCGGAAAACATGGAAAAAAGATCGCGATCCCTCTCTCTGGCCTCCGCCCTACACTACCCTTCAGGACAAAGCACGTCAAGCACTAGCCCAAGGGCGTTTTTGGTTGCCCACGGGGCAGCCCGTGCAGCCTCTCGAGACGTGTTTTCGGCCTATTTGGTTACCTGGTTGCATGTATTTTTTGCACAACGCGAATCTTCAAGCAGTTTCGGGCCAGGCCCAGCAGGAACGATCGATTCGGCCGTTTCCACTGAGCCATCCTCGCGAAGGCAAAAAATCGAGTCATCCTGCACGCGCTGGGAAGGGGCGAGACGCCGCGTCCCTTCTGTAACACGCGACATAAATCCCCTCACCGCCCATCTCCCCACTCACTCCACTCACTCTTCCCCTTCCCTCCTCTCTTCCTCCGCGATTCCGCTGCCGCCGACACGTCCACAGCTCCGCCGCCTGCAACCTCTGTGGGAGAGCAAGATCTGCGTCGACCGGCCACCCCTGCTTCTTCGTCTTTCTGCTAGATCTGCGTCGTAAGCCGACGGCCGCCGTGCTCATCGTCTTCCTCGACAGCTTCATCCATGGCGGTAATGGTGTCCTCCACCCCTTATTAGCTTGCTATTACCATTGATAAGTTGTTCGTGATTAATTTGTCGGCGTAGGGTTACATGCACGGTAGATCTATGTATTTTTAGGGTTCGATCTGCCAAGTTTTACATGTTTGTGATGTGCCCATGATGAACAGCAGTTGTGTCTTAGGGATTTGTGGCACCGTTTTGAAAACAAGGTAGATTCATACATGGTCTTTGGCACAGTGCTTCGACCTCTATGAACGCTCGTGATTTTGCTAGTTGAGGCCACCAATAGATCTGCTAGATGATGCTGCATACGTTTTGTTGATGATCTTTTTGTAGATACGGTCGATGATTAAACTATCGGCCACGATAGTTGAAAGAAGATTGTATATAGAACCAAGTGGTCAATGTAGGGAAACGCGTGCATTACCCCTTCGTTCTTATATGCACTTTTTTTCCACTTACGGCTATGATGTATGAGGCCAATGAATTTGGATCTATTTCATATGTGCTGTCAATGATGATGGGTATCGACCACCTGGCAGCCACCAAAATTAAGAACTAGACACAAGTCATCGTGTCTTGTGCTTCTTTTTGTTGGTTGTCATGTGGTGCATACTTGAGTCTAACTTCTGTTCTTCTGCCCCATTATATTGCTACTTGATTTCTTGCCCGTTCGTGCCTATGATGAACTGTTGAACATGTCAGGCAATCACTCACCACCAGACAGCCACCAAAACTAAGAATGATTCACAACATTAGTTTGTTTTACTTGTTTTTGCTGGCTTTTCTGGTGGCGAATAACTATGTATGCCTTGCTCAACATAACTGAGGCCACATTTTACTTGTGATCTTGTCTTTCTGTCTTGCGAGATGACGTTTTGACACTAGTTGGTAATATGTGTTTGCAGTTGGTGAAAGAGGCTGGCAGTGCTTCCAAGAGGAGGAAGGTCCCCGTAGGCCACTTCCATGAGGATGTGTCCCCAACCCACTTCTGCAAGGTGATACGGGCACCTGCCTTGGACTTGCTGCCCATTCCTCCAGCGTTTCGTCATCACCTAGGAGAGGTGCCGAAAGAGATCGTCCTCAAGATGCAACTGGATTGTGACCGTCGTTGACCATAACGGAGCTGCAGCGATTGACAACGGCTGGGCACCATTTGCCATGTGCCACAACCTCGAGGTCGGGCAGCTGATCACCTTCAAGATGATCAGTACTAAAGTCTACAGAGCTACCATCTTCGACACCGATGGCGCCGAGATTGTGAAGAAGTGTGATGAACATCCTCTGAACCTGCATCTGGTACCTGCCACCCCACAGTCCTGAAGTCTCTCTTTACCTGGTCTAGGGTTGCTGTGAATGTTATCGATATGATCGTGTGACTATTATCGCTTGTTGCTACCCATGCTGTTAAGATTGTTGCCCTTTGATCCTAGCATTGTCCATGTTTTCATATTGTCTTAGCTCTTTCAGTTCTTCTGCCCCTATGCTGGTAATCTCACCACTCGAAGAAGTGGTGATAGTACAAGCAAAGGCGCATGTAACCAAACGTCATGAGAGGGACCTTATTTCAACGTGCGATCAGCCAAATAGCGCGTGGTTGAATTTTTGCACCCAGCGAAACGGGACTGGCCAGCACATTGTTGGCAACCAAACGGGTTGCACAACATGGCTCAGGTCTCGTTTTTGCAGGGGCGGGCCCAACTCATCCACGGATGCAAAAGGGCTAAAATCGATGCGGGCAACCAAACACGCCCCAATTGATGGTCCATTCCAACGCAGAACAAAGGAAATTTAAAGTACTTCCCGAAAAACTTTGTGGCACCCGAGCACCACTGTGCTCTTTTTCAAAAATTCAAAAAAATATATTTCTGGTTATGAAAATATGAAATAAAATATAAATACGTATAAGCGTTGAGTACGTGAGCCACAAATTTGTTTAAAACACGTTGTATTTTGGGCTATGGAACTATTTTCATAATTTTTTTTAATTCTCTATACAACCACAAATTCTTAGTTTTTCGTAGATCAAAGTAAAACCCTTTTTCTACAGAACTTTACACACATATGGAGAACATCTATACCTAATAACGATGAAAAATAGATTTTCTTAACTCCAAAGTATCATTTTCAATCAGTTGAAAAACCAAGCACCCTAGTACTCGTGTGTAACAAATTTGATCATACTACTTTAGATTAAATTTGAGTTACACGGCCTTTCAGCGAATCAGAGACCCTCTTTTATGGCTCGTAGTATATTTATAAAATTCTAATCCTTGAGTTTTTGTTTTTTCAAAAGATTCTTTTGCATCAAAGAAATCGTACAACAAAGATCTCGATAAATTAAATTGCACGATTTCATAAAAAAAATAACATGCATATTGAGTACATGTTAAAACAATAACATTTGTTTAAAAATGAAACATTTATTGGATTTATTGTTCACAACGGGTGCAGAAATGTCAATCTCTCAAATACTTTATCAAATTCATCTAGTTTTGGCCTTAAAGTATATGGTCCATGGCCTAAACAAAACTTAAATGCTGCCACAGTTTCTTTCGGTATGTTTGTCTCATTTTTCAGCTCGTCACTATCATGGTTTGACACACTATGCAAGAACATAGCCAAGATAGAACCCTTGGGTTCAACTGGCAACAATTATTTCTTGTGTTACTCTTTTAAGAACATGTTTATTTTCAATAAAAAGGGAAAATACGAATACATTTTTTTCTCCAAATATGGTACTATCAATCCGTTTGGTTAAGTGTGATATAGTAAAGAAATAGCATACGGAAATGTCCTTTGATCACAATTTCAGCGCAAAGAACGGTAATTTTACAATCCACATGAGAAATTACTTTGGTCCAAATGTCATAGCCCACTCTATGATACTTTATATGAATCTAAGTTTATTTAATTCCATCATAGAAAAAATATAGAATTTTTTAGAGGGAGATTTGACCGAAAGGTAGATCTGAAATCTAGTGCAAATAATGCTTTAGGAAAAATTCCTGTGATATTCTTTTTTTTTGGCGAGGAAACCATGGTAATATTAAAGGGAGAACATTACAGAAAGGTGCCCAACAAAGATAAAAATTACACTCCAGTCCTTCTGCAACTCAAAGACGCCGGCATGGAGCAGGGCATGCCGGTGGCGCGCCGCCACCTCGTCTTCCTTCAAGCCTTGGATCAGAAAACGTCCCCTAGCGGACGGCAAGTCGCCGGACCTCGAACTCCGTGGAGCCTCCACCCAACTCCAGCTGCATCTTCGTCTTCCTTCAACATCACCGGCTTCAAAGTCGTCAAACCAGATCCACCGCCACGCGGAATCCGGGAGGGGGATGGCGCTCCCAACAGATCTAGAGATCCGAGGGAGCGGAGGGAGCAGGCACACCACCGCGGAACTCCACCGAGCTCCGCCGACAAAGGAAGCACGTACCTGCACCAAAAGCACCGCCGGCGACCCAACCTCCTCCATGGCGCCGCCGGTTGAAGAGCTCACAAACCCTACTCTATCTACACCCGTGAAGCGGGGATCCCCCGCCCTCGAGGGATCTGGCGAATCGACGGCGAGGTGGTGGATCTGCGGGCGGGGGTGAAAAATCGCCTCTCTCTACTGTAGCGGGAGAGAGGAGACGTCCAGGCTCGTCTGGTTTCGAAAATTCCTGTGATATTCGATCCTACGAATCATACAACTACCATAGGAAAGATGCTTAATGCTTGAAAACTTTCAAAATTCCTATGGAATCTTTTACATTCCTAAACAATACTTAGATTCATGTTAACTCGTCGTTATTTTCTTCGTTCCCAAGCGACCACATCCACGATTCACTAGCCTCCTATTCCTCGTTCCCTTGAGCCGGAACATGGAACATGATGTTTCCATTTGACTTTACTTCCCTTTTATTTGCTTTGCTTTGACAAGTCCAGTTCAGAGCAAATTGTATGGGCCAAATAAGATAATAATTGGAGAATGACATGATGTCCATCTTAGTACTCCTCTCGTTGCCACACATCACCAGCCCCTTGCAGTGGCGGAGCTGCCATGCCAAAGGAAACGACGACGGCCGGCCGGCTCACCGTCGCTGGAGGCGGCAATTGAATGCGCCAACATGATCTTCTTCTTGGTAGCATTATAGGAAAGAACAGGGCATCGAACTCACGCCATACAGGACAATCATTAAGCCATATGCTGATAATATGCATGGAAAGAAGTAGCATGTACGGAGTATATGTGATGCACAATGCATACACAGTCACGCAGATTCGATGGGATGAGTCGTGCAGCAGAGAGCAGATACTACATCAAGGCACTCTCGAGCATTTAAATCTACGTACGGCGCCGGAGCCCGGAGACATACATTGAAGGCCATCATACGCACAGTCCAAGTTGCTCATACTCATACGTAGTATTTCCCCATGGCTGCAGCAATGGAGAGAAACGAGCTTGCGAGCCTTGCTCGCCACCATGCACTTCATTAGGCACCGTGAATTTTGATGGTATGTGCTGTTCATGAGGATGTGATGTGTTCTGAAATGTTGTGTTTGAATTTGTTGATTGGGTTCAGGTCCTGGCATGTGGTAAAATGTATCGATGCATACTCAAAAGCAAATTTTGTGATTCATATGAATTTTTGAAGGAACTATGGCATAAACAGATTTTTTTATAATATGATATCCTTTTTTATGTAAAATACTCCAATAGAGTTGATGTAGTGACCAATTCAATCTACCAATAGAGTTGAAACCAGTTTATGTGAAGAGAAAGAAACTAATCATTATAATCAGCAAGTTATTTCATCTGTCCAATACGTGGCCCAACTCCTCGAAATAGGCTTTCGCCCCGCTTTATAAATAAAGCAACAACCACCATACAAATTCGCATACAAACGCAACACCACACCTGCTGGGGCCAACAGCAAACACTGCCCAAGAAAGAAAGAAATGGAGACATAGGTGGAAAGACTAAAACTAAGTTGACCCGCAACCGTTGCGCTTCTCCGGAAAATTACCACCACGCTCGTAGCGCCGAATCGTACGTAGCTGCCCGTCAAATTTGCACAGGGCGCATACGATGTCGATTCGTCGCCAAATTTGACACGGTGGTGCGTGACATGCTCAGGTACGTGCATGATTTTTTTCGGAATTTTTCGACATGTTTTGAATTTTCAAAAAAAGTTTGAACAAAACGGGTGCATGTGCACCCGGGCACCAAAACGGCCAAGTACGCATATATTTTCTATTTACTCTTCTTTTGGTGTAAGACACATATTCGCTATTTCATTCATGCAAGAAAAAGGTCCCGAAAAAACATTTATGAAAAGAAAAAAAGGTAGAAATTATGTATGTAAAAATGAAAAGGAAAGGAAAAGGACAGCAAACTACCAGGCATGGCGCGTAAAGACAAGTGAGGCGATACACTGACTGTAGTAGGAGTACGAGCACTTCGCAATCCAAAGGGTTTGGATGCGTTTGGTGCTCACAATGATCACCGCACGCAGCAAGACATGCTAAATTATCCACTGATGATTAGGATGAAGGATTTGGTCTTAAGATAAACTAAAAAAAATACCCTACACGTTGCAGTGGGCATTTATTGTGTAAATTGAAATATGAATTTCAGTTCAGAGATATGCAAATATTAGACAATAGTCGAGAGGTATATTCAATCCTCGCAAAAAAAAAATTTGACGTGAATTTTCATGTATTTGACGACAAATAATGATGACGTGGACATACGACTGAATAAATAGTTGACGTGGATAGATTGTATACACACCATGCTATAATTAATAAATATTTGGGAGGGAGGGGGGAGGGAGGGGGGGAATGAAACGGATATTACAGATTGGCTAAAAGAATGGATAATGTGGATATCTTGCATGCTGAGCTAGAATAATTAATAGATATTAGTGCGGTTTTGCTTTATAAGAAGTATAGATAGATATGTTGTCCCTCTTTATGTCTCGAATAAACACTCTCCCACTTAAATTCTTGCAGTTAAATTGTTTATTTTACATATATTATTATTTATGAGATGAAATTTCAACCCCAAAATCTCCATCATTTTTTGCAAATGATCGTTTTTTACAGCTGAATTTATTTTTATTTTTGCAAAAGATATAGTTTTGACGAAGGAAGGATCCCGAAAACAATTCTCTTCGTTGACAACGAGATATTCCAGTATCTCATAGGTCGACCAACTTTGAAATTCATTTATTTCTTACAGGGGTGGCTTGCTTTGAAGTTAGGTCATCAAATTTTGGGAGCAAAATGCATTGAAACTCCATTTACTTGTGCCACTAACTTGCCTACTTCTCTAGATAATATCTGAATATTTCGACACTTTATATTATAATTTTGGTCCACCAAAGTTGTTTTCATTTGTGAAGTTAAAATCGAGGATTGAGCTAGGGTCGAATTTTCTGGTCGCAAAATGCTTCTCAACTCTTTTTCGTCACATTTTTATCTCCGCTTTGAACCCAAACTACCTCCTTTAACCAACATGAAAAACAAAAGATATCACCATCAGTTTCTTTTCTCATAGAATGCTAATAACAACTCATAGTAAGCATGGTGACGAGGGGTGGACTCGGAAAATCACTGGGTTGCGTACCCCGGGTTGATTGAGGGGAAGAGAGATGAGCGCTGGTGATCACGACGGCTGACAAGCAAGGCGTTTACCCAGGTTCAGGCTCCCGGAGGATAACACCCTACTTCCTGCTTGTCTGGTATTGAATGACGAGTTGTGGCTACAATGGCGAGATGGCAATCTCGCTAGGGTTTGTGGTGGCGGCTATGAGCGTGCCCTAGACGAAGGACCCTCCTAGCCTTTATATGGTATGCTAGGTCTCAGGTGAACGGTGCCGATGGCGCTTACAAGCATGGCTGGGGTCGTATGACCTAACGTCGAATATCTTGGGCCGCACGTCGTCCTCCTTGGGCCTTCCTTGGGCCCTCGTCATAAGGCTGATAGGCTTGGCGTGACCCAGGTATTCCCACCGTGGGGTAGTCGAAGAGTGACCCCACGACAGGAACCCCCGAGTGCTTAGTCGAATCGTAGAGTCGGGTAAAGGACTCCTTCCTCCTGGGCACGCCGTCGGGTTCCTGAAAGGAACAAGTAATATTAGTCGACTCCGGCCGTCCAGGGCTTATGGAGGATTCCTTAGTCGAACCGTCGACTGCTGGGTGAGATATTGTGCGTACAGCCTTAGTCGGTGATTTTTCGACTGCTGTTATTCTGAGTCACTCGGGAGTAGCCCCCGAGATTAAGCTGAATTGCTTGCAATTGAGGTTAAACTCAATTTTTCTTCAGTCGAAAAGCCCACTCCCGATGGGAGTAAAGAAGGGACTCGACCTGTTGGAGTCGCGACTGGCTTTGCATGACTTACTGTGTATTCGGCCGGTTTGGTTTACTGCAGAAGTTTGTTCAGCTCTTGGAGCTTACTGAATCTTCTTGCACTTGAATGAACTGTTCGAGTTCTCAATCAGCCCGTTGGCTTACTTCCTACGCCTTCGCGGTTGACGTCAGCGCTGACGTTATTGGCGCACTTTGTGCCCGATGGGACGTGATAGTGCGGTCCCACTATCAGTATTGACTGGAGACAGCGGTTGCCGCTTTGTACTGACCGTTGGGCGCGAAAATTTCGCGGTGTGATGATGGCGCCTTGATTCCCGTGCGTAGTGGGCGACGTGGCCGTCGACGGTTGCTATCTCCGCGCGACACGTGGACGGCCAGATGACGTTGTGTAGTGCGGTTTCGCTGAGGACGGCCTGGATTAACTGGCCACGCGGTATATACTTTTCACCGCGGCGGCGAACAGTTCATTCCATCCCCATTCTGCCCTCATCTCCGCTACTCTCTCTTCGCCATTGTTGCTCTTTTCTGCCAGTTTCTTTCCTCCGCCCTCCATGAGCAAGGCCACGATGAAGAGGGGGAAGCCTGGTGCTGGCGCCGTCGCCGCCGCCGAGGCGAGCGTGATGAAGAAACCCGACGGCGACTGGGTCAAATCATCGGTGAAGAAGGCCGACCTCGAGGCCCTCCGCGCGCAGGGGCTGCTGCCGCCGGCAGACCAGGCGACGGTGCGCGCTCCTGGGAAAGAGGTATTCCCCGCTCCTCGCGAGGGGGAACGCGTTTGCTTCGTGGATTTCCTTCCGCGGGGTTTTGGGTTCCCCCTCCACGATTTCGTCCGTGGTCTCTTGTACGCTTATGGGATTCAGATCCACGATCTGACTCCCAATAGCGTCTTGAGCATCGCGAGCTATTTCGTGCTCTGCGAGTGCTTCCTGGGAATCGCACCCAACTGGCTGCTGTGGAAGTCTCTATTCCTCGTGAGGAGGAACGTGGGGAAGAGTAAGCAGGTGTATCCAGTCGGCGGCTTCGGCATCCAGGTGCGTGGCGACACCTCCTACTTTCAGATGAAGAAGTCTGACTCCGTCTAGGGCTGGCGAAAGAAGTGGTTCTACATCAGGTGCGACCAGGAAGGGCTTCCCGACTTCGCGGCTGATCGCGAGTTGCGGAAGACGAACGCGTGGGCGCACCCGCTGTCGAAGGAGGACAGGGAGGCGACTCAGCCCTTGCTGACGCTTCTTCGTGGCCTTCTGAAAAGTCTTGGGCGCGAGACAGGTGGAGTTCACCTCATCGCCACCTTCTTCAGGCTCCGTGTGCAGCCGCTCCGCACTCGCGTCCACCCGATGTGGGCGCGTGAGGATGTTGGCGATGAGCTCGATGATGACGCAGTCGAGTCGAAGGTGAGGAGCATCACCAGCCTCCGAGCCGCTGACCCGTGCAATGTCAAGTGCCCAGTCGAGCCGTATGGGCCTAAGAACCCTGTGCCTGAGGTAAGCTCGTTTGCTTTGCTTTTGTCTTGTATCTTCTTCTGTCGAATCTTGTTGCCTGACTCGAATACTTCATTTGCTGACAGGGTCGTTCGAGCTATGTCAGTCTTCCCCCCTTGATGGAGAATGGACCTCATGAAGAGGCTGAGTTCCCTGAGGAGGACGAGGTTGATGACGATGTTGGCTTCATGGACCGCGTCGGCGCGTATGCTTCGGCGGCGCTGCAGAAGTCGACAGGTGCCTTGGCGACTGTGCACCAGAGCATCTTCCCCAGCAAGCCACCGCCAGTTGCTGTTGACGCGCTTGCGTCTCCGTTCAAAGGCAATGCGACCACCTTGGCGGACTACACTCGTGCGCAGACGGTACGCGGCTCAGAGCTCACCTTCCAGCTACTTCTTGGTCACCAAGTCGTAGGTGATTTTGAGAAGATTGTCAGCGACTTCCCACGGAAGCCTGATGGCAGAACCATGTCCCTTAGTGGTGTGAAGGCGCAGGCGAGTCAGCTGGCTGCAAAGTTGGTCGCCACCTTCGAGAAGAGGATTGCCAAGGCTGCAGAGTTGGCTGCCAGGAAGAGCCGTTCCCAGTCGGAGTCTATGATGTAGACTCCATTCTTTTAGGATTCTTCTGCTTTTGGTTCTTGGTCTGTAATGAACTATATAGTTTGCGGGTATTTTGGCCGCGAACGTGCTGATGTTGAAATGCGAATTTGCGCCCTCGAGTCTTCTTTCATATCTAAGCTTGAATGAATGTGTTCTTGTCCTTGCTTGACGCTGTCGAACTTGGCAGTCTGAGATGGGCGAAGCTCCTGTGGTCGCTGGAACGACTGGTGTGGGCGACGAGGAGGACACCTCTTCGGCTGCACCCACTCGTCGTCGTCGAGCTCCTCCAGCTCCTGCGCGAAGCGTGAATGATCAACGAGTGATCACCTTCATGAGGAACAATGTTGTTGAACTCGAGTCGAAGTTGAAGAGCGCGGAGTTGGAGTTGGAGCACTTGAAGTCGCGGCCCGTTGCGCCATTCTCACATTTTTATCTCCGCTTTGAACCCAAACTACCTCCTTTAACCAACATGAAAAACAAAAGATATCACCATCAGTTTCTTTTCTCATAGAATGCTAATAACAACTCATAGTAAGCATGGTGACGAGGGGTGGACTTGGAAAATCCCTGGGTTGCGTACCCCGGGTTGATTGAGGGGAAGAGAGATGAGCGCTGGTGATCACGACGGCTGACAAGCAAGGCGTTTACCCAGGTTCAGGCTCCCGGAGGATAACACCCTACTTCCTGCTTGTCTGGTATTGAATGGCGAGTTGTGGCTACAATGGCGAGATGGCAATCTCGCTAGGGTTTGTGGTGGCGGCTATGAGCGTGCCCTAGACGAAGGACCCTCCTAGCCTTTATATGGTAGGCTAGGTCTCAGGTGAACGGTGCCGATGGCGCTTACAAGCATGGCTGGGGTCGTATGACCTAACGTCGACTATCTTGGGCCGCACGTCGTCCTCCTTGGGCCTTCCTTGGGCCCTCGTCATAAGGCTGATAGGCTTGGCGTGACCCAGGTATTCCCACCGTGGGGTAGTCGAAGAGTGACCCCACGACACATGGTTACTGAAAATTGTTGCTGAGATGGTGGAGAGAGAAATGAAAAATAAGCGATGCTTTAACTTAGCCACATAAGGATAATCTCTTAGTAAGAAAGATAAAGCGTTTTCCTCACTATAAGCGATGCTTTAACTTAGTCACATATATTCTAGCTTATTTCTTTATCATGCCATGGTCTAAGTAGCATGCAAATAATAATTCCTTAAGATCTTTCTGAAAAAATGGATTAAGAACAGTTCTAATACGTGCCAGATTTTCGTGATGAAATGACATGTGTGGTACTCTGTGCCGGAAAACAATTTTTTTTTGAAATCCCATGTTAACCACTGATTTGTTTTTTGAATGAACACTGCATATACCATTTCATCTCGAAACTTGGCACATAAGTATAACACTTTTATATGTTTGACACCTTTGTTTTCATTTTTTTAATGTTCTATATTGTTTTTCGTTTTTTTTTCATTTGCAGAAGCATGTAACTTCGGTAGCCAATATGAATTTCCGCGATGATCCATTGTATTTGTATATCATGTTTTTTTCTTGTCTAGCGCATGCATCTACCAAAAATGCTGGGTTGAGAGAGATGAGCTTTGACATGCCACATGGTAAGAGCAAAATCTACCAAAATTGGTGGGTTGGGAGAGATAAGCTTCGCCATTGACCCGGGCATCGGTAATGGCCAGACTTGTGACTTGTGAGGACGACGTCGCTTACAATCTACGAACACACGCGATCAGAAGGTGCCAAAGCAACCGTAAACAAATCTGACCAAAGGCGCCAAAAACTATTCGAATTGCAAACGAAAGCGCTTTAGTCGAACCGTAGTCTCCTGCTTGGACTTTTGTAGGCTTTGACCTCGAGGCAAGAGATTTTGCTCTCATCTCGTCACAGTGTCGAGGAGAGTGAGATTTTCTAGTCCCTTCTGCCAAGTATCGATCCTTTCACTTCCTTTCCTCCAAAGGCTGCACGCATCAAAGCTAGGGAGTAGGAGACTGAGTGAGTGTCACCCTGTCCCCCTCTCCCTGGCATCTTCTGCTAATTAAGCACATTGCCATGCACTCCTACACATAAGCAAAGGTTTTGTCTCTCTCGAGCGAGGCACCTGAGCGTGTAAAACAAAGGATACCAAGACAAAGTGTATGCTACAAAACTTTGCCATTTGCCCCACCAAAAAAAGAGCAACATAAACTTTGCCACACGAGCAACTTGTTAGTAAGATCTTCGCAACAAATGTTTGTGCCAAAAACAAAATATGTTTGTAAATAGGATATAATTTTGCTCTACTTACTCCATTTGGCGACCCATGACATTTCACAATATTTTTTAACGTGTTGTATTCTAATATCTTCCCTGCACGGCTAGCCCTAGGAGACATGTGAGGAAACCACGCCGACATCGTCTCTCGCTTATCCCTCACTGCCGTCGGAGGTCACGGCTGTCACCATTTCAAAGCCTGGGCAACAACGACGGTGGGGAGTGGGGACTTCTTCCATGCGGAAGTTCCTTTCTCGCGGCGGCACTAGTGAGATTCGACGAAGGACGGTGGAGCCTCAACCCTATGGAGTTGCCCTTGTATGGCCGGTAGCTCCGGGTTTGTTCGTGGTTGCAGGTGGTGTGGCGGCGAGTGACTGGCATTATGGTCAACAGTGTTCGGGATTATACCTGGCCAAAAGTCGGACCCTACAAAAATCAATTGAGCCCGACCGTCGGGCCACATAAATTGGGCTCCAGCCGAAAAAGCGTAATTACACCCGTCCGGCCCGGCTAAACCACGACCAAAATCCTGTTTTCCGCAAGCCCGAGCGCCGCCCAGCTTCCCGACCATTAGGCCCAAAATCCTATCATAGCTATATTTTATATGGAGTAATCTAGATAGCTATTGGTAGGATTTTACATGGAGTAATCTAGATACCTATTGGTATGATTTTCTGGAATAAATATATTTCACCAAAATCTCATTCGTAAACTTGACCCAAGACGGGCTTTTAAGAAATATGCACATCATTGCGTCAAGGACATTCTCCCGACGCACCATAGATGAAAAATATATGAGTGGACCAGTGCCCTGACTAGTGTTCCCATGATGTTCGTCGATTGGCACTTCATTTCCTGATCAGTCCCTTTTCTGTCCCTCGTAGTCCTACTCTTTCTGTTACGGTCCATACGAAACTACAAAGGTCTCCTACTCCTTACTTAAGTACACGCACCTACAAATAACAGCCAGGAAAACTCTTCCACACACTCAAAGTAATTTCATCACCTACCTTACAATCCTCTCGCATGACCCACTTGTCAGTGAAAAGGAGCATGTCTGAAATAAAAGTGTTTCCATGTCCTAGCTAGGACTAGAAAACACACAGAAGTCCTCTCTCCATGTGCTGCGCCTCAACCTTTCCAACGACCAGAAAAATCATTCTTTAGTTATTATCTGCTTCCGTGGCATAATAAGTCCAATCACCATTTGGGCCATGGGTAAGCACATTAGAAGTATGTAGGTGGGTCTCACATTGTTTTAGTAAAAATGAAGCAAAAGAAAAATAACAATATGGGTAATAAAAATGCCATGTAGCTGTGAGGAATATGAAGTGAGAGTGAGAAAGATGGAAAACTGAAAAGATGGACTTTTTTTACAAATATGGCTCTTCCAAATTTTATTGCCAAAAATAGCACTGGCGGGATGTATGAAAGCGACATGTATACTTCGTGCCAGCCTAGATAGCGGGAAGCCACATTCCCCCAACTCGGTTGGCGTAAAGTGCACTGTGGCCGAGTCTCTACCGATGAAGTTAATTAGTACCAAGTGTCGTCTCTGGGGACTTTCCGCCGACTAGAATGGCGGGTGGTGACTTCCCGCCAGCCCGTTTGGCACGAAGTACACGTGTTGCTTTTTCACATCCCGCCATGTCTACTTTTGACATAAATTTTGGAGAGGCACGTTTTTGGCAATTTCATTGTGTAGAGGGCTATATTAGTAAAAAAATCAAAAAGATAGGCATGCATGCAGCAAGAAGTGGGTACATCACAGGCCACAAAGGGCAGTACTTCGCTTTCTCCATAATAAAAGCTTGACCTACCAGCATGGTGGTGTGCCTGCATGTCAAATACACATTGCCTTATTCAAGGCATGCCCCTACACGGTTTTTTTTCTATAGATATGGAGGGTGTGCCCCCGGTCTCTGACTCAAAGGATGCCCCTACACGGCTACACCTCTATATGGAGGAAAAAACACAAAAACAAATATTTTATCAATACTTTCTCCGTTCCTTTAAGTAAAGCGTATAATTTTATTTAAAAGTTAACATATTGCAACTTTGACCGATTTTTTGATAAAAATATAAACATTTCCAATAGGAAACCAGTATGAATAGACTCGCCATATAAAATAAGAGGAAAGGAAGGAGAGAACAAGTGTCAAAGATGTTTTTTCACTAGTTTTTCAGATTTTAGCTGTAAAGCAAATGAAGGAGCAATGCTCGCTGCAGAGAAACCCTCTTTATCTTCAAGGTGGTCTTGTTTATCATGATCTCCATCATGTTTCTCTCGGCTCTCGTAGATGGCCTAGTCGAGTTCAAGAGTCACTTGCGCTTAGGCATCAAAGACGAATCACAAGATCCCGCTAAGAGTTGAGAGACAACATTCTATGGTAATACTGAACTGAGTTCAAAGAAGCTTGATATTTGTTGGCGGAGGAAGTGCCACAAGGCAGACGACCAATTAGCCCTGGTATGGTCCTCCAAGCCTACGTGACTTCGTGACTTGTCTATAAATCTGGACACGGTTTAGGATTAACCGGGTTAAATGGTCCAGTTTTCGTTGTGGGCTTGATTAGGTTGTGATGGGTTTAGCCTGTTAATAGTGGGTTACAGTTTTGGTTTTTGGAGGAATATGTACGGTTGGGTTTAGGTGTGGCCTTATAAAATATTGTTTCTAATAGGTGCAGACTATGAGAGTTAGACCTGATTTGTTCCATGGGTCTCACTTCTCAGAATTAGCGCGGTAGTCCGAACATGGGAGCGCCTCGTGTCGTCGGACATGTTGTGCTTACGCATGCAAAGTCATGTATGCTTGCACTTCATGATATCACCGTGACATCATAATGGTGTATTTATACCGTATAGAGTCCGAATGTTTATACAAACCGTTAGCTGAATTGATCCATATATTGCACGTGTCGTCTAGGCGTACGTGTCTACGGACCACGACCCGGTGGCTAGTATGGCTTCGGTAGCTAGATTTTGCATGCGGATACCACCACCGTCAACCCATTTGATCAAACAGTTTTTAACCCATTTCATTTATGGTTCAAACCCACATATGGAGACGCGGTTTAGTTCCGTTTGGGTGGAAGAACGATCAGGTCTAGTTGACGTTAATATCAAATGGGCTTACTTGAGGTTTGGTTGCCACGCTTTCTCATGTGGGTTTGGCTGAGGTATGGTTGAGTATTCGGTTTACTTGTCTAAATTATTATTTTCGGGAGGAATATAAATAATTATAATTTTTACTAATCTTTATATTTATCTAGATCTTATTTTAAGCATGTTACACTACATGTTATTATTATTATTTTAGCATTATTTAACCACATAATTTGTAATTTTATTAAATATGTGTTGGTGAATTTTTTGTTTGTATTGAATTTCAATGAGAGATGGTAAAATGTATATCTTATAACAAAAGCATATTATGGGACAATTTTCTGCATTCATTAATTTATATAATTTGTACGTATCCATCGTAAACATCTGCAAAATAATATGATTTAACAAATATCTCACTAGATGTTTCTAGTGCATGATTAAATATGCATATTTATTGAAAAATTTAAAGACTAGTGACCTTATTATATACTTTTTTCGTGGTGAAAATTATCTAGCAAGTCAAAATGTAACAAAGTGTGTATGCCTATACTTGATATTGGAACACCACTATTTAGTTGCGCCGATTCAAATATGTTTTCATAAGTCAAATTTTAATTATTTGGCATTCTTTTATGCAATGTGGTTGTTATCATCTGATCATGACGTGTAAAAATCCCCAGTCAGTTTATGAAGTAAAATATATTACACGGAATAAAACATAGACACCTCCGAAGGGAATCGATTCAACTATATATATTGCATCGTTGCATTTTGTCTTGTAAAATATATAGCCAAACTTATTTTTATTTTCCAGAAAAAGTCATTTTTAATTTAGCCTCTATTTGAATGATTTTTTTAAAACCAAATTTTATTAATACCATACTATTTATACAAGCAATACTTTATTTTTCTCCTTTCTTGGATTTCGAAAATAAGAGGTTGTATCATCTTTTCTCGGTTAAATTGATACCATGATTTTCACCACTGTAATATTTGATAGAGCCATTCAAAAGCAACAAAAAATAGAAAAAAAGGAAAAGTGAAAATGTCAGGTTTATAAAAGAAAGAGGCCGGGTGACTTCGTGGCAAAAAAGAAAGAAGAGGGAAAGGACAAGAGAACAAGTGCCAAAGTGGGATGCATGTTGCTAGGAGCCTACTCCTAGGGTGGTATGGCTTGCAAGTACATAAGAAGCAGTGCTTAAATAAAAGAAATATTTCGAGTTGGCATGCACCAACGAACCTGTGGCCGGCACTGAAGCGGCAACGATAATATGGGATTCATTCAACTCTCACGCGCCTGCTACATGCAACAAAAACAAAAGTCTCCCTATGCAACGCATGGCGCCCTGTATATATAAGGGGGTGCGGATCCCGGCCTCTGCATGATGCACACAGCTATCCACAATTATTTAACAAACCTTACAAGTTACAACATTGATCAAACCGAAATCCACCCCTCGGCAATAAAAAGTCGCTACAACTATGATGGAGGTGGACATAATCAAAGCCGCATGCCTTGACCTCCCACCTACGCGCATCATCTACAACCTGAGTACCGGTCTAGCAGACACTCAACGCGCACCGCATGCGCGCGCTACAGAAGTCGCTTCCATCATCTTCCTCGAACCCATCTTCAGGCAAAGATCAACGTCATGACCTTGCAAGGCCAGCCGGTGACGTCGCCATGACGCCAAACAGCACCACCGCCCTGCCCTCGTTCATTCGCACGCATCCACGTCGAGACCCCACTGCACCATGCTGCCGAGTCACCATTGTCGACGTGGAAAATGGCACGCCGCTCCACCATCGGACCTCTCCAGCCAGTATGTGCTCCAACACGATGCCCCCAAGGAGGAGAACGACACCGGAAGTGTCGCCATCGTGCGATCCGGGACACCCAGATTCGGAGTTTCCTCCGGAGCATCAGGGAGGGAGGCTAGAGCGTCGCAGCAACGACTCCTTCAACAAGGTAACAACGCCCGCGGGTGCCGCCGTCGTCGGCTCCACCATCGGAGCCCAGCTCTCGCCGGCCTGCACTCTTTCCTCCAAGATCCGCCGCAAAGGAACCAGAGAGGCATGAGGATCGGAACCCTCACTGCTCCTCATTCCTCGCGGAGATCTGATCCGCGTCGCCATCGCCTGAAATCCGCCGGCCGGCGAAGCCAGCCGCCGCATCCAGGGTGCCGACGCCGGCAGGATCCACCCCCACCTCCCAGCCGCCATCATGGAGGTCCCGGGTCGTCGCCGCCGCCGTCAAAGACAGAGGCGCCTACCCTGCCGTCCGTCCACGCCCTTGCGATGGCCGCCGCCACGCGCTGCCGAGGAGGACGCCGTGGCACCCGGTAGCGCCACGCCTCCGCCAAGGACTCCGGCCCGCGCCGGCCCCCTCGACTCGGGAGGACAAACGATCCTCGCCGCCACCGGCCAGCCAGGCTGTGCCTGGCGATATCAATGGCGGCGGCGAGGGGAGGAAGTGGAGAGGGACGGCCGAGGGGCTAGGTTTAGGGTTTCTCCTCCCGCCGCCACACGGGGGCGGACGAGAGGAGAGGAGAGCTCACTGGCGCCCTGTATACTGGAGTAGCTGAACTGCTGAACTACTCAACCAAGCCCCAGGGTCAGACTGCTTGCTTGCAGGTTGCAACTTGTTGATTTGCACGCCATTGCCATGGACCATGCTTCCATGATTTCCATCGCACCTGTATGTGGACACCACATCACACTCATGGCTCTAGCTAGCTGCTCCCTCCCTCCCTCCACCAGGACACAAGTACATGGCCGAAGCCAGCATATTCCAGAGAGAGAGAAATCCGATCAATTCCTATATGATTAATGTTGGGATATAACTTATCGGGGACTTATCGATCGACCTAAAAAAAGAGGTAAATCGACCGGTTTATTGGCATATTAGTCGATTTATCGGCATATCGGCTGATTTTGGCCGATTATTGTCGCAAAACATAGAAAAACGATGAAGAGTGGAAAGATCAAACCAACGTGGACATGAGAATTAACATGGAAAACCCTCCAAATAAAGGAGAGAAAAAACCATGGGCGCCAGCCAGCAATACTTCACTATATCGGGTGAGGTTACAAACGCCGTGGGTTTACAATGTACGGCTTATCACAACCGGCGGCTTACAAGATATATTTATGTTAACTCTGTAGGATCCACTAGTCTAGAAATACTATGGTAGAACCTTTCAGTGTTCTTGTGAATCGAGAGAGAGAGAGAACAGAGAGATGGGAAGAGATGAATCACCTTGTCCTTGGCTCGAAGAGCCCGAGCTGGTGCCGTCCATTGTGGACGGTGACGGTGGTGGTGGTGAGATGGCAGTGGCGGCGGTGGTGGTACTTCCCGTGACTAAGCGCTAACCCTAGATCGGATGGGTGTGTCGGTGGGGTGTGCGGCGCACGGTGAACCTCGTACTGTGTGCCGCCGGCCCCCTCCTCTTTATATAGCGCTGCCACAGGGGCCCACCAACCATTGGTTCGGTTGGGCGCCCCCGATCAGGGCCCGGTCAAGGGATCGATTGAGCCGTTGGGCTCGACCGCATGGAGATCAATCTAACATTCTCCCCCTTGATCTCAACTTTTACTTTTAACTTTATACTTTACTCGTTTCATCACCGATTAGTACATAGAGCATGTTTCATCGTCACAGCTCAATTGCCGATAGAATCAGACAGCCACCATATACTTTTCAGTTTTGAAACAAAACTGTTACTTTTGGGCCTCTATGATCCAGGAATCATAGGCTTTCCATTAATCCCATGCCGGCTATGTGTTTCTGGAACACATGGGTGGTAAGCCTTTCGTTAGCGGATCCGCAAGCATTTCCTTTGTCCTTATATGCTCGAGACTTATAGTTTGATCCTGGATCTTATCTTTCACAACATAATACTTTATATCTATTGCCTTTGTAGCATTACTCGACTTGTTGTTGTGAGCATAGAATACTGCGGGCTGGTTGTCACAGTACATCTTTAGTGGTTTGTCAATACAATCTACCACTTTCAAGTCGGGTATAAATTTCTTTAACCATATCGCCTGTCCCGTGGCCTCATAACATGCTATAAATTCTGCATACATCGTGGATGCAACAACTAATGACTGTTTGGAGCTTTTCCACGAAATAGCCCCTCCTGCGAGAGTGAACACGTACCCTGACGTGGACTTCCTATCATCTTTGTCTCCCGCAAAATCTGCGTCTGAATACCCTCTTAGTTCTAGGGAATCAGATCTTCTATATGTTAGCATGAGGTCTTTTGCGCCTTGTACATAACGCAATGCTTTCTTTACCATGTTCCAGTGTTCATGGCCTGGATTTTCTTGATATCTACCGAGTACCCCGGTGATAAAAGCTAAGTCAGGGCGAGTGCACACTTGTGCATACTGTAAGCTTCCAACAGCCGAAGCATATGGTACTGCTTTCATTCGATCGATCTCATATTGACTTTTGGGACATTGAAATTTCCCAAAACTATCGCCCTTGACTATCGGAGCAGGTGATGCGCTACTTTTATGCATATTATATTTCTTTAGAACCTTTTCTAAATATGCCTTTTGTGATAGTCCTAGCACTCCATTCTTTCTATCCCGGTGAATTTCTATGCCCAAAACATATGAAGCTTCACCAAGATCTTTCATATCAAAATTTGAGGACAAGTATTTCTTTGTTTCTAGCAGTAGACTGACATCATTGCTTGCAAGCAAGATATCATCCACGTACAGAATTAGGAAAATATATTTCCACTTTTAAACTTTGCATAAATGCAGTTGTCCTCAACATTCTCTTTAAAACCAAAACTTTTAATTGTATTATTGAACTTTAAATACCACTGTCTAGAGGCTTGCTTTAACCCATAAATGGATTTCTTTAGGCGGCATCCCATATGTTCCTTCCCCTCCATGAAAAAACCGTGGGTTGTTTCATGTAAACATTTTCTTCTAAATCTCCATTTAGAAATGCCGTCTTTACATCCATTTGATGCAACTCTAAATCAAAATGCGCAACTAGTGCCATGATGATTCTGAAGAATCCTTACATGAGACCGGAGAAAATGTCTCATTGTAATCTACCCCTTCTCTTTGCGTAAAGCCTTTTGCCACAAGTCGCGCTTTATACTTTTCTACGTTCCATTGGAGTCATACTTTGTTTTGTAGACCCATTTGCAGCCTACTGTTTTGGCTCCTTTAGGAATTTCCTCTAAGTCCCAAACATTGTTAGAACTCATCGATTTCATCTCGTCTTCCATGGCTTCCAGCCACTTCGAAGAGTGAACGCTTCTCATGGCTTCTTCATATGAAGTGGGATCTTCTTCCATATGAACTGTTTCTGTATTATAAACTCTATAATCACTAGAAATAGCTGATTTCCTAGCTCTTTTAGACCTTCTAAGAGTCTCATTCTCTGGCACATCATGTGTCTCAACGTGCGACTCTTCTTCTAAATGTGGCTGTCGTCGCTCCCTTTCATGCTCAACAACGGGTTGAGTCGGCTCCTGACGGACAGGTTCCGAATCTTGCCTCGTTGTGGTCACGGGTGGAGTTACAACAGGTGCTTGCACCACAACCTCTGGGATTATCGGTGCAGGTACAACAGGTAGGGCGAAAAATGGCTCATGGATCATCGGAAAAGGTGCACACACCCTCTTCTCCTCAAGATCAATTTTCCGGCCTACCATGCTCCCCCTCATCATTTCGTCCTCCAAGAAGACCGCGTGTCTCGTTTCTACAAACTTTGTGTATCTGTCTGCACAGTAGAAACGATAACCTTTTGATCTATCAGGATAGCCAATGAAATGGCAAGTTACTGTTTTGGGGTCTAACTTTGCAATGTGGGATTAAAAACTTTTGCCTCAGCTGGGCTCCCCCAGACTTTAAGTGGCGTAGAGAAGGAACTTTCCCTGTCCACAACTCGTACGGTGTTTTGGGCACCGACTTACTTGGTACTCTGTTGAGAATGTGAATGGCGGTTTTTAACGCCTCCATCCATAATCCCAATGGCAGTGTGGAATAACTCATCATACTGCGCACCATATCCATAAGAGTACGGTTACGCCTTTCAGCTACTCCATTTTGCTGTGGTTCGCCCGGCATAGAATACTGGGCGACTATTCCATTTTCCTGTAAAAACCTTGCAAAAGGTCCAGGTACTTGACCATATGGAGTGTGCCGACCATAGTACTCCCCCCACGGTCGGACCTGACTATTTTAATTCTTTTATCATGTTGATTTTCAACTTCAGCTTTGAATATTTTAAATTTATCCAATGCTTCAGATCTTTCTTTAATTGGATAAATATAACCATATCGGGAGTAATCATCTGTGAACGTTATGAACGAGTCATAACCATCCACACTTTTCACCGGAAATGGTCCACATATATCAGTGTGAATAATTTCTAGTGTCGCTGTGCTTCGGTTTGCACCCTTTTTAATTTGTTTTACGTATTTTCCTTTTATGCAATCTATGCATTGTTCGATATCTGAGAACTCTAACGGAGGAAGAATTCATTTTTAACGAGGCTTTCTATTCTTCCCCTCGAAATATGGCCTAATCGACAGTGCCATAACTTCGAGAGTCATGAGTTCGCTTTCTTTTCTTTTGTTCTTTGTTCGACAAGGAATTTGTTCATTCACATTACTCACAGAATGCACTTTTTCACGCAAGGATAACAAATAAAGCTTATCATGAAGTAAAGCAATACCCACACAAGCATCTTTAAACCATATGGCACACTTGCCATGACCGAAATAACATTCATAACTGTCTTTATCCAAACACGATACACTTATTAAGTTTCTGTGAATCGAAGGAACAAATAAAACATCTCTAAGCATAATATTGAAACCATCAGCTAGCTCCAAGGAGATGTCGCCAACAGCTTCAACTTCTGCTTGAACTCCATTTGCGACTTCAATGTGTCTTTCGCTTCTTTGCAAAGTCCTTGTCGAATGGAATCCCTGTAAAGAATTTGCAACATGAACAGTTGCACCTGAGTCAATCCACCAAGTAGATTTTGAAAACTGTGTATACAGGGATTCATTTACAAAAGAAACTGTGTCTTACCTCTCTTTCCATTATCATCTTGAGCCAATCTGGGCAATCTTGCTTGAAATGCCCTTTCTTCTTGCAGTGGTGGCAGGTGTCTTTGTCCACTTGCTGATACTGCTGGGGACCTTTGCCATGTGGCTTATACTGGTGAGGACCTTTGCCATATGGCTTAGAAGGGGAACCGTTGTAGTTCCTGTTCTTGTTGTCCTTCACAAAGTTCAAGGAGCCCCCATTCTGGGACTTCAGCCTTTCCTCTTCTTGCGACACATGGCAATGGTCTTTTCAATGTCCCATTTTTCAGGCGACACATTGTAGTTGATGATGAAATTTTCAAATTGTGGTGGCAGTGAAGCCATCACCAAGTGAACTATGAGTGCAGGCTTGAGCTCCAGATCAGCCTCCATGGACTTAAGCTTAGCAGCCATGTTGCTCATTCTGAGAATGTGCTCCCTTATTCCATGTGAACCTCCATGATACTTTTCTGTCACCAGCTGTTGAGCAGCTGGGTAGCATATGTCTTTGAAGAACCAGTAAACTGGCTCTTTATCTTTTGGAGATACTCTCCCACAGAGGTACACTCTTCAATTGAGCCCACAATAGCGTTCTCAACTGTGTTCTTTATGAATGCCATGCACTTTTTGTTGGCGTTCACCCACTTTTGGTTCTCTAGGGTGTAACCCATCTCTACTGGACCATAGTCCAGCTGCTTTTTCTGCCAAGCAGAATCATCATCATCAGATGCTCTCACTGGCTCTGCTGGCTTGACTGGCTGTGGAGTACTCACAACCCAGTCGACCTCAGCGCAGACAAAAGCCAGCTCGACTTTCTTCCACCACTCAGCGTAGTTGTCACCCCTGAGCGTCGGAACGTCCTTGAGGCAACTCATCAGGTGAAAACTTCCTGAAACCACAAGGATATAAGATAACAAAAACAATTGCATGTAATAATCCAACGTTGGTATAAATTAAAACATACAACCGTTTGTGCAATTAAAACTATATTACCGTTGGGCAATAAAAGAAATAAATGCACCTTTAAGACAGATCATAATCATGTTATTAACAACGTTGGTCATTTAACAACAAAATCATAATCATCATTAAAATCACTTTATCATGCTTTCAATTCTCACTTTAAATCATAATAATGCTATTAATAACGTTGGTCAAATAATAGCAGAATCATAATCAGCATTAATATCATTTTAATCATGCTTTTAATTTTCACTTTATTGCTTTTATGCAATTTCTTTTAACTATTTGCAGCGGAAACTTTACAAAATGAATAAAAATTCATAAACTTTATACTTTTCAGAAATATTTCTGTCACTTTTATATTTTCTAAAACAAATTTTCGTTGGAATAATTTGCATAGAGAAAACTGTAAGAAATTTGCTAAAAAATGGACAAAAAATCTATTAAACTGTGATCTGTAAAAAATTAAACAGAATAACTGTTTTGTGCGGCCAAGCTCTTTCACGCAGCGGCGGCCCACAGCCCACCTGGCGCGCGCACCGCTCTGGGCGGTGGATAACGGCCTGCGTGCCCATCCTTTTCTCTGGCCGAAGCCGGCCCAAAGCCCATCTAGCGCCGCGGCCGCTTGCTCCTGGCCGTCGGATTAGATCCGACGGTCGCGCGTGGATCTCGCTAGGTCAAAACCAGGTGACACTGGTCTCCCTGGAAACCCTAGCCGCATTTCTCACTTTCTCCCTTCCTCTGTCCCGCCCGATGGCGACGACTGGTGAGAGCGCCATGGCGGCAGCCCACCGGCGACGGCGCGACGGCTGTTGACGCCACCGCCACGAGCTTCTCTCCCTTCCCCTTTTCCTTCTTCCTTTTCCCTCTTTCTCCCCTCCACCGAAAAAAACCCGCAGACGCGAGCACGGGAGGATGAAGCTCGGCGGCGCCTCCCCTGCCCCCCTTGCCAGCGCGTGCGTCCACCCGAGGGTGGGCGCACCGCCGTCAAGCGGCGCAGGTGGTGATGCCCTTTTCCGGCGACCGGCCGGTGATTTCTTTCTCTCGGCAGTGGTGGAGGCTCTACCCCCTCCTCTGCCCATGCTCTTCGTCCAGTCCCTCGGCTTGCCGATGCGGACTTGGATCGAGAGGAGCGGCGCGGCCAGAAACGGCGGCGCACTTTGCCGGTAAGCCCGAGGCCATTCCCGGTGTTCTTCTTTTCTTTGATTTTTCTTTTTGCTTTTTGGAATTGGGGAATTCCGACGGGATTTTTTTTCTTTTCTTTTCTTTTCTCGATTTGCTTTTCTAACCGAGTAAGACTAGATCCTAGCGATGCTCTGATACCAATGTTAACTCTGTAGGATCCACTAGTCTAGAAATACTACGGTAGAACCTTTCAGTGTTCTTGTGAATCGAGAGAGAGAGAGAACAGAGAGATGGGAAGAGATGAATCACCTTGTCCTTGGCTCGAAGAGCCCGAGCTGGTGCCGTCCATTGTGGACGGTGACGGCGGTGGTGGTGAGATGGCAGTGGCGGCGGTGGTGGTACTTCCCGTGACTAAGCGCTAACCCTAGATCGGATGTGTGTCGGTGGGGTGTGCGGCGCACGGTGAACCTCGTACTGTGTGCCGCCGGCCCCCTCCTCTTTATATAGCGCTGCCACAGGGGCCCACCAACCATTGGTTCGGTTGGGCGCCCCCGATCAGGGCGCGGTCAAGGGATCGATCGAGCCGTTGGGCTCGACCGCATGGAGATCAATCTAACAATTTATAGTGGGTAAAACCCTAAGTCGGCACGGACACGATCCGTACTGTACCGCGGGGCGGCACCGCACCCCCTTCCGTGAAGCCCAAGCCTCCGGCGATGGGCCTCCGCTTCGCTCCGAAGTTAGGTGCTCACTTTTATATCTTCATATGAATTTGGATCACCATAAAACAACATTTATCTTATCAGTCAGACATAGAGGAAGATATCTTGAACTGTGATTACGCCAAACACCGCCGACACACATTGTTTTCACCTAGTTAGGGCACCCCCAATGGGGTGGAGCAAACGGACACTGAAATTTGTCCGGTTTTGTCCCTTTGGGAGCGGACAATGGACAAATTTTGGTCATATGTCCGTTTGGGGTGGAGGTGACCCCAACGGCCTGGCGTAATTTGGCCCCCCGACCCCGAGTGAGCCCATTTTTTTACAAATCACAAATTAATTAATAGCACACAAACATACTTCGACAGCAAATAGTATCAAATTTATTACAATAAAAAGTTCATGGACTGAAATAAATAGTTTATTCAACGAAATTATTCTGGAGCTGGATCTGGAGTTGGATGGTTTCCGAAGTGAGCCCACACATGCTCCACCATATCTTTCTGGAGCTGGATGTGTGTTTCCTTGTTCTGCATCTCGTCAAGCACATGAATGTACTGCTAGAACGATGCTGCCCCTGGGATCGGCTAAATCAACTAACCCTGAAATTCCCATCCTTGATCGAACAGCCTCGCGTCATCCCGCTCTTCCTCCACTATCATGTTGTGCATGATTACACAAGCTGTCATGACCTCCCACATCAGCTCCTTGCTCCATGTTCTAGCAGGATGCCGCACAATGGCAAAACGAGATTGGAGCACACAAAATGCTCACTCCACATCCTTCCGGCAGGCTTCTTGGTGTTGAGCAAACTTCTTGGTCTTCTCTGAGTCAGGCTTCCGGATGGTCTTCACAAAAACCGGCCACGAAGGGTAGATGCCATCAGCTAGGTAATAGGGCTTGTTGTATTCATGCCCATTCACCTCATAGTGGACAATTGGAGCCTCTCCCTCGACAACCCTGTCGAATACCGTGGACCGATGTAGCACATTGATATCATTGTTGGAGCCAGCCATACCAAAGAATGAGTGCAAAATCCACAGATCCTGGGATGCCACTGCCTCGAGTATGACCGTGCACTCGCCGACATGACCCTGGTATTGTCCCTGCCAAGCAAAGGGACAATTCTTCCACTCCCAATGCATACAATCTATGTATCCAAGCATCCCAGGAAAGTCCCTGCTCTCATTCATCTTCAGAAGACGGGCAGTGTCTTCAAAGTTGGGTTCCCTCAAGTACTCCTCGCCAAACACCTGAACCACAGCTTGACAGAATTTGTACATCGATTCCAGGCAGGTGCTCTCGCTCATGCGCAGATACTCATCAACAAGATCGCCAGCCACTCCATATGCAAGCATCCGGACAGCTGCAGTGCACTTCTGATATGAAGAGAACCCATACTGCCCTGTGGCATCTGGCTCGGCCTCAAAGTAGTCATCATATGCCCTCACCCCTTCCAGCAGACGCATGAACAAGGGCCAGCCCATACGAAAACGGCGACGAAAAACCGAAGCCGGATATGTTGTATTCACCGGGTTGAAGTAGTCCTTCCAAAGTTGGAGGTGACCATTCTCTCGTTCACGGTCCAACGCGGGTGCTCGCCCAACGACTGACCCGACATGCCGGGGCACTGCATCCTGCCTGAAGTTGTGGAGGAGAGTGGCCGCGGCCACCATGATATCGCTATCATCGTCGGAAGATTCATCCGATGTATCGATGAAGGTGTGGTAGAAAAACTCATCATCACTATCCATCTACATGAATGAAATTGTAAGAAAATGCTACATTATTTGCATTCCTACATATGCAAAGAACAAGGCCGGCCGGTGTTCATACCTTTGGTCGAACACCTTCGGGGCGGTGGAGTTCGCGGTCGAGTCCGGGGCAGAGGACGAGGGCGAGGACGGCCGTGGCTTCTCACGGCTCGAGGGTGGCCGGGGCGGAGGCAGAGGACGAGGGCGGCCGGTGTTGGAGACGAGGGCGAGGACGGCCGCGGCTTCGCACGGCTCGAGGGCGGCCGGGGCCGAAGAAGATGGAGAATGCGGCCGGCGACGAGATCCGGCCACGGGGAAGGCTAGACGACGTCGCGGCCGAGGATAGCTCGGTCGCCGAAGGGCAGGTCCAGGGCGGCGGCGGCGGTCGCGGGGCCAAAGGAGATGGGGAGGTGGGAGGTGGGATGGGCTGTGTGGCTGGCCCTTGGGCCCGACGCGGACAGGGAAGACAAAGAGGAGGACCGAGTCGTTGTCCGTCCCGCCCCAAAGCCGCCCCAAAGTTGGGTCGCGTTTGGGTCAGAAACTGGTGTCCGGGCGGATACCAGCCCGGATGCGCCAGGCCGTTGGAGCCTCTCTTTTGTCCGTTGGGACAAAATCGGACTGGGCTGTTCCGTTTGCGCCAGCCCGTTGGAGGTGCCCTTGTACATGTCTGAGAATGCCCATCTAGCTAGTCAATCAGAAGATGAGAGCGGGTGTCGAACCAAAAAGTCTCTTTGCTCTGCTTGGTGGTTACCCAATGGGTGTGCGTTGTAAACAGAGCTCTAGTGGGATCTTGGACTCAATTTGGATGCGCAGCTAGGCGACAATCTCATGGTCACAAACCACATGTCAAAGCAGGCAATCAGTGACGGGTAAAAAGGTGTAACAAGTCGTGACCCTGCCAAAACTCTCTCCGCAAAAGGATACACGACCTGAAGCCGCATGGAACAAAATCATACACACAAGTCGCTCTCAGCCAGAAAACAGGGGAAAAAATATCGCGTCCCTCTCTCTCCCCCTACACTACATGACAAATCACGTTAAGAAGTAGCCCGGTTGATGTTCGTTCAAATTAAATTGATGCACTATTCAACTGATGCAAAGAACACCGTGTAATATATTACATTTCTAACCATTCAAACAATATTAAAACATGAAATGAACTTTACCCTGAATTCTACAGATACATATACACATTCAGATTCAGGGCACGCCACATATTTTGTTTAAAAGTACGCTGTATTTTAGGCTACACAAAAAAACAGATTTCAGGGCTAAAGAGAGTTTTTTCCATATATAAAGCCACGAATTTGTTATTTTCCTGTGACCCAAATTATAACACTTTTCTTACCGAATGTTTGCAAAGCATGTATACATATGCAAAGGAAAACATTGTTTTTAGCTTCAAAAACATTTTAGATATTTTAAAACCGGCCCCTAGTATATAATCTCGGACTCCACAAATACGCTCTCATTACTTCATATAAACTTTTGATTTACCCGGCCTTTCAATGGTTGAATTAGATGCCTTGTTCTTTGGATCATATGATATTTATATGCTTTCAATTCCTAGGATTTTTTTCAGAAAAGTTTGTTCTGCATCAAAAAAATCGTACTAGCAAGATTTTATAGGATTCCACATATACCAAAGTTTACTTGATTCAATAATAGGAAAAACATAGAATTTTGAAAAAAGATTATTAGAGTGGATGACTGATTTTGTACAAACTCAGTGCAAAATGATTTCCTAAGAAAAAGTTGTTTTAAACAAATCTAGATATGTTAATTCTTTGTTGTGTTATGAAGAGAGCTATCTATTGGATCCATACATATGTGTTCCTTCCTCCTCACCATCAACCAGACGGACATTTTGGTTGCAGTATGGGTCGGTAACCTCGGTTGATAGCGGATGTTTGAGCTATATTGAACCAATGTGGATGGCAGCAATAAATCTCATAGATTAAAGGATGTAGAGAGGCTTACTGTATTCTTCTTTTCCCGCTAGCCGTCTATTTACTCTCTGCAATCTGTAAAATGTAAAATGAATATTTGATACTTTATAGTAAACTGAATGTATGCATCATTTGGATGTAGGGCCCGGGACTACGTTCCCTTTTAAAAGAAAAAACATACGCGTCTAACCTTTTTGGTTAACTCCTTCGAGATTTGTGTTGGAATTTTTTCCAAGCGACCATGCACTCCTCCTATTCATCGTTCCCTCGAGTCGTAACATGCAACATGATGTTTTCCATTTGACTTTACTTTCCTTTTATGTTTGCTTTGCTTTGACAAGTCCAGTTCTTGTTCAAAAAAAAGACAAGTCCAATTCATAGCGAAGTGTATGGGCCAAAGAAAATAATAATTGGAGAATGGCATCATGGCAATCTTAGTAGCCTTCTTTTTTATCCCCCCTCTCATCCCCTGGCTGCGACACAGCGCAAGCCCATTGCTACAGCGGTGCTGCCCTGCTAAAAAAGGGCAACACTACGGTCGGCCACCTCACCGTTGTCGGAGGCGGCAACTTTTCTTCTTCAAAATGGGGCAGAGTCCCACCCTTTGTATCAAAACGATGCATACAGCATTACGGACGCTTCATTAATTTATTTTAGAAGTTTGAACCCGGTCTGTTACAATCATGGGTCGACACGTACATGTGTCAACCAACAAAAAAGTTCAAGACAAAAAAAACTCATAATGCTATTATTTTCTCAAGACGCCAGCTGACCGGTCGTAGAAATCCTTGACGACCGTCAAGTCGGAGGTGGTAACTGAATGCGGCAACAAGATTTCTTCTTAGTAGGAAAGAACATGGCATTGATCTCACGCCATACACTTGACCATAATTAAGCATTATGCATGCATGAGAACAAGTACTACTAGTGATTTACAATGCGTACAGAGTCACGCAGATTGGATGGGATGAGTCGTGCAGCAGAAACTACATACATCAAGGCACTCGAGCTGATCTGAGCATTTAAATCTACGTACCACAGACATTGAAAGCCATCATACGCACAGTCCAACTTGTTCATGTGTATTTAGTATTTCCCCTGCATTGATTGATGAACTTCAACTGGTCATTCGCAAAATGTGAACACTAGCAATAGCCAGACACAATGGTGGCGGCAGCAATGGAGAAACAGGCTTTGACACCACCGTCCATGTCACCATGTGCGTATCATGTACTTCATAAATAAGATATACTGTAAATTTTGATAGGAGGAGTATGTGGGGAAATCATCTTTGGCTAGGTCTATATACACCTACTACTCAAAAAGCAATTGCTTTTAAAATGTCAGAAAATTCTAAACAAAAAAGTTCGATGTACACCCAGAAATTCTATATCAGCACACAAAACTTCGTGAAAAAATGACATATTTTGTTGCATCGAGCGATGGATATCGATTTTTATTGCAAAGTTTAGCATTCTCAATTTTACAAATTACGGATCACATATGATTGAAACATGAATCAACTAACGGAGAGATAATATAAAGCATCTAGGTATCCTGAATGTGATTAATATGTTACAATGAAGCTCGGATGAAAATATCCTGAGCAACACCCAGGAGGCGGGTACACCTAGTTGCCATAAAGTCCGTTGATCCGACGGAAGCAGGAATGCCCATAACTGAATTCAATGAGCCCCATACTTATAGCATGTCGAATATGAACATTTCTTGTTCTGATAAATATAAGATTGTTTTGACAGTGTCATATCAACATACAACGAGCAGAAACTTTGATATGAATCGCACCTTTGTCTTGAATCAATTCCAGTTAACCAAACAAACATATTGGTTATAGTCGTTCGAGGAGGAATATTACAAGTACTGTACACGGCAAACCAAACAATTTTAGCAAAAAAGCAAGCAATGAATAAATGTTCTACCATCTCTTGTAAGCCACAAAAAAACATTTTGAATAACCTAGCAATGTCTTTTTAGCGTGGTTATCTTTAGTAAGCAATACTTTGTTATGAACCCTAGCAGCCCAACCCCGTGCCCGCGCCGCCGCCGGCCGCGCCGCCCCCTCGCCCCTCCTTTCCCCTCCCCTCGCCGCAGCCTCCCCTTCCATCCCCCTTCCATCCTCTCCTCCTCTGCCGTCGTCGGCGTGCGGCGCCGGCGACGACAACTACCCTGCTTCTCCCCCATCGGCGTCCTCCCCGCGCGGGGCGGCGCGGCGCCGTCGGTGCTCTTCGGCGGCAGCGGTCTGGCTCTTCGGTGTCGGCGGTCCAGCCCCTGGCGGCGGGATCTCCAGCGCCTGCAGGTGGGTGAGCACGGCAGCGACGCCACCGTTGGTGGCGTGGGTGGCTTTGGCCAGGACCCTGCAGGCCCAGATCTGGGTCAGGGCGGGTCGGGCCCTGCTACCCGGTTTGACTGATGTACAGGCCTACGACGGGAGTGGCGGCGACGACGCCGCGCCTGCTGCAACGTGGTGATAGGAGCTTCGCGGACCCATTCGGATCCGGCTGGGCCTTTGTTGCTGGTCTTGGGTAGCGGTGGCTATGGGCTAAGTGCAGCAGCGTGGCGGCGGAGGCTTCACGGGCTTATCTAGGGCCCGGCCGGGCCTACCCGGTCTGGTGTGTCTCTGCTGCCGCGTCCGGTCGGCACCCGCCGATGGCGGTGGAGGACGTCCTCCAGGTGGTTGTGCTGTTGCCGCCCTTCGACTCCATGGTGGCCTGGTGTGCTCTTGTCTGCTACGTCCGGTCGGCTATTGCCTAGGGCAGTGGAGGTTGTTCCCTCCCGCGTGGATATGGTACTACCGCTCCTTGTCTATGGCGTGTGCTTCTCAGTTTGGCCAATCGTGCAGTGCTTGCCATGGTGATACGACGAGGGTGGCTTCAATTCCGTGGTGGCGTCAGTTGGTGGGTGGCAAGATGGGTGGAGCGCTACGGATTGTCCGGTGATGTGGTTTTTCGGGGGTCGGGAGAAATCCTTGTTATCTTGACACCGACGCGGTGACGCTTGTGGGTGTCGCCTCTCCTTCCTGAAGGGCGTCGGATGTACCTCTTCCCCACTACCTGAAGCGTGCCAGGTGAAACCCTAGGATCAGTCTGGGCAGCAGCGTCGTCGTCGCTTCCTTCTTGGAGGTGCTGCTTGGTACGCGACGATTCAGAGTGGTAGGATCGTGGTGGGAATTCTCCGGAGAGAACGCAGCGGTTGCGAGTCTTTTTCGTTGTCGTTGATCCGCCGGTGTCGGCATTGTTTTCTTTTTCTTTTCTTTTGGTCTTGTTTGTGCTGTTTGTCCCAGCAGTGAACTCGTTGTTGTACGGTGTGGTTGCTATATTTATATAGCGGGGCGAAGGCCTATTTTTTCAGCAATACTTTGTTATTTAGAAACCACACAAAAACTTCAAGTTTACTCGGCACCTTTAGCTTCCAAAGATAGTACGGAGAAATCTCGTCTGGGTTAAGTTGCCCAGGTTCAGGTCATCGCTTTAGTATTACTGCTGCTACTACACCGATTATCTATGGTGGTAGATTAAGCGGTTCTTCATCCAAAGCAATTTCGTTGGAATTTTGGAAGATTTGTTGTGTTTTAAAAATGTTGCAAGCTGGCCCTGGTAGAGACGTGACCATCTATAGAGTTAAAACAAGTTTATGCGAAGAAAAAAACTAAGAGAACACATTTACTGCGTGACCCAGCTTCGCATTGAAGAACAAGACAACCACATGGAAGGAGTGCCCTGTTGCAGCCGTAGCCTTGAATAAGCTGCTGCCGGGTACATGGCAGGACATTCTTCCCCTGTGCATCGCATGCAGACGCAAATGAATTAATTGATGAAACAAAAGAAGAAGAATATATGTTTAGTTTCATTGAATTAATGTGGTAGGGTCAAATGCCATTGCATGTCACATACACAGGCTTTGCGTGTTCGAGAGCACTAGAGCAGCTCGATCAGATCAGGAGGCCCATGCATGCAATGCAAAAGACGATGGATGGATGGCCATCGAGTGTGGTGGAGGTGGAGGTGGAGCAGCATGATAAGCCTTGAATTGGGCGCACCGATACGTCAATCCAAGTTCCACCATTGGTCTCCTTCTCTTCTTCCTGAGCTTGTGCTTGCCTGAAGCTGTAGCTTAGACGAGATCGATGCAAATCATCCATCATTCCCAAGTTACTCTGGTTGCTACAAACGGAGGACACGTAATGAGTGGTTTGCATCTTTATTTGCTCTCTGATAACCGGAACAGTGACGATGTGGTATCTAGGGTTCTTCCTGTTTAGAAAGGCAGACCCCAACATCAGTATCCAGAGGAATCAGCACCTCTAATGCTACCGGCCGGATTCTCGCATTCATATCGCCTGCCACTTGCTAGGAATCGAGTACTAGTTAAATGCCACGGATCGATGCGTTTGAGAGTACATCAACAGCGAATTCGATCAGTGATATTGTCAAATCAACTATACTCTGCAATATTTCGAAAGGCGAGAAATAGAAAGATTGCCCTCTCGCGACACGCTGGCGTCCCCGCGCCCGCCGCCGCCGCCTAGATCCTCCCAGCCAGCCCCTCCTCGACCCAAGCCGTCCCTCCTCTGCTCTAGCCCTCCCTCTCGAGTTGCTGTCCGCCGCGAGATGGCGGGGGCGCCCCCGGCCTCCCCCAACCACCACCGTCCCCTGCCGGCGGTGGCCGCTCCGGCCCCGTCGCCCACCGTTTCTCTGCGCCCCCACCAGGTCCCGCCGCCCCCTCCCGCCGTGATTCCGGCCGGCTTCACCCCCAGGTCGTGCTGCTCCCCCAGGACCAGTCGCGGCCTCCTCTCTGATCTGTGGTCGTCGGCAGTTCCCTGCCTTGCGTGGAGGAGGTGCCTGAGGAGGGGGTGCCGGCGTCCGTGTCTCCGCCAGATCCGGTGGCCATGAAGCTGTCGGTGCTGGAAGCCTGCCCGCCCCGCCCGCCTTCTCCTCCAGTCCGCCACCCTTTGGTGCTCGAGCAGCAGGGGGATGAAGCCGATTGGCAGGAGGTGCGCAACAAGCGACGCCCTTCCCCTTCCCCGAAGCTGCTGCCCCCCACTCCTTCTCCTCGCAAGGACGAGGACCGTGCGATGGCCTTCAGGCGGAGGCTGCGGGGGCGGTGCTTTCGCTGTTTGGCGCCCGAGCATCGGGTGGCGGACTGCGACGGCAAGATTAGGTGCCCCGGCTGCCACCGCTCCGGCCACCGGGAGCGGGACTACTGGCTGCACCAGCAACCAAGCCAGGCCCCCCTCTGTCCGAGGTCGCCTGCTGCTGGGTCGCCCTCTGCCGGGACACCTGCAGCTGGTCTGAGCCGTCCCTTGGACCGGCCATGGGCTGATGTTGCCGCCAGGTTGCATACCTTGCATGATGGCCGGAGTCCGCCTGCTAGCCCGACAGCTCCGTCTGATGCGTTGCAAAATCTCCAGGACCAGGTGGCGTTGTTGCGAGCTGAGCAAGAGCAGGCCACGGTGGAGTTGCGAGGCTTGGTCGCCTCTCAGCTAGACGACCTCCTTACGGCTCAGCTCAAGATGCAAGAGTATGTGCAGGGCTTGATGGAGCGTGCTGGAAACTTGCTGGACCGAGCTGAGGCTGCTCTAGAGAGGCTGTCCCTGCCACCGGCTGTGGCGCAGATGGAGCCAGCTTCATATCTGAGTACTGGGGCCAATGCTGATTGCGCAGACGGAGGGATCGAGCGCTTTGGCTGCTACTCTCCCAGGAGTGTGAGCCTTTCAGCGTCGCCGCTTGCCCAGGACTTCACAACCACGCCTATTGCTGCTTTGGAGCATGTCTCCCTGGTGATGCAAGGGCCTCCGATGAAGGATTTTGGAGTGGAGATGACTTTGTCTTTGGAGGAGTTGGGGGGTTCTGATACCCCTAGCCCGGAGGAGAAGATCGCGAAGGTGATGGCTCAGTTTGACGCGATTGAGCCACAAGAGAGTGTGCGGTTTTTTAACCGCGCTTTGTATGGTTTTTGGATCCGGTTTCCCTGATTAACTGGATCAACTCTTTTTCTAATAATGTATAGGCAGAGCTCCTGCTATTTACCATAAAAAAATCAACTATACTTGTCTAATTAAGGGCTGATTTGCCGATCTATCATCGTAGCTAACTAAGGTTGCAACTGTACTGTACCGACCTGTAGAAACACTCAGGCGTCCTATTCAGTCAGGCCTACAGATTTTACCTGTAGTTTCGTTGCAGTCTCACGGAAGAAACAGCCGGAGACTGCCTGTCTGTCTGAAAAAGTTGGTGAAATCATCGACGAGTATACTATGTGAATGGCACATCTGGCCCCAAAACGAAATGTTGAGGCACGCAAACCTGTGCTAAAATCTCAGCACTCGTGACCCGCGGCATGGCTGGCACAACAATGGAGCTCAGCCGTACAAATAACATAAGAAACCTATCCTGGAAAAGAAGGGGGACAGCAAAAACGGAGAGAAAAACAAGGTTCAAGAACCAATGAGCTAGGCGAGCTACCTGGCTTCACAAGCGAACAGGACAGCCACCGGGAACCATGGAACCGTAGTAGTAAGTGCAGCGAAGCTTAAACAAAACAATCTGTGCGACATTCAATTCAGCGTGGGCTTACGGATGCCGGCTGTACCGTATGCTGACGATCGTGTCGGCTATGTTCAGCCGGGGAGGATGGCTTCAACCTAGACGTCTTGATGTTTAATATTCAGTTGTTTGAGTGACTGATCTTTGTAGCCATCTTAAGTGACCCCATGAATTGTGAGCTTATACTCTTGGATGTTAAATAATTGCGGGTGATTGTGTGCATCTTTTGGATGCAGAGGCCGGGGATCCGCATCCCCTTATCTAAAAAATTCAATCCGTAGACGCGTAGAGACCTCCATCGGTACCTAGCGTAGGTACCCCGGGGCAAAGCTCCCGTTAGGGCGGCTGCCGTCCTATCTTGATTTTTCAATGTTCTGTGCATAATTTTTTCCAGACATCCCGAGTGGCCGTGTGTAAAAGATGAACACGTGTGAGAAACTTAGGGTTGCATTAATAAACGCTGCGCAAATTCGATTTTGAACTAAAAACAAAGGACTAGATCAAGTCGAAAACCAACTATTTCTCTTTGCGGTAGCTAATTCTCAATCTAAGGCTCTAAACATGTCGTAGGTGTGGTATTTAACTAGGGTTTAACCGTATTTTGGGTAGCTTATGGGGGAGTTTCTAAAACCAACTTGAGGTATGCAATAGATTACGTTTTATGATTCTATTTTTGTTTTGTATATTTTTACTGGCCAAAATTCTAGTTGTATTAGCTTAGGCAATATCGACTGAATTGGAGACGCGATGGTTTAAAGCCCCTATTGATAGGTGTCAATTTTTCATAAAATGACATCATAATCCTATGTATGGATTAGATGTAACAAAACACGGAAAATCAAGAAAAAGAGGGAGACACGAGGTTCCTATGGATTTATTTTCTTGATTTCCTATTGAAAAGTGTCAATTTGCACAGAAAATAACATCACAACACAATCCTAATTATGGATGAAATGGTAACAATGCATAGAAAATCAATAAGAGGGATTCACCCAAGTCATTGTTGATTTACTTTACAGTGAGAAAACCAGAGAGATTCACCCAAGTCACTGTTGATTTACTTTACAATGAGAAAACCTTCTATATTGTTATAGACTCTATTGCCACCGATTATTACCATCCCTTAAGCGTGTCATCTTTAGAGTTGTTTGGAATGCTCTTGCCATGACTCAAATAGTAATTTTCTTGATTCAGTATGATTAAGCTTGCTCGTCTTATAGAGATCTGACGATGCTCTAAATCAAGTGGGGGGATATTAAAGTCTTTATTGAGAAAACTATGGTAGATTTTCAAAAAAAAAGTAGACATTTGCGATTGGTTTGTTTTTAGATTTTACATGTATTTAAATATGTCCATTATAAATTATATATCTCTACTATATAATATAGCTAAGTTTTCTTCCCCAAATTTTCGTCCTTTGGTTGGTATGTCGGGCTGGGTTGGTTTCGTAACCGTGGCGGTTGTACGTCGCGCCATCGTACGTCACGTCGTTTTGCGTTTTACTCCCTGGAAAAGTGAGAAACCAACCCGCAATCCACGAAATCGGTACTTTTGTATTTATCCCCTCAACCCTATCCACCCAACCTGATCTCCTCCCTCTCTTCTCCAGGCAGCGACCGACAGGGACGAAGCGGCCGCCGGTGGGAATCACCGAGGGGACACCGCCACCTGCACACCGCCCTAGAAACCCTCGTGGACGCCTGAGCTAGGACGCGTACTCCACATCTTCGTAATCGGGGCCGTGGCTGAAGGCCCTTGCGGCCGTCGGTAGCCGTGACGCGTTCCTCGACAGCGCCTTGATCCGGAGCGCCGACGCGTTTCTCCCATGCGCCGTGCAGGCGGCCTCGGACTGCAAGAGCTCGGCCATGCCGCCGAAATGCAGGAAGAGTGGCACTCCTCGAGCAGCAGCAACTAAGGGAGAGGCGGGTCACGCATAGCAGCAGTAGGACGTGGCGAGGATGGAGAGCAGGTCCTTTACTGGCAGCAGCACGCCCCTCCTCCGTCGTTGGTGAGTCCCTGGCCTCACGCTGACTCGCTGTCTCGTAGGGGTGGAAGCGGAGGGAACTCGTTGTGGCTGCCGTGCCCGTGGAGGAAGGGGAGAGCAGTCAGAAGGGGAGGGAAGGTGAGCTCGCTGCTCGCCCCACGCACGGCAGCTCCAGGCCGCACATTGTGCCGTCCAACGCCTCCAGGGCAGATAGGAGGGAGAGCTAGGGGCGAGCTCGACTGGAGGGGATAGGCGGAGACGATCGAGCTTGTGCACGCGTTCCCCGCCTGCTCGGTGCGGCTCGCCCACGACTGTAAAACACCTGATTTCTGTCGAGTTCTACTCCCGTTGATTTCCCGATAAACTTTATTCTATGCTGTCAGATTACTCGAGGCCTATGCATGTAGCAAGTAAGATTGGGTTATGAATAGGAGTCGTTGTAACTGTATGTGCGACGATTGTCGAGCAGATGTGATGCTACTTCTTGCCCCGGCTTGTACCAGCAATTGTGAGCAAAAACTAACTTACAGAGTACTGAACTTTGTTCTAATGCAGATTTGTTTCAGTAAGTTCACTGTAAAATTATTGGGCACACACCCTCATATAGAAAGGTTTTAAATTCAGTGAACAGTTTAGCATGTCATACCCGTCTTTTAATCAGTAAGCTCGCACTGTCCAAATTTTTCAGGCCTTTAATGAAGAGTGAGCCTGTTGAAGGCAGGTTAGCATGCTGTCCATATAGCTAGCATGATCTGCCTGAAAACCTTTTCCCCTTATCTTTAAGTTTACGTCCGCTTGGTTAGCTAGCTTCCTTCCTGGTCTTTCTGGTTGACGTAGCATGACAAGTGCTTCAATGAATCAATCAAAATCAACATATGATCTGTAACATGTCGAATCCATGAGCACTAAAACATGTAATTACCGTGCATTGTAGACCTGCTTCAGTGTTTGCTTCTTCAAATGGAATCACAGCCAAATTCTTTGTCGACTTAATAAGATTTCATTTGTTAGTGATCTCCATTATAATATAAGTATAAAACTTAGTGAGTTTCTTGTCGACTAATAATTCTAGGTGCAGTGATAATTTCGTTACTTTTGTATATCCAGGATATGTAAACACTCAGGATTGGAAAAGTGGCAAGATTGTACTTCTCTTTTTATAAAGTTCTCGTATAGATGTATAGTGAAACATTAAGAGGATGAAATCATGCGTATATACATTATATTTTCAAGGGTCATTTAAGTGTTAACTTTTAATTTTAGACCTAAATTTGGACCCGTTGCAACGCACGGGCACTTTGCTAGTAGTGTTAATATCGCAACACCATTTCAACCTTTGCCTCATTTTTTTCCTTGCCAGGACACGAGCACGATTAGCAGAAGGAAATACTACTAGCGTGATCCTACTAAACCCTAGAGGAGACATGAGCATTAACTGGGAGGAATCGCCAAATCTAACGGTACATCCGTCCATCAAGCCAAAGGGACACGTAGTACAACAGATCCAGGCATCATCGTTTTCAGCAGCACGTCTGCCAATCTAACAAACAAACCATGGATGGATCCAGGGATCGATTGGAGCACAGTACACTCTGCTGATGCCCAGCATTCAACTCAGAAGCCGGTACTACTTACATTAACCCCAACAAAGCAATGCGTTTCAGCGTACGTATGAATCTGGGGAGACCTGCAAATAACTCCGCATTCAAGCCACTAACACCGTATCCACCACCAATCAATCTGGAAACGAAAGCAATCATAGCAGACAACCTTACCGGCGATCCATTCGTTCAACAGTGGAGCTAGCTCATGTAGTCATGTGTGTGTCCACGGGTTTTCTTAGTTTGGGGCGCCTACAAAATTCCAGCACACAAACACAAGAGGTACACCATGATTAGAAACTTGGTACTTCGGGGCATCCATTTGAAGATCCAAAGGAGGCGTCACGTCTTGCCACTAACAAACACCCGACGACTAGTTAGATAAGCCTACATACTGCCGGCAAGAGAGAGAAGCGGTTAGCCTCCGACGAGGTGGGCACCAAGCTCGCCAAGATCCGCATCATCGTCTTGCAGGCGAACAGCATCCAACTTCTGCCTCAAGACCGTGATAGCGTTGATAATCAACTCGTAAGCTGTGATGGCGCCCGTTGTCTCCACGGTGAACACAAAGCTGTCCTCCTTAGCGTTGATCTCTATCAGTCCTGGCTTCCCCATGGCCTCTGCTTTCTTGATCACCTCGTCATCATATGTATATGCCTCTGGATCCACAACCACCACCTGATCAAGTGACACAAAGTTAGACCTGCTCAATATCAAGGATTTCTTACATGAAACAAATTGGACAAGTGGCAGACGGAATCAAATGTTGGGCACATCGCCATAAAACTGGTGGCCAATACTAAGAACCCACAAACAGCTACATGGCGTAATTTGCATGTACAGATACGAGTGTAAACTAAATACAACGGTGCCAAAAAAACATCATAAACAAATAAGCATTCAATAACAATTACCGCTTTATGTAAGAAATACATTCTGACGGATGGCATTTACCGCTTTGATCACTCTTTCAGAACGGAGCATGCAGAAAAGTGTGTGCAAAAACAGAACTAAATATTAACACAAGGCACAGGGTGGCATAAGTTCCGCAAGATATGCCCATATAAAGGCAGCACCACAAGCACCAATGCATCTGCATTCAAGCACATGGTTTAAGATGGTTTATTGAGCAAAATAAGACCTCGCTTAGGCAATAGAAAGTTCTAGTGCGGTGGGCTCTTAAATAGCCGTTTCAGGAGTTGACAAACATTGTAAATCCACTCCCCTGGCACATGATCACATTACACAAAATCTTTTACAAAAGAATATATTAGAAATGGTAGCAGCTGATGATTGTTACATTTTTTGCCATCTATCATCGTATCACATATGCACAAAGTGTGGCAGTTATAAGCATGTAAATTGTTCTGTGTTTGCAATTAGAGTTCAGGGTCTATTTACTTAATAAGTAATATATCACTTGTTGCCAGGTGTATGTTTGGTGTTGGGACTTAAGTGCACCTATCGCCTTAGTGACAGAAGCTGTTAACACGATGTAGTAGATCTCCAATTAGTGGCTGCAAACGGTGCATGCGGTCTGGATGGTGATGGGATAGTTCTTCCCAACAAGGACATGTTAGAAGAAGGCATTCAGGAAATGGAAGCTTTAGCTACTACTGGTCTTGAGAGTTTAGGAATGTCTTTCACAAGAACTAGCATGGGTTTGCATATGCTGCTCTGGTTGCTGACTTGCTGTAATTTTGTGCTCTGACCCTCTGGAGAAGAAATAAATTTTGAACCGTCACTCTTTTGTGTGTCTATTATGGTTGACTCATGAGAAGTGTGTTATGATCGTGGGTGCACAAGGCATATCCGTGAAGGCGAAGTACAGGTTTTGTTAAGAGATAGGAAGTTCAAAAAACATACTGAATAAAATAGTATGTATCCTTGTTGTCACGGACATATGTCTGGGTCTATTAGGGTCTAGTTAATTCTGGAAGAGTCAAATGAACTAGGACAGGTAGAGTTCAGTTTCTGGTTTGAGTTTGAGTTGAAATCCTTATCGATCAGTTAGTCATCCCTGACTGGAAGAGAGACCTAGAGCCTCTCTTCTACATCAGTCATGAGCCCTGCCACCGGATGTTGAGGGCTGAGTGCCCTATACCATGTCTTTGGATCTTTTCCTACCCAATTTATCCTGTTGTGGACCCAGTGCGATAATAACTTGGTCTCCAGGCCAACTGTTGCTCTGCCGTCCAAGGCATGCACGGGGGTTACAATTTCCTATACCATGTCTTTGGATCTTTTCCTACCCAATTTATCCTGTTGTGGACCCAGTGCGATAATAACTTGGTCTCCAGGCCAACTGTTGCTCTGCCGTCCAAGGCATGCAGGGGGTTACAATTTCATGATGGCGAGTGCCATGATGGCCCGAGCTTCCCAGTTCCACCACCTAAGGTTTCCGGCCTTCAAAGACCATGAGGAGCCACGAGTTTGGCTGAATTGTGTTCAGCAATTATTCAAGAACCTCTGGACAATGGTGGAAGAAAAGACATGGACAATAACATCACACCATCTTATGGGAACCGCGGTTGTACTTCTTACAGAGCATAAGCATGGAGTGTTTTCATGTCCACAATTTTTCAAGCCCTTCAGTCTACACTTCAGCTCTTCTCCTATGATGGCTTCTGATGAGAACTGCCTGTACAAACAGTTCCATGCTCATCCAGGAATGGAGAAAATGGAGTACATAGTACTGCACAAAGAAAGGGAGAAAGCTGTGGCACTGCCAGCTATGACAATGCCAAACAATGGCTGTGCACCCATTATATGACAGCCAATCATCAGGACGAGGGGACGATAACACGCAAGCTGTGGTGCTACCAGCAATGGCTGCTTACCCATCATGCAGGGATTATAGCACGCAAGCTGTGACGCTAGAGGAAACTCCAATATACTGGTGCAGGTGGTGGAGGAAACGATGGCCTCTGCATCCCACAACGGCTTTGACAATGGCTGCAGAGCCTTGTGCAATGGCCAATTCAGCATTGGTGTTTAATCAAATACGGGAGAAGGCAAATCAAACAGTGACAGACTGACAGTTGTGCCCCCGCCGGCAGCACAACGCAAGTAGAGAGTCACAAAGTCCTGTCATGACGATCTGTACAATGTGCAGGCAAGTATGCAGAAGCATACGTAGATGACCTGCATGCAGCTGATTTTGACCCGGAGGGCTTGAACAAGAATGTGTGCACTAGGCGCCAAATGCATGTGTGAGCGTGTGCGGGCTTCTACTTACATTAAGAGCTAGGAATAATATTAATCTCTCTGTCATGGCATGTTGTACTGATGCAGCAAAGATGTACATGCTACGAAGGGAATCAGAAAAACTAAAGAAGGGAAAGAACAGATATAAGGAGGGAAGACAAAAGAAGGAAGGAAGGAACCATGGTTCTCTCCATGGAACATAGATAACGAGGGAAGACAGAACAATGCAGAGATCATGGTTCTCTCCATGTTTGGCGTCCGCATCATTAATTCATGCAGGTGACTCAAACCCGAGTGCGGCCATCAATGACTGCGGCGTTGGATGCTGTTCAACTGGCTAACAGCATCAGGACATGCCGTCTGACAATAAGGTGTAATTCTATAGCCCTGGGTGCACAAGGCAATGGGAGATATGCATATTCGTGAAGCCATAGAATATGCCATGTTAGAGATGGGAAGGTTTAAGAAAAAGAATAAATTAAGAGGTATCTTTGTCAGATACGGCTGGGTCTATTAGAAATAGTCTAGTTAAGTTAGGAAGAGTTGAGTTGAAGTAGCACGGCAGAATTCTGGTTAGGTTTGACCAGTAGCTGTGCTATATAAAGGACTATCGGGTGACACATTTAATCAATAAAATAGTAAAGCTCTACTAAGCGTCAGAGACTATATTCCATGTCAGGGACGAGCCCTGCCACCGGTTGTTGAGGACGAGCGCCCCTACCCAAGTTATTCTGTTGTGGACCAAGGTTCATACTAAGTGTCTATCCAAGAGTTTAGTCAGCACTTAGAACAGCACAATTTGCAGCATATCCATCAGGAACTGAAACAGAAACGTGGTAACAGAAAACATTGCTGCATGGTAACATGTTACTACTACATATATCAAGACAAATTGTTGCTCTGTTTGATTCATTTAACAGATTAAAGAGGATGCATGGCATGCATAGACTATATTCAAAAGAATATGTTGTCAAGCTCACATTACAGTTTGAATAGCACAATCTACACCAATATAAAAAGTACGAGTTAGGGTTTGACACAATATAAGTTGGTTACTAAAAATTGGTCTTTAAGGCAAAAGCGTAACTACTACCTAAGCAACCCCTCATAGGCTCTCATCTTGACTACTCTTAATTCTCATATACCTTCCTTGCTCATATGTTATTGTAGACACATTACTTGCTGACGCAAAATGCAATGCAGATATGAAAAAACAATGTTAACATAAATGTACAACATATGTAAGGTCAAATCATCAGTGTAATGTGTATTGATCTGGTGCACAGTTTCTAGTAGATATAAATCATTAGTGTAATGTGTATTGATATGTCAACCAGACAAAAGAACACAGTTCTCTAACAGTAATTTAATTCCAACAGCCAAAATACATAAATAGCAAAATAGTTTACACATTTAGATTACACTTGTTTCTAATAGTTTAAAGTAATTTTAACACTATTTGTTGGAATTGTGAAGATACTTAGACCAAAATATACTATTTATGGTGTAATATTAAACAAATTGGCACCCCCGCCAAAAATGCAAAATAGTTTACACCATTTAGATTACACTTGTTTCTAATAGTTGAAAGTAATTTTAACACTATTTGCTGGACTTGTGAAGATACTTGGACCAAAATACATTATTGATAGTGTAATATTCACAAATTTTGAATCCATGTATTGAAGTTGTATTGGTCATGTAAATTTTAGCACCCCCAATATTGTGAAGCTAGATCCGCCACTGTATGTAACAAGCACTAAATAGAAAAGCATACACCACTTACGATAGCAGGTGCTGCATTACAATGAAGTGGTAACAAAAGCAGCGGCGGATTGCATCGTCAGACGTATTGACTACGATCAAAGTAACCCACGAACAATATATAACATGTTAACATCAAAGTCATGGTGTGGACTGTCCTATTCGACTACTACTGTAAGAAGTATGCTAAATCTAGGTATGGTTTCCCCTAACAAGCAAACAAATAGGACTAACATAGGAATAAAATGTAAAACTCCAAGGAAAAGTTGATGGTATCATGGAAAGGAGAAGTAGCAGAGGAAGTATTAATAAACAAGCTGACCTGTTGTGTGTTAGGATCAATGTCAAATACTTTTGTAGGGCTGCTCTCCACCCAGCTTGTTTTTTCCTCAAGTGTAAGTGTCTCCATGAGTTCCTCATTAATACGTATATCAGGCTCATACATGAAGGTCACAGTAGCAGCTGGGGACCATTTGGCATGGTCCTTTCCAATTCCCTTCCTAGCAATTGCTCGAAGACGCAGCTCTTGCCCACGACGCAGCTTTACAATTAGTATGCCCCTGAAATCAGATATAATTATTATTACAATCTTTATCATTATAAGCTTACTACCAATAAGCTTATAATTATTATTACAGGCAGCTTCAATCCATTTATTTTCATGACAAATAAAGATAAACTCAAAGAGGTACTAGCAGATGCCACCGAACACATTAGACCAAAACTGGATACAGATAATAAGATAGCTTCTTGTTCATTGTAAGAGAAGCTTTCTGATATTAATCCTTAAGACCTAGTTAATCTAGATATCTACTTAGTACTACAGATAATAACAAAAATATTACGCACATAAATTTAATAGAAAGAGTACGCTTACATTTAAGAGCACATGGTAAGACAGGCAATATCAGAAAGAAAGCAGAACTGTCATAATCAAAGAGTTAAATTTACATCCAACCTAGGAAAGCCAACCAAATCCTTAAGAACTACAAGCTCTTAATATGTAGAAACTAACTAGTTTAACGGAGTTATCTAGGCAAGCTTTATCCCCCCTCCCAAAGATTCTGCAGCTGGCAAGCCCGGTGCACATAAGAATAATATGTACAATTAGCATGCTATGTGCTCAGTTTTACTTTCATGCACAGAGGGGAAAGAAGAGTGTACACAATTTGGAGTATATTTCCTTTTTAATTTTCTTTAATAAATTGGTCAGAAGGGAAAATAAATTGGCGACTTATTGTAGAAAAGAAGAAAAGATACATGTGACCTATACATTGGGATTCCCAACATACGAATCACAATCTGCACACGTTAATAGGAAAGGGAATCGTGAGCAGATTATACGCAGTTAAACTTAACAATATATGGATGACCAATTAACCACCATGAAATGATGAGGGGATTGACAATAGGGTAAGAGTAGATATAACATTATTGCAAAAGGCACATACAACATAGGCTCTACTCTGTAGCCATCAAACTCGTTTATTTCCATGGTCATTTATTTGCTATCTCCCTTTTACGGCCTCTTTTCTAAATATCATATCAATGTCTAAAGTAAATATTTTCTCTTGGTAAAGGGATGCCCTAATAAGGAGAATGTACTATAGAACGTAGACAGGTATCTTGATATGCATTTTAGTTTACAATTTTCACCGGACACAAGTTTTGGGGGTAAATCAAGCGTTTAATCAGGAACTAATGAATTAAAATGAGTGATCTACGGATTTTCTACATGCCATGACAGATATCATGAATAAAAATTGTCAAATCGTTTTAGCCTGATGGTGCAGTGATTTCTCCTTGTGAGTTCCACAATGTGATTTAAAGAACCATGTGTACTACAGTAATAACAAAGTGTTCAAGTAGGCTTACACAGTCTACAAAGTTATTGAGCTGTCCACATACGTGATCTTTTGAAATGTTAGTTTATTGAAAGACAGATCGACATTAAAAGGTCTACTGCATTAGTATGCCAAATATCAACTTTAGCAGGTACGTGCCACCTTCAGATGTAGGTAGCAATACTGCTACTAGGAAATGCTTATTTAGTTCATAGTAGACACATAAAAAAAAAGACAATTCACTGGAAACAACGACATAAAGTTGCTTTAACTAAATATAAACCTACATCTTCACCATGACATCACTTAAGGATGCCGTACATTGAGACACATACAGTTTCCTTCACGTCATAGCAATTTCAAGGCAGTGAAAGCATTTCCTAGTAACTAAATATAAATAGAGTTATATGTGAGAACAACAATTATTTTGAGGTATTTAGGGGGAAATGGTACCACCAAGGCCTCCTAGTAACTGAACCTATAAGCAATTGTGGCATCCATAAAGTCTTTAATCTGAAATTCAGACTTGGTTTGAACTACATGTGCCGCTAGTAACAGAATGCTGATTTCAAATAGAAGAATGAGGACAGGAACAAGCTTGGGAAAGTAGAGTTTTCGCCTTTTGATACAGATTAACAAATGAATTATCTACAGATAAGACAACAAGCATGAGAATTCAGATAGTGCAGGCCACAAGACCCCACATTTTGATGCATCTGTGGATCTACCTCCCAAACAAGAATAAGAAATGAACTAGGAAATAAGATAAGAGTGAAGAACACATGAACCAAGTAGCTAAACAAGAACAGAGTAGAAACAAAAACAAAACAAACTAGTTGTGTGGAGAGGTGGGTCTCGCTTGACTTGCCTGTGGTCTGCGGCGGGGTCAGTGTCGTAGGGGTCGATGTTGCCCAGGGCCTGCTGGTACTCCCTGGCCTGGTCGACGGGGCAGACCTTGGGGTCGGTGGAGCGCAGGTCCTTGGTGGACGTGACCTCGAGCGTCTGCCCGGAGTCGGTGGCGCGCGCGGCGAGGTGGAACTCGACGGAGCAGTACTCGCAGGATCCGTCCCCGTCGCAGGCGTCGCAGTCGCGGGAGAAGCGCATGCCCATGGCGGCGGAGGAGGTGAGCGGGATGAGGCCGAGGCGGTGCGCGAGGAACTCGTCGTTGAGGACGGAGGAGTTGCTCTCGATCTCGACTAGGTCGATGGCGACGGTGGGCACCTCGGCGATCATGACGCGGCGGAGCGCGTTGGCCATGCTCGCGTCGGTGTCGCGGAGCTCGAACTTGGCGTAGTCGTCCTTGAGCTCGCGGATCTTCACGCGCGGGAACCGCTGGTACGAGGCGCCGGCCGCTGGGCGCTCCATTCCGCTAGGCCGCTGCCGGACGCCGCCGCCGCCGGAGATGGGTAGCCGCGAGGGTTTTGGGTTGGGTTGGGCCGGCGCAGATTTGGGGGAAACGGAATAAACGGAGGGGAAGAGGGGATGACGGGGTTTTTGTCTGCCTTTGCCCTTGATTTTACGGAATGCCCTGTGTGTGTTGCTGGTCGCGTCAAGATTCGTACGCCTACGTTGGGTTGAGTACTTCACAACCGGGTTTTTTTTCCGAAACACAGTATTCACCTGTACGTTCACACTCACCTTATGAACACGCACACACACCGATATGAGCATCTCGTTAACGAAATAGTAAGCCGGCGATCGAATTTTGAGATTAACGAAGTCATTACAAGCATCTCGTTGTCGACAGGAAGTCGCCTCCCAGTAAAGAATATTCCGCCTAAACAAGACACACCAATATCAAATTTATGATTTAAACTCTACTAGGATGGGATACAACCACCCTGATAACCATTTTACTACAGGCAAGTTCTCACTTCACAACAGGTTGGATTCGCTCCCTTTGAGTCACTGACATATCGACCCAATCGTGTGTCAATGACTCAAACTCTATAAAAGTAAGACTCTCCTTGCTATTCACAACATCTCTGGCCCATTTTGTTATGGTCGTGTCGTTATCTGTTGAATCTGAAGACAACATAATGGTGGATATGACATGTCAACAACAGCATAACAATTGCATCCTCCGAGGTGAGAAACCGCGACGGACGTGACAATGGTGGTTATTGCATTGATCGAGGTGGTGGTCATCTCCTATCCTTGGAGGAGGTCAAAATGGCCACAAAGCGTCGGTCTCCTCTTCTGACCTATCCTAAGGACATTGGTGGCATCGTCATTGCCAGGTAAACAAGAGAGGTTGTTGTCACATGGATGTGATGAGGTGAAGTCGGTGGTAGTGTTGCGAGGAGAATGTTAATGAGGGGACGAAGAAATATAGACGATTAGGGTTACACATCTACAAGTTACAAAGTTTGTTCTGATCCCCACTAACATTAACATGTGCTAGATTGTTCAAATCGACTTCTTTTATGTAAGAATCATATGTTTTGTATTCTTAGGCCTAACCAACTATTACCAAGAACCGTCTATCGCAACTTCGCAAGTGGGATATTTGTATGAGTAGTTAAATACATACAGAAAATCGTCTAAGAGCCAACCGCGTCCCCCAAAATCGGCCCCCAAAGTGTCCGCGGACACGTCCGGACGTGTCCGCGGACACCGACCGGACAAACCCCAAATGTGTTGTCCTACAACCGTGACACCCAAAATCCGCCCCTATATCCATGCAAACCATGCACGTATGCAAACAACGTAAATCATAGATAGTTCATTTATCAGTTCATACATAGTTCGGACATACTACACATAATTAGCAAAAAAATCCGTCGGTGGATCTTCTGGAGGTCTACGGCGGTGGAGCTTCACTCCGGCGCCTTCCCCTTCCCCTTCTCGTCTGCGCCTGGGCGACAGACGCGCTCGAAGACGGCGTAGGGGTCGCCGCCGCCGCCGTTGGAGCCGGAGTTGCCGCCGATCCTTGACCGCGCCGCCATGAGGCGGACAAGGCGCGCCTGCTCGGAAGCGTGGCGCGCCGCCGCGTTGTTCGCCTCCGCGGACCGCATGGACGCGGCGATGGCGGCGTCGAACATCTCCTTGTTCTTGCAGCGGAGGCGCCACGCGTCCGTCTCCGCCGTGGTCAAGGAATACGCGAGGACGTCCGAGGGAACGTCGTCCGCCTGGGCGGCCCTCACCACCGAGGTTGCCGCCGCTCTCGGGTTGGCTTTGCGCAGGCGGCGGAAGGCCTTGCCTTCCGTTTCCGGCGCCCTCCGTGGAGGGGTCACCGGCCGCAGACGCCAGCCGCCGTCGCCGTTGGGGGTCATCCTCCCTCCCGCCGAAGCACAGACAGGCGGGATGGGGAATGCGGCCGTCTTCTTTCCGCGCGTCTGCGGCGCGGAGCGCATCGGCGGAGAGGGCGGGGCCTGATACGTCTCAAACGTATCTATAATTTCGGATGTTTCATGCTTGTTTTATATCAATGTCACATGTTTTATATGCATTATATATCACTATTATACATTTTCTGGGACTAACCTATTAACAAGATGCCACAGTGCTAGTTCCTGTTTTCTGCTATTTTTGGTTTCAGAAAAGTTGTTCTGGAAATATTCTCGGAATTGGACGAAACAAAAGCCCAGCCTCCTATTTTCCCAAGACGTACACGGAGCCATAAGGGCAAGCCCGGAGGAGGCCCACGGCCTCCTCAATATGTCCCCGTGCGGTCAGAAGGGGGTGGCGCCACCAGGTGGTGAAGCCGACTCGGCCACCCCCTCGCGCCGCCCTTTCGCCTATATAATCCCCCTGCCTTGAAAACCCTAAAACGAACGACGATATTCCAGAAAGAGTTCCGCAGCGCCGCCGCCATCGAAACTTAATTTCGGGGGTCAGAAGGTCCTATTCCGGCACCCTGCCGGGACGGGGATTGACCCCCGGAGCCTTCTCCATCGACGCCACTACCTCCATCATGCTCCGTGAGTAGTTTCCCCATGGACTACGGGTTCTTCTCCTCTTGTGCCATCATGTTTAGATCTTGTGAGCTGCCTATCATGATCAAGATCATCTTATTGTAATGCTACATGTTGTGTTTGCTGGGATCCGATGAATATTGATACTATGTCAAGTTGAATATTGAATTATCATGTCTATGTTATTTATGATCTTGCATGCTCTCCGTTGCTTGTTGATACTCTGGCCAAGTTGATGCTTGTGACTCCAAGAGGGAGTATTTATGCTAGATAGTGGGTTCATGCCTTCATTTAATCCGGAACAGTGACAGAAAGTTCTAAGATTGTGAATGTGCTGTTGCCACTAGGGGTAACCTAATGATGTTTTGTCTAAGGATAAATGTGTTGTTTACATTATGCACTTTACTTAATGCAATTGTCTGTTGCTTGCAACTTAATACTGGAAGGGTACGGAGGTTAACCTGAAGGTGGACTATTTAGGCACAGATGCATGCTGGATAGCGGTCTGTGTACTTTGTCGTAATGCCCAAATGAATTTCATAGTAGACACTACTTGCACATGCATTGTTATTATGCACTTTCAATATTGTCAATTGCCCAGCTGTAATTTGTTTACCCAGCATGTTAGTTATCTTTATGGAGAGACACCACTAGTGAACTGTGGACCCTGGTCCATTCTTTTACATCTGATAATACAACATACTGCAATCATTGTTCTCTTTCATTCTCTGCAAACAAACATCATTTTCCACACCATACGTTTAATTCTTTATTTTCAGCAAGCCGGTGAGATTGACAACCTCACTATTAAGTTGGGGCAAAGTAGTTTGATTGTGTTGTGCAGGTTCCACGTTGGCACTGGAATCCCTGGTGTTGCGCCGCACTACACTCCTTCACCAACAACCTTCAGAAGTGACTCTGATCTCCTACTGGTTCGATTAAACCTTGGTTTCTTACTGAGGGAAAACTTGCTGCTACACTCATCATACCTTCCTCTTGGGGTCTCCCAACGAACGTGTGCCTTCACGTAACAAGCAGCTCTTTTTCTGGCGCCGTTGCCGGGGAGATCAAGACACTTCGGATACAACAGGCTTCTTCCTCCCCTACGCGCCAGCTCTTTTTCTGGCGCCGTTGCCGGGGAGGTCAAGCCTTCTGCAAGGGGAGTCTCTCACTTCCAATCTCTTTACTTTGTTATTGTCTTGCATAGTTTATTTTTATTTTGTCTTGTTTGCTTCTCTTTATCAAAAACATAAAAAATTAGTTACTTGTTTTTATTTTGTTATTTCGGCCTAGTTTTAATTTTGCTAAAATGAGTAGTCCTGAAGTTGAAGTTCGTTCGTTTAATCAACAAGGAGAAGAAAGTTTGAAAGATGCTTGGTATAGGATATGTGATGCTCATCATAGATGTATCAAAAAATATTCTACCTTGATCCTTCTTAGGAATTTTTATGTTGGTATAACTAGTTGGTATAGGTATGTTCTATACACTCTTACAGGGGGTAATTTTCTGGGTACTCCTGCTTTGGAAGCTTGCAACTTAATTGAAAGTTTGGTAGGGATACCACCACCTACTAAAGATATTAAAACTGAGATTACTCTAGAAGATGTTATTAAAAAGTTGGATTCCATAGAGAAAAACTTGCCAAATTTTCTTGATAATATTAGCAAGATTAATGAATCAATAGTAAGCATTGATAAAAGAATCACTATTTTAGAGACTAGTAATATCCATGATACTCAAAGTCATAGAATTGGTGAGTTAGAGGATGCTATGGAAACGTTAAGTTCGACTTTTTCTTCTCTTAAAACTAAGAGGGAGAAAGCTTTTGTGGGAAGAGAGCAAAACTTCATTTATGTTCCCAAGATGCCTAAGTCAAAGCCTCCTAGTGCTCTTAAAATTGATAAAACATTTAGTACAATTAATGGTGACCTACATGATGGAACATCTTCGGGGATACCTAAAGTACCTACTGTGACAAGTTGTGTTTTAGAAGAAGCCTTTGGTGATTTGGACGCTTCTTCACTTGGAAACACTTGATTTTCACTTTCTACGCCTAGCTGAAAGGCGTTAAAGAAAAGCGCTTATGGGAGACAACCCATGTTTTTATTTCTGTAATTTTTCTTTTATTTGAGTCTTAGAGCTTGCTTACTTCTGTAACAACTCCTTTGTATCTTTATTTTATTAATTTGTTGTGCCAAGTAAAGTCTCTAATAGAAAGTTGACGCTAGATTTGGATTTCTGCGCAGAGACAGATTTTTGCTGTCCACCGTTTTGAGCTGTACGCACTCCAGAAAAATCGAAAAATTCTGAAAAATTTCACGCGTGATCCTCATATATGTACACAACTTTCATTAGTTTTAAGTTTTTGGATCTGAGCAACTTAAGTGCCTCGAAAAAATTCGTCTTTACAGACTGTTCTGTTTTTGACAGATTCTGCATTTTATTTTGCATTCTCTCTTTTACTGAGTTTGAGTGGATTTCTTTGCTCCACAAAATATCAGTGGCTGTAGCTAATGTTCAGAAGTATTGGAGATGATTGTGTCCTTACAGAACATGTGAATTTTTTATTATGCACTAACCCTTTAATGAGAATTAGTTTGAGTTTGGTGTGAAGGAAGTTTTCAAGATTCAAGAGAGGAGGAGGAGGATATGATATGATCAAGAAGAGTGAAAAACTTAAGCTTGAGGATGCCCCCGTGGTGCACCCAAGCATATTTCAAGAAGACTCAAGCGTCTAAGCTTGGGCATCCCCTTCTTCATCAACAACTTATCAGGTCATCTCTAGTGAAACTATATTTTAATTCTTTCACATCTTATGTGTTTTACTTGGAGCGTCTGTGTGCTTTTATTTTTTACTTTGTTGTTTTTATTTTCTTAATAAATTGGCTCCTAGCATTCTTGTGTGGGAGAGAGACACGCTCCGCTTTTTCATATAGACGTGTGCAAACCGAGAGATAGGTCCAATGGGGTTGTCTTCACATCCCCAAGCTTATGGCCTTCACCATCCTTGGATAACTCTTGGTGCATCTCCTCCAATCCATGTGAAAAAACTTCAAAACACCGTTTCTCCCATTTTCTTTTCTGTGGGGTGCATTAGTAGTGATAAACAAATATGTTTATTGCTGCATATAATCCTTAAACAAAACATCATATTAATGTCCAGAAAGTATATTATGTTGTATGCATACTCATAAACTCATTTGAATCAAAAAGATTCAAGATAAAAGTTCAAAACATGCATAAAACAAAATGGGATAAAATCTGTCCAGAAAAACAGCAGCAGCAAAACGTATTTTTCTACCCTATCAAACTTTGCCGATTTTTTTGCAAAACTTCATGCATACAGAGGATTAAAAGTTGCAACTACAGTTCAAATATGAGCTCATTCGGAGTTACAGAATAAGAATTAAAAATCATACCGTGCACAGATTCGTGCAGGAATAAAATCTCCGAACGCTATAAGCAACTTTTCAAGACCAAAATGGGTAAAACTTGGCACTTTATTAAAAACTCCAGAAACTAAACTAAAAACAAACTCTCTTGATACAGCAAGAGGACACAAAGAAAATCACACATAAAAAATAACCGGGTTGCCTCCCGCAAAGCGCTTTCTTTATAGCCATATAGCTAGGCTTCTTACTTGATGTTTATCGAAGATGAAGCTCATGAGGGAGCTTGAACTTTGATATGCCCCTCTTTATTGGGAAGTGTTCCATGCATAATACCAGGGTCCCATTGTGCTCTCAATCCGATCAAAATAATAGTCAAGTTGAAACCTAGTTGAGAGAAAAACAGAACACAAAAGTAATAACAACGAAGTCTAACTTCCTTCCTATGCATTGGCATTTTGTATATGAATGAATCACAATGAATAGAAGTTTTCCAATGCATATTAAAATAGTTACTTGCAGCCCATAATTATTAGTAGCATAAAGAGGGTTCTTATCACTTCCTCTTTCATAATAGTTGCAAGTAGTAGAAGTGTATTTAATCATATAACCAATAGAATCTTCCAACTTAGATAATTTGGGAACATAAAGAGGATCATTAAATTTATTTTGGAATTTATTAGCATGCTTCCCTCTTTCAAAATAGTTGTTAAGATCAATATCAAGTTTAATATCATGGTTGCAACAAAGATTTGGAACTAAAGATAATTGCAAACCACATAAGTATTTCTCAACATAAGCAAATTTCTCCTCTATGGTGTAGTTAGGAGAATTCAAGAACATAGCAGGACTCTCATGAGTAAGAGTACTATCATAAGCAGCAAGTATATCATTTTTATCCTCACATAATTTAGTAACTTCCAAACATGTAGGATTATCAATAAGCATAGGACCATCATCTAAAGCATTATCATATAGCACATTTAAGCAACACTCCTCATTATCATCAATAAGTTCACTAGTAGCATTAAATAGTAAAGGAGCATTATTACTTTCATCATAATAGCATGGGTCATCATAAAGAACTCGAACATGATAGACAAGTTGTATATTAAAGGGATGGTTTTGGGTAATCCCCCCATAACTATGACAAGTTTCATGAGGATGATTATAATTATTAGCATGATCATTTTCAGAATTAGTACCAAAGAGATTTTCAATATCAAAAGTACTATGCTTTTCCAAATCATGATCACTACTATAAGTAACAGGCATAGGATCATCATCGAATTCAGACTCATCAGCAACAACTATAATAGGAGCAACATGCTTAGGGGAGGATACCGTTTCCTCTTTTTCATTAATAAGAGTAAAACAAACATTAGTCCTCTCATATTTTGGTAAGGTAGTTCCATCTTTTATAATATTTTGTATGTAAGTGTTGGCATGGCAATTATTAACACAATAGAGATAACATCCATGTAACACGCTATTCATATCAAAAGCACTCATATCTAACGAAGAAGTTTTTCTTGATAACTCTTCACACCCCAAAAATAATGTAAGTTCATCATGTTGATTAGGAGTGATCATGTTATCACAAAAGTCTCCCGCAATATCCTTATTAGAGGCTGAGCATTGGAATTTGAAATGCCCCTCTTTATAGCAAAGTTCACAAACAAAAGGATATATGGCACAAACTTTTTCACCAAGATCATATAGAGCCTTGCTCCACATTCTAGTTTTTTCATTCTTATGATGGATACAATATTCTTCTTCGATTTGATTCTTTTCACAAGGTCTAAGTGCTCCACAAAAATTAACATGCTTATAAGAAATAGTATTTTCAGAAGTTTGAGCATGTTTATTGCAATCATTAATAACAATTTTATTTTCCATGCAAGTGTCTTTAAAAGGTTCGTGATACTTGTCCCAATTTTCTTTAGGAACATTCATATGAGAGGCAAAGGTTTTACAACAATTAACCATAATTTGAGAATCAAGACCAAATTTAGCACTAAGCTCATGAAAACTAGCAGTTTCAGTGAAAGACTTAACGCAAGCATACTCATAGTTTATACCTGATTCTTTACCTTTGTCGTTATCCCAATCTTCAGTATTGCGTTGAATTGTTTCAAGAAGATCCCAATTAGCTTCAACCTTCTTACTTGTGAAAGAACCTCCTGAACATGCATCTAGATGATCCTTGTAATGACCTGAAAGCCTTGCATAAAAATTAGTGACAATTATTTCCTTAGGAAGCTCATGGTTAGGACATTTGAGTATTAATGTTTTCAGTCTTCCCCAAGCTTGAGCAATGCTTTCTCTATCATGAGGATAAAAATTGAAAATGTAACTCCTAGCTAGTTGCACTTCATGAAGAGGACAAAATTTAGAGTAAAAGAGAGATTCAAGCTGTTTCCAATTCGAAGGACGATCATCCAGCATCCTATACCACTCCTTTGCTTTGTCCTTAAGTGAAAATGGAAATAATTTCCTCATGACATCTTCTCTTGATAAACCTGCAACCTTAAACAACTCACAAAGTTCTGTAAGTTTCAACAAGTGATCTTGTGGATGGACTGTTCCATCCCCTGCATAACGTTCATCCATAACTAATTCAACAATTTCCATAGGTATTTCAAAAGGGATACTTTCAGTAGGTTGATTTAGAACATTACAAGCACCATTAGAGTTATCACATATAGGAGACAAAGTATTATCAAAGCAATTTTTCTCCTTCAAAGCTGGGAAACCAAAAGATCCTTTTCATAAAAACTAGCTTCCCCAAGCTTAGGCTTTTCCATAGCATTAGCAATAGTAGTGTTCAAAGAATTCATGCTAATAACATTGGTATCACTATTATGCAAACAAACTTCCATAGATTTTTTAATTTTCTGCTCAAACACATCATGTCCTAACTCAAGATAAATTTCATAAAGCTCTCTAATTTTTTGTTGTTTTCCATTTTCTAATTTTTATGGGTTTTTGATATATATAAAACTAATGAGAAACTCACAACCAAACAAGTTTAAAGGAACCTCCCCAAGCTTAGATGATTGCAAGATATAAAGTCTAGTGCACACAAGAATAGAAACTTAAGCGCTACGCTCCCCGGCAACGGCGCCAGAAAAGTACTTGATTACCCCCAAGAGCAGGGGATCACTATAGCACCTCTCAATGTGGAAGTAAGGTATCGATCCGCAGGAGCAAGAAGGAAAAGTTATCTATTCCCTACAACTAAAGTGTCACAAGTTTTAGTTGATTATGCACTAAACAAGTTTAAAGAACAAGGTGGTTGATTTGATGGATGGAAGTTTAATGTAACCAAGCAAGAATGTAAAAGTGTCCCAATCCTCTTCAATGCAAGAGGACAAGACAAAGGTTTTCTCTTATAGGAACAATGGACATGGGTTCATGGGTTCACTTAATCCTCTCTCTCATCTACGGTGATTATCGTGTTATAGATAAAGTACACACATTGTCATGTTTTAATGGTAGCTTTTAATGACGGCTATATGTCCTAAAAGATAGTTGAAAGAAATACTCATTTGTGTGCTATGTCACCCCCGTACACTACAACAGGACAGAGATTTGGTAACACAATCATGTAACACATAATAAAATATGTTACAAGTAAATTTCGAGTAACACAACATTCGTGTTGCTACTCCCGACAGTAACACAAACTTTATAATGCCCGAAATTGTGTTACCACGATATCAACCAAGTAACACATAAATACATGTCAGCGATAATGTGTTACAGAGATATTGCGTAGTCACATATAATGTTGTGTTCCTGGGAATATGTTACAAACGTCGGTGTGAGTAACATTGATCCAGGTGTTACAGGCTCTATTATACGGGAAATAGCAATGATACAAACGTAGGATTTTTTAGGGAAGATACATATGTAGGTTTTTTTTAGGTAAGATATATACGTAGGTGAGAGTAGCATTTATGCGGCCTGCACATGGCCCATAAACTTTTGCGGCCCAGAAAATTTGTGTAGGCCTTGTACAAATATTTATCCACTAGTGCTGAAAATCTATCTGTTGGCGCTGGACCTGGTTTACTGCCTAGGCCGATTTTACTCGGGCCGCTTGTTTCCATCGATCTATCAGCCTCCCTGTCTCCCACAACGTTAACAGGGACTCGAGCCAGCCGCCGTGATGGCCGACCGAGACACGATCCTGCCGTTTGAGATCTCGACCTGAAAAACTGTGCGGAACAGCAGAAGTGCAAAAGTGCTGCTGCCGCTGCCCACCCATCGCCGCACGCCCGCACAAGCATTTGTCTCATCACGTTCAAGTGGCCACACGCAACAACAATAAGCGACACCATCACCCAGGTGCAAGTTCAATGCACAGAAGTCACACACGCACATGCTAGTTCACAAGAAGATAGAAGAAAACTTTGAATCGGATGCCCACGAAAATGACAACGTCCATTTCAATACGGAGCAGGGTTCAGTTTACAAATGGCAAATCTGACATATTCTATATATTCCCAACGAAAATCTGTCATACGTGAAACTTTACTTAGCACAAAATTTCTGAAACGTTCGAAGCTTCAGGTTCGAAGAGCAAAAACTTTGCAAACATATAATAGTTCAGGAATAGAACACATTGCTTCATCCGTCCGTTCAGAATAATCCTTGTAATCTCCACCAGCAAATTTTCTGAAATTAAGATTCAGTGAAGCATTTGAGCATAAGTTCGTTACAAATCAGAAGGTCAAGTTACATTCAATACATATATGGACTGCATTTGAGCATATGTTCTTGTCCCAACAAAGTGGACAGAAATACAAGAGGGACAGTATCATCCATCAACAGAGTGAAATATACACGAGGAACTTAACTTGCATCTCTAGGAAAAAGAAGCTCCAGGAAATAAACATATCTTTATTTAGAGGAGGAGAATGAATAGTAGAACATCATCTCATATAGCTTCACAAAACAAATAAATGAAGGAGACCATGCATATATGTACTGCTACGACTCTCGACAACTATTTGAAAGCTAATTATTTTAGCTGCGCCTAAATTTTTGAGCATGATTCTGATCAAATGTAATCTTGTTTCTAAAAGGGCTTACAATTTGAGTAGTTCTACATTTATGCATGATAGTCATCTTGCATATATATCTTTCCTAAAATATGTTGTGCCAGGCTGCTGCAGAATCATGATTATTTAACCTAGGTTTAGAATTTTAGGTTGATTTCATACTTGAACCATGTTCCAGGAATCCTGGCATATCATTATAGATATTTCACAAATGCATTTTTACCGTCGTCACCTTGCCCACCTTGTCCTGCATTGGTAGTTAATCATAGTGACAGGATCAATTAATTGCATGGTAAATGCTATGGTCTTTTTCATAAAACATATTGATAATGTTTGCTTTATTGTAAATCCCATGAAGAAAAATGTAGAGTTGTAAGTTGTTTGTTAAACATATTAGAGATAATAAGATACATTCCACTTTATTGGACAGGAGTTCTGCTAGAAAGCTCTGAAGAGGTTGTACCATAGGATATATAGGAAATTATGTCTACTTCTCTTGCAGTCTGCCCACTGCTGTGCACAAGCATGCACACGTGGTGAAGTAATAAGCACTACTGGAAGTTCTATTCCTTATTTTAGATTTACCATCAATTTTGGTATTTGCCAAGTTACCTAATGATCCTGCATACAAACCGGTGTTCCTTCATGGCTTATGCTTAGTCTTCGAAATTGCTGGCAGAGTGGCAGATTAGTTGTCTAATTTTTTTTATTCACATGAATGCTGCATTTTGTTATTGATTACTGGGTGACCAAAGCAGGTGCTTACTTCTATCGCTGATGCAAATGGACAAATTTCTCCTGCCGTGATGGAACGCCTTACAGCAGCAGCAGCAGCAGCTGAGCCATATGAATCTGTGAAGCATGCGTTTGTGTCTTATGGGAGCTACATTGTAGATCTTGCAGAAAGCTGGAAGTACAGAAGCCGCTTATGGTATGGTGTAGGCATTCCATCCAAATCTGATTTGTTAACTATAACTAGAACTTTGATGGAAGAATAGTTGTCTCAGTATATTACAATATAAGTGGTCAAGCCAGCCTATTATGGACTATGTCAATTGTTATTTCATTGGAACTCTTATAAACTGTACAGTGGATTTTGTTCCGTCAAACTGTGACCGTGACCTTTTGTTAGTTCTCATGCGAGTTCGAGTTTCAACTTGTTCATTAGCAAAGATGAATGATGCTGTTTCACCATGGCAACCCCAAACAGTATATCCCGGTGAAATTCCACTACAAACCAAATGACCATACACATCCTCCCGCTTCAGTAACAATGCATTGACACATTTGGTACATGGGCAACGGATCTTGTCATGAACACTTTTTCCCATGTAGGCAAAGTCAAAGAAAACCATCTACTCCGGCCAAGTATTCATCACTTGGTCTAGGAGAAAGCAATAGCTCTTTTATAGATTCTAAATCCATCGATAGACTATGTAATAAAAGAAACATAGTTAAGATCTGTAGTTTTATGTGAACAAATAAAAAGAATATAACTAAGACTTTTGCATTCTATTGCAGTCCAACACAGAAGTTAAGATTTAGATCAGATGGTTTCTATCAAATAAGTCTAGAACAGAACATAAGCAATCATAGCACCATAGATTCAAAACAGGGATAAATATGAACATGGAGGGGGCGTAGTGACCTTCGATAGAAGCACCCGCGGCGGCAAGGTCCTAGGAGCCGGCGAGCTGCTGCTGCTTCCTGCCTGCGAGCCGCTGCTGTAGTGGAGGATGAGAGCCTGAGAGAGAGGAGGAGGCGGCCGGGAGGAGGACGGTGAGTCCGTGAGGAGTAGAGGCCGCAGCTGGATGGGGGCACCGCCCAAGATTCGGCCTGCGCGGACGAATGCGTGCGACCTCGGGGCGCCGGGTAATCTCCCCTGGCGACGGTGAGCGACACCAAGGCGGCGGCGGCGATGACCTAGGAGCCGGCGAGGGGGACGCGAGGATCTAGTACCCTTGGACCTGCAGGCTGCTGTAGCGGAGGCTGATAGCCTGATAGAGAGGGGAGGAGCCGGAGAAGACGAGGGTGAACGCCGGGATAATCTCGCGCGGCGGCGGTGAATCTAGCTGCACTGTGGAGGCGCCTGGAGGTCACGGGCCAATTTTTCCAAATCATGTGTGGGGAGGTTATTTTTAAAATCTTTTCAATTAATAAATCATGTCAAATTACTAGGAAACCAAACAAACTTATTGCACCGTAATTTTTTAAATAAACCATATGCCAAATATTTTATATCTGAAATTCTTTTAAACAAGAAACTCGCGAGCTAAACAAGTAGCCTGTGACTCGGATTGTCTCAGCTCGAAACGCGAAAACGGTGAACCAGGGCGAATTTCGACGGAACGTGTCCCAACACGTCGTTAAGGTGAAAACAGCTAAAAACTGGGTGAAAACATGGACGGAAACGCGAAAACGGTGAACCGGGGTGAAGTCCGACGAAACGTGTCCCAGCACGTCCGTTACGGTGAAAACAGGGCGAAAACGAGAACGGGAACGTGAAAACGGTGAACCTGGACGAAGTCCGACGGAACGTGTCCCAGCACGTCTGTTACGGTGAAAACAGCTGAACACTGGGCAAAAACGAGGACGGAAACGCGAAAACGCTGAACCGGGACAAAGTCTAACGAAACGTGTCCCACACGTCCGTTACGGTGAAAACAGCTGAACACTAGGCGAAAACGAGGACATAGATGCGAAAACGGATAACCGGGATGAAGTCCGACGGAACGTGTCCTGTCACCGCCCCACACGTCTGTTACGGTGAAAACAACTGAAAATTGGGCGAAAACGTGGATGGAAACACGAAAACGGTTAACCGGGGCCAATTCCAACGGAACGTGTCCCATTACGGACGTTACGGTGAAAACAGCTGAACATTGGGCGTTTCTGGGCATGATAGCTAGAAGCGTGTCCGAGCACGTCCGTTACGGTGAAAACAACTGAACAGTCGGCAAAAACGAGGACGGAAACGAAACGGTGAACCGGGACGAAGTCCGATGAAACGTGTCCCATCACCGCCCCCACACGTCCGTTACGGTGAAAACAACTGAACATTGGACGAATACGAGGATGGAAACGCGAAAACGGTTAATCAGGATGAATTCCGATGAAACGTATCCCGTCATCGCCCCACACGTCCGTTACGGTGAAAACGTTGAACCGGGACGAAAACGTGAAACATCGGCTACACATGGTTTACAGTTGACGTTTTAGGCGTTTCTGAGGACGAAAACCCGTTGCGCAGAATAGAGAATAGAAACCGTAGATCGAACTGGAAATTTAGATAATTTTAGATTTCGTAGGAACTAACGACGAGCACATCATCGATTCTTCGCTTACAGATGAATGCTCATCGGCATTTTACACAGAAAGTACATTGACACTAGTTGAATGCTCGTGCGTTCTCTGCGGCGGTCTTCCTCTTCGACGCCATCGAGCGTCGACGGTGCCGGATCTGCGGTTGTGAGGGCTGAATCGCTCGTAGGAGGCGCGGACGGGTTGGTGGATTTCATACATTCATGTGTCTTCGATATTTTCATTTACACAAAGTTCTTATTAAAACTCCCGCTGCAACGCGGGGTATTTTTCTAGTTTTTTATATTTAGGTGTTCATATTTGCTAGTTTTAGCGATAAATATCAGGGTGTATATATTCTTAAAAATATAAAATACATTATCCCTCCGTCAATTTCGTTATTTTCGTCGAGAGCGAAAACAAGCGGAGGGAAATTTTTAATCATTCCCGCTAATATATAATTTCCCTCCATTTACACCTCCTATATTCCTCGCAATTAATCACTCCTTCAATTTCGTTATTTTCGTCGATAGCAAAAACCAGCGGAGGGAAAATTTTAATTATTCCCGCTAATATACAATTTCCCTCCATTTACCGCTCCTATATATTTACCTCGCAATCAACCTCGTCGGTAAGTCAATCTCCCCTGAAAATACTCATCTGAGGGCGCCTCCCATCGCGCCGCCCCCCAGCGCCCACCACGGCGCCACCCCCACCGCCACCGCGCCGACGCCTCTGCGAACCACCACCCTCCCACCGCCCCGCCGCCTCTCCACCACCGTCTTTGATCACCGCGTCGCCCCCAACCACAGAGCCGGCCCCCATCACCGAGACCTCCCATCGCATCCAGACCTCCATGCCGCTCCTCCTGATCGAGTCTGAAACTTAGTTGGTAATCTCTACATCGATCCACGGCGAAGAACCCCTCTTCAGTCCTGCGGTAAGCCATCGACTTCCTTGTGTGACATTGCCTTAATTCTGCAATCTAGAAATTGGAATAGCATGCATTCACAAGTTTCTGTTCGTAGGATTGTTCGTTTCTGCAAGCCTAATTACAGAGGGCACGCGGAGAACCTGTTCTGCTTGATTTCCCTGTCGAGACATAAACTTGTCCAGGTTGATTCTCCTTTCCCCCTCCCCTCATTTATCTGATACAAATTCATGTCGATTGGCAATTTAAATTTTTGCTGGAGTACATAGTGAAATATATGCTTTTATCCATCTAAAAATATGTCTGTACTATATCTTCATCTAATCTTAATTGTCTTCGGGAGTACATAGTGTTAGCCCAATTGAGTTGTATGTAATACCTAATTTCATGTTTAAATATAAGTCTATTACATACAAGCACGTATATTGTTCAGAAGATAGAATAAACTAGGGGCAAGTCTATAACTTCTACAAATATTCAGTACTACTGTCTGAAATAAATTTTATTGGACAACTTGTAATGGTTCGATTTATATTTTTATTTATCTGTAGGATGGTGATGGACATGTTGACTATATACCTGCATTATGAAGATGGAAATCAAGAGGTTAACATTCTACAAAGATCCATGATGAGGCGTCATGTCTCGTATTATGATTTACTCTTGATAACCGAGGAAGTCGGCTTCCATGCAACTGACTTCCTATATTATGCGAAAAAAGACCCAAAAGGCAAACCGTACTTAGTTCAGATTGATGATGCAAGTATTGTGATAAAAATGTTGTCTGACCTTGAGATAGAGAAAGGTGTACATCTCTACGTCTCTAAGGAGCCTGCTCTGCCAGAAGAAATTGCTCCATCTACACATCCAAATGATAGCATTCTCCAACAGGATGGTGGTGTCTCTTCTGAAGGGGCAGAACAACCTAGTATGAGAAGGCCGCAAAGTATCTCCCTCTTTAACTTGAACTATAGTTTAGATATGTTGATCTACTTTTCCTATTACTGGAATAACGTATCTACTTGTTGTTTTGCAGGACAATTGCGTAGATCTAGAAGGTTAAATGTGATTCAGGTTGATGATCAACGTAATGATGAAGATGGAGACCTCAATAATGATATCCCACCAGGTGATGAATCACAAGCATTGGAAGATGAAGAGGATCAATCTCACAATCAAGGTGACCTATTACAATCTTAACTTATCTAAATTAACTTAGTATATGCTAAATATCAAATGAATAAATGGTGGTCATAATTTAATTAGTATCTTCCTAATTGGATCTTGTAGTACACATGGAAGTAACCAAGCGCAAGAGAACAAGCTTGCCAATTGTTTGGAACATGCCAATGGGGCAAAGAATTGTTGTAAAATGCAATGAAGAAAGCCAGCCTATAGGAGAAGAAGGTGGAATATTGGGATTGTTTCTGGGCACGATAGCTAGAAACGGAGGATTTTGCCCACTAGACAAAAATGACTGGCGTGATGTCAAGAAGAATCGTGGTGCAGAAACAATATTGCAGTGTGTAAAGGTAACATACAAGTAAAGAACCACATATGCTTTTAGCTACACTTCTATTTATCTGTAATGCCTCTACTAGTTCTTTATTTACTGTTCTTTATTTCATACTTTCAGACAAAGTTTGTGTATCCTACATCATGTGAAAAATGGATACTCAAAACAACCTGTAGAGATTGGAGGAAGTTTAAGTGTTGTTTGAAAAAAACTATATTCACACCATCCATAACAAAAAATCCAAACATCAAGAGGAAGGCTTTGTATAAGCTTTGTCCAGAAGACGTAGACAAAGATCAATGGCGTGGACTTGTCAAATTTTGGAAGTCGAAAAAAGGAAGGGTAATGAACGAGATACTTTACTTTTCTGTTTTTGACATTTAAATCTGAGGTCTTGGTCTGATCTTAAAGTTGCATTTCCGTATGATTCTGTCCTAACAGGCTCTAAGTGAGAAGAACATAATTAGTCGTTCCCTTGTGAAAAATTCACATAATGCTGGGACAAAAAGTTATGCTCGTTGGGGTGAAGACATTGTGAGTGTTTTTCATTAATTGAAGAGTTTTTCGATGTCTTTTTTGTTATATGAGTGCTCTTCTTGTTTTGTAGAGACAAGCTGATCCGGAAAAGAAACGACCACACAGAGCAAAGGTTTTCTTAGCAACTCACAAGAAGAAGGATAATGCTAAAAATAAAGATAAAAATGAGCGTCTGGTAGGTAGTTAACATACATGTAATAGCTTTTTTGTGATCGCCTTACAATACATTTTAATTACTACAATATGCATGATTCTTTTTTAATAGGCTCGATTGGAGGGTCTAATAGCTGAACAACCAGAGCTTGCACAAAATGCCAATGGAAGAGTGGCATGGGAAGGTGATGCCCTGTTGAAGGTGTTAGGTGCAGAAAAGAGTGGACAAGTGCATGGCATGGGTTTGCTTTCAACTCCTAAGCAAGTATACGGCCGGAAACCACGGTATCTCAAGAACATCAATATTACCACAACTGATGGATCATGTGAACGTGAAGCTGATGTTTGGGAGGAAATAGCAAAGCTGAAGGAACATATAAGAAGGCAAGACCAGATTATTGAAGATGGCAAGAACAAAGAAAAAGAAGGTTATGCGAATATTGGAACAGAAGAAGAGGTGAAAGAATTCCTTTTCTGTTGTTGTTGTATGCCCTTCTATCGTTATTTTACTCATACTTGTTAGTTCTGTAGGTAAATGTCCAGTCAAAAGACAATGGTATTTCTAGGTTGTCAATACTCCATGGTACAACAAAGGTAATGTCAATACATGGTTATAGCATTGCTAGTTTTTGAAACCCGTGTATTAATATTTCAGTTTGCAGAGAGTTCAATGCAATGAACCTGTTGAAGTACGCTCGTCTATGCAACATGACATGATTGATGATAATAATTCATTGCTTTCACGCGAAAAGGTTATTACTGCATACTCTTACTAATGCCACCAATATAGAATATACAATAATTACTTGCTCATCTTTTTCATTCATTAAACTAGAATGGCGACCATGATAATGTCAACCCGTTACTGATTCAGCACAATTCATCATCGACAGATCTTTTTATTGATTCTGTGCCAGAGGTATATTTGTGTGCTTTTGATTATTAAGTTTCAGGCTTTTGAACCTCCTGGATATAAGTATCATTCCATATACTATTGTTGTCTCTTTGTAGGTGAGCAAAAAGAGAGAACGTACAGCTGAACTTTCTGCAAGACTGGACCAACAAGGGAATAGAAATCAACATCCACGCTCAAATTCCACAAAAAGAAGGCGTACTTCTTCACTGAAGGTAAAAATCCACCAACTGGTATGAGTGTATCTACCACCAGGTTTTTGGTTATCAATTCCTTTATATTGTGCATACTACCATGTTTTTGGTTATGAATTCCTATATATTGTGCATGCTAGGTACATGTCTTAGCACTGCTGTAGTTTGAGCAATAAACAATATTTCAGTTTACCCGAAACTTCAGTCAGATTGGCATCCCTTTATGATAGTATCTGTTGCACGACCCTAGTGGCTCAAGCAGCGGCTTGCTTGGCTCTTGCTGATTGTTATATGCAAAAAAAATTGAATACTAATATTGTTCTAATATAGGTTGGTTCCGAAGTAGTTCTGAAGACTTCAACATATCCAAACAAGCGGAATGTGGCATATGCTACTATCCGAAGTACTGATCCTACAACTAAGGCTGGTGGGATTGAGTTAGGTGCCGAATTTGCACTTGTGCACATAGATGACACTATTCTGGATAATGAGGAGTTAGTGAGAGAAGTAAGCGATTGCAAGACAGTTGGTGATGCTTTTGCCTCAGGATTACTAATTGCTTGGCCTTCAGCTTTTGTAAGTTGATTAAAAAGATTCATCCATTTTTTTGAATCATATTTGTGTATATTTGATTGTAACTATATGTCCAATTTTTTTTGCAGATCCGTAAGAAGGATGGTTGAGTTGCAACTGAATTCTCCGACGAGATGAAGAATCAAATAAATTTCAATTGTTTCACTTATCAATAATTATAGTTTTACATGGATAGACCGAAAATGTAATATTATTCGGAATATGTTCTTTAGTCGAACTGATACCTATGCTATGGTGTAATATTCTTTGCAAAGGTGTTCTCCTATAGTCAAATTGATATTTATGTTATGGTGTTGCACGGGTGTAATTTTGATTTATTTCAACGAAATATGATTCTACAATCTTGTATGTCCGAGATACCTCGATATATTTAATTTGTGATTGTGCCTTCTGCATTTTCGTTTTCATTTTCATGGTGCTAAGCGTCAAATAAATTAATCATCAAAACAAAATGCATTAATTAAAAACAGAATGCATTATATTCATGCGACCTGTGCAATTATTATTTTGATAACAAAATAGAATATGCCTAATTTTGTGTTTATTAATTAAAAACGAAATGCATTAATTATCTTTTGATGGAGAGTGTTACTCACGGTGTTACTCTAACTATATAAATGTGTTACTACGGTAGTTGACAATGAGGAATTTTATGTTACAAGATTTGGATATTACGTTACTGGTTGTATTCCGAGGCTAAATAAGGTGTTACCAATCGTGTTACTATAGTTATGAAAATATGTTACCACAATTTTTTTACATGGATGAAAATATGTTACTACTTATGTTACCATAGTTAAAAAATGGTGTTACTTGTGTATTTGGTAACACATAATAGACGTGTTACTATACCAGAATGGTAACACTATTTTTGACCTATGGTAACAACTATTATGTGTGACAGTGGACACCCCTTAGTAACACGGCCTAATGGAACACATACAAAATCGTGTTACTGTATGGCCTAGTAACACACTTTTGGACCTACAGTAACACAAGCCTGTGTTACCAAAGGTCTGTCCTGTTGTAGTGAAAGTTAAAAGGTGACAAAAGTATGAGGTTGATTTATCGATTGTCAGGTGTTAACGTATGTAGATCTTGTTGTATAGATAGATATGACTTGTAACTAACGTATCCTACATTATGATTGTTTCTTGGCTTCCAAGCCTTTGTAACGCATATATATATGAGCCGATCGCCCTGTTGCGAGGCGTCTTTCCTCAAACTCTTTTCCTTGCCTATACGTTCATATGGTATCAGCCCTTTTCGATCTAATCTAACTTCCGTCGCCACCATGTCGACGACTTCAGCCCAGACCTCCTCTGCGATGGACGCCTCCAGCTCCGCTGCCCTCTCCACCAACGTGGTTGCTCGGCGTGTCATCACGTCTCGTCACGTAATATTTGACGAAAATACCTTTCCGTTTGCTACCACACAATCCGCCCAACCAGCTGATTCACTGGATTTTCCCGATGAGATTTTCAGTACCGTCTATATAAACACCGTTAGATCGAAGAGAATTAACTGCTACTAAAAATGCAAACCTCCGTAAAATTTATATAACTTGAGTTATTTCGCTGTTGATTCTACATGATCTGGAGAGCTAGAAAATAAAACCACACTCTGCTACCCTCCTGGATGGCTGGATGCTCTTGATCAGGGGCCATGGCCCCATTTTTAAATGGGCACCTCATTTCACCATTAAGTATCAAGGGCACGTTTGGTAGCCTGCAGATAGGGTGGCCCGGCCCGCCAGATGCGAGGTCCTGGCGTTTGGTTTTTCGTTTTTTCTCTTGGGTCTGCACAACACGATCCTCAAAGCCCCTCGGGCCAGGACCTAAACCCTAAGCCCTGCGGGAACGGCTGAATCGGCCGTTTTCTTGGAGCCATGCTGAGTGGAGCGCATCGGCGACCATTTTCGGCGGGAGAAGAAGGCAGACTATTGTCGACTCGTCCGTGGCCAGAGCGGAGCTTCGTTGTCACATCGCCAGCCCCGAGTCCTCTCTAGTTCGTCGAGTTCTTCGTCAATGGCGGTATGATAATTTGGACTCCTTCTATCTATCTTACGCAGCATAGATCTGTAGATTCGGCTTGATTTACTCCGGTATTATGACATGCACCGTAGATCTACATGGTTTTAGGGTTCATTACAGATCTGTGCTTGCACTGAAAGCATGTTGCATTTTATTTGGTGTGTTCTTCATTTTGGGGTGTTCTTCATACTTGATCCATGGTTTTACAGTCTGTTAGAAAGTCCGATCTGTTTTTCTCTAGCCTATGATTAATCTGCAGCTACCAAACGCGCCCTTCGTGATAGAGGTCGGTTGTGGTACTGAACCTTGTACAACGTACGATTAATTGATTATCATGTGTTCTTGGTTCAGTACTATCACCTCTTTCAAACCTACTATGTCATAATGCAAGTCTGAGGCCTATATTTGTAGCAACTTTTCATAGTCTTCGTGAGCAATTTCCATGGTAGCCGATGATTAAACTGAAGGCATCCTAGTTGCAAGAAGATTGCCTACAGAACCAAGGGTAATGGCAATGAGAGTGCTATTATTTGTACTTTGTTCTTGTAGGTGCTCTTTTTGCCCACTGATAACTTTCACATATGAGGCTTGAATGTAGATTTTTGCGCCAATGATGAATGATTTTGCATTAAGGAGTTAGAGAATGCATTGCAACCACAAGCCAGACACCAAAATTGAGCAGCCTGCACAATTTCACTTGTGTGTTCTGCTCGGTTTTGTTGGTTGTCATGCGGTTCTTATTTTGATTCTACAGCTCAATGTAGTAGCTAACTGATGCATGTTGATTCAGTCCATGATGAAATGTGTTAGAGCTGTCGCCTGCTGAGTGCCAGCAAAAGCTATAAACAGTCACCATTTTATGTGGCTGTTCGTTTCTTTTGCTGGCTATTCAGAAGGCGCAAACATGGTTCTGCATCTTCTGAGACCAAGCAACACTGACTGCCAGTAAAAGTTTTTATGAGGCAATTTTCTTTGACATACTAGATTTGGTCCATGATGATATGTGTTAGAGCTGTCACTTACTGACTGCCAGTAAAAGTTAGAAGCAGCCACAAAGATATGTGGATGTTCATTTCTTTTGCTAGCTAGCCAGTAAGCGCAAACATGGTTCTACATGTGCTGAAACCAAGCAACACTTTTTTTGCATTTGATTTTGGGTTGCAACTACGATTTTCGTGTGATCATTGTGATGATCTTCGTCAGTGTTATAACCCCTTCTATCTATCTTACGCGGCATGTTCATTGTGATGATCTTCGTCAGTGTTATAACCCAAACCAATATCTTTGTGCCAGGCTTCAAAGATGACAATGACCACAGATGACATTGACACCGTCTTCAAGAGAAGGAAGGCAACTTATGGATGGATCGAGGACACAGCCTCCCCCAACCATTTCTGCAAAGTGGTGCTAGCACCCGGACTTGACCTCCTCCCAGTTCCTGCCGCCTTCAGGCCCTACTTGGGTGAGGTGCCTGGTGATATCACAGTCAAGACGAACACTGGGTGCATCTGGACTATCACCGTTGCTGATGTCAATGGAAGAGCTTGCCTCGTCAAAGGATAGCCAGCATTTGCCATAGCACATGGCTTAGATCTTGGTTATCTGGTCATGTTCAAGAAGCTCGGTGCAATGGAGTACAAGGTGATCATCTTCGACAACTCTGGCTGTGAGGTGGTGAGACAGTGCCCTGAGCACCCACTGAACTTCAAGAAAGACGAAGATTGTTGAATGCTCGTCCTACTTGGTAGACCAGACTTAGTTTGTGCTATGCTACTTCTCTATCTCGATTATGGTACTTGGTTAAAACTATCTTACTTCTATGCTATGTCGATCATGTTCATTTCTGTGTATTTCATAGTCTGGTAACCTCACCATAGGCTGGAAGAGGTTACCGTAGCAGCAGCATTGCATACAATCAAACACATGCCTACTTACATTTGAGCATGCAGTCGAAGTAACCAAACACGCAGTCAGAGTGGCTAAGCCCATGCCACGTTTTCTGATGCAGGCAACCAAACAACTAGCCCAAGATGGCCCAGAGCCTGTTTTAGCTCAGCACTGCCCTCCCCAGTCTGCCCCGTCGCAGGTGAGAAAGTCATGCAGCCTACCAAACGCGCCCCAATACTTGCTGCCCATAAAGCAACCGAATATCCTACTTTTTTCTGCAAACAAATAAAAACCATATTTTGTAGTAGCATAATTTGTGTATTGGACACTTTATGGGCTGAAGCTCCACCATGCAAGTGTACTTTCTAAAGGATTTGCAGGCTAAAGTTCTCTAAACTCGACTCTGCTCTATTTACGAACCCATAGAGTACCTAGGAAGCAAAACTAATCAATGTGATCGAGTCGTGAAGAATCAGTACGGCATGCACAACAAAAGGTTTAGTCTCTTGAGGAGTAATATTCGAACGTTCATTTATATCTGATCCAAGTCCTTGTTAGACATTTGGTTTCGTTGTGCTGTGGCAGGACAAGATGCCCAATGATTCTTACAGTGCAGGGTGCATCAGTGCATGGGTTATCTCTGTACCTTTCTAAGTAACAAATACTTGGTCCCATTTTTTAAAAAATTGCGATTTTACAACGCTGCATACTGCTCTCTCATCTGGAATTTGCCAGTATCCTGCCGTGAGAATGAGGCTATAGACCAAGCTAGTACTTGAGACAATGCTTCTTTAATTTGTCGTTTGACTGCTTTTTTCAAAGAGACGAGAGAAATGAGCTGTTTGAGAAGAATGCGCAGCACGCCTACCTTAAAATAACCATGCTGCGCCCATATATGGCACTACTCTATAAAGCAAGGGAAAGGAAAAAGATCGATGGTCACATACTCACATGGCTATAGTTTGGACGATTGATGCCATACTAACAGAATTCTTCTTTTCTAAGTTCATTCTAGAGTCTGCACAAGTGTTTTTTTTATTTTTTATTTAAAGTATATGTAATTGCTGGTAAGTTCTTTCTTAGAATTGTGATTTGTGATTAAGAATGTACTATTGAGGAATGGCACATGTGTAATCCTTCTAATTAATTAGTGTACATGACGAGCAGAGATCTTCCGAATTGGCGACACACCAGGCACATTGAACCTAGGTTGTTGTTGCTGTTTTGTTATAAAACGTTGCATACCATATGTCTCGGCAACGCGCGACACGAGTCGGTTTCAGTGGACCACGCTGCTACGCACGATGCACCATCAAATCCTCATCGGACGATCAGATGCTGATGTGGTGTCACTCTCGGGCTTCATGTTTGTTTCTGTTGCCCTCTGTTTGCATGTTCTCCTGCATCCTGCAATTGCGCATCCGATGTTTCCATGGTGGAGAATTAGTGCTACAGTAGAATATACAAAGTTTTCGGCTGGTGCATCAACCTAGCTTAATGCGCACGCTGCATATATTTGTCTTGGCAAATTTCCCTTTTTTATATAAGGAGGTGCGGATCCCTGGCCTCTGCAACAAAAATGTGTACACAACCATCCACAATTATTTAAGCATTCAATTTATCAAGTTTTATAATTCATGAAACACATAAGGTGGCTACAAAGATCAGCCACTTAAATAGAAAGCAAATTTCCCTTCTATGGATAAACCTCTGATGGGGCCAAATTAACTTGTCGCCTCATAAAATTCTGGAGGCGCCGGTCTCGCACTCTGCCATTGTTTTTGGCTCTCCACCTACACATTTTCTATTGTTCCGTTATTACTTTTTAGTATTCTATTCTATGAAATTTCATGGTTACTACAAACTGAGAAAAATGTTAGTCTTTTTACTGTGAGTCAAAGCCAGACATCGATACTGACAAATCGGCTAATAAGAAAGGAAAACCCGAGGCCCTCCATTATAAACAGCCTCGCGACAGTATCACCACACACCCTACAGCGAGTGACAAACTAGGAGAACGTGCAATACACATAGACAAAGTCTTTAAGAAGGGTTCATCACACGTGCGACGAGTCCAACAATAGGGTGATCTTGTGACTTTCATCCAAGTTTAGCGACATCGCCTTGAGCGAGGGCATGACGCATGTGCGTCGACATTGACTGATATGTTCTTGTATTTTTAGTAGAGGGCGCACATGCTTATCTTTGAAGATGGTATTGCCCTTAACCTCTGTACTGATTGACGACTTGTGGATAGTCAGATCCCCGCTCTGAGAGAGCCCTACACCCTCACACAACGTTGGAAGAAGATTTTGGAAGCACATTTAGGTCCTCGTCGCCCCACTACCAATCCCTCGCACAACGTTCGACCCACCTCCAACATTCAGCAACCAACAGATCGTGGTGTTTCTGTACCACCTTGCCAGTTGCCACCACCACCACCACCTTCTCCGGCAACGCACATCTTTTCTGTTTCTGTACTGGAGTCCGATGATCGACTACGTACGCATTCTGAAAGGCAATTCCCGGTCAATAGTCAATACCAAGTTGATCGGACAGCAGCTAGCACTATGAACCAGACGGATGAATAACAGAACGAGTGAAGCGAGAGCTCGAGAAGAGACGAAAGAAAATGTCTAAAGCGAGACCTCTATGCATACTTGTGTTCAGGCTTCTACAGTACTAGCGATGTACTCCATACAGCGGATCTCGTCCTTTCTTTTCTCTTGGATCCAGCACCGGCAAAAGAAGAAAAGAAAGGCCGAGATCTATCTACGAAGCAGCACAGACATACAGGAACCCTTTACCTGGTTGGCAAAGGCTAAAAGGCGAGCGAATCCGATGGATGGCGAGGTGACTTGCGCTTGGAAGTTACCCCCAGCCGCGAGAGCCGAGAGCGTGCACTTGGGGGCTTTTAGTTAGGGTGGGACCGGGCCGGGCCAGGCCGCTTAAAAGAGTTTGGAAAGGATATCAAAAATGAGTCATGATGTCACATAGTTCATTTTTGTGAAATCCTTTTCCGAACGGAGGAATATGTTTTCCATGGGGTGCTAGGGGGGTGGGGGTCTACATCTTGGTCCGATGACCTAATCAGAGGAGGCTGCATGTACTCAGCATGGCCAACAATAATTTATCTGAGCGCTACAAAACTAGTAAGATGTGTTCATCATGAGTTGACCACTAATGACAATAGCTAGTACTACCACCGCTACATGTTTTTAATTCGTTGGACACTGGACTTGTCACCAAACTGAAACTATAGATGTGCCATACAAGCTGATGCTGCTACTACTACTAGGTTTGCAATGCCTCCTCGATTTTTTAGTCCAACTTTAACCCTAAGTTTAATAAATAAAATATAAATGACATTTCACAAAAAAAGTATACTAATAGATTCATATTGGAAGAATCTTTCAACGATATAAACATGGCGGGCTTCATCTACACATTATTATTAAGGAGTGCATGCATCAAGTTGACACAACGGCTTACGAATTGAAAAAGAAAAACCTAGTGCTACCATCTTGAACTATCCTCGTGACAATTATCCCCCGTCCATCTAAAACAACCTATAGTGGGGACAATCCACCAACATAACAACACACAGAACCAACATAGAGTACATACGATGTTGTCGGGTCCAACCAGAAGATCAAACTTGAAATTATCATCGCTGAAATAGAGCTTCGATTTAATACCTTGAACAAGGACTCGACACATGTACGCATTAGAGTTAATATCGCTTTTAATTCCAGTCTGCATATATGACAAACATTCCTTTAGTAGCTATGATAATCAGTATAAGGAACATACAATACGTTATCCTTATATATATTGTACCAATCATTATCTTTATATACTAATTCGATGATCAACCTAGCCACTTCAAACTTTTGTATATGAGAGCAACACTAGGGTGTCTTCATTGTATATCCGGATACATCTGATTCCAATGATGAACATGTACAATTCTGAACCATGCGACATATTTTATATATTTAACTTAAAGTCTACCATGTGTATGGGTAGACAAACAAAGAATGCTCATTTTTGTTTTCTTGTTTGAACAAATTGGAAACCCAGCAATCAGGGCACAATATACTATAAACAATAGAACTCACGTTGAATCTAACTAGAAATATTAAGTCGAACATGCAAAATAATACTACCTACGTATAAACTGCATGAAAACCTTAGAAACTGCCGATGTGTGGATATATGCGTGCACCGGCCATTTGATGAAGAAATACACAAGCTTTTGGTCCGCATCACCATACTTGCAAGTAATGCTCATTACCGAAGTTTCCTTATAAAGACAGAGGAGGCACCAGCCATTAAGGAACAAAAAAGTGGAAGTGCTGTCATATGAAAAGGTGGAAGAAAGCAGAGAGGTGAGCTAGCCCATAATGTTACAGCTAACTTTAATCAGGCAATTCACAACGAAATCTCACCAACAAATTGATTTTTCTGTGTTAATATGAAAGCAGGCCTTTCCATCAAAAGAAACTACTGCGAAAGAATGACCAATAAAAAAGGACATGGTGACGAAGAAAATTCATATATAAATTGTCGCTGAAGCCACATGAGAGATGGGCTAACTACCCGCAAAATATATGTTGACACGAAAGAAAGCACTTTTAGCAAACAATATAATATTAACATGATAGTGCCGGGTACAATTAGACTATGCATTGGTCACTCTTAGTGAGAGGTAAAGAGTTAGCATCAGTCACATGTAAACTATTGACCGAATCCGTTTAACCCCCCACATCTACGCATCCATGCTAGAATTGACGCCCCAGCTAATTCTGATCGACGAGTTATTGTTCCCATGACGTCGTACGTGCGCACCCATGTTAATTTGACCACTTAAAATTGCGCTTGCTTTCATTCATTTGGGGTCTAGATCTTGACCCAACACCTTTCTTTGATCTGTCTTCTCGTATGGAAAATTTACATCAGAGTTAGGCCTCATGGGTCGTACATAAAATGTAGAGTTACTCTATGCTTTTTATTTTGGTAATTCGTGTCTTTCAATGTTATTTTAGTTACTAAACATGCATTATATTTCTCTCGTTTGTTACAGTTGTGGGGTGGGAGGGCGACGGTGATGTTACTGGTAGATGGTCGCGGAATAAAGCACATCCCAAGATTTGTTCTGTGTAGAACTTTGCAAAAAAAAAAAAAAAAACTGCAGAGATTCATGTTAGTGTGTTATGTCTAGTTGCATGTGGTGTAGGTACCGGTTTTGACCGGCCATATATCATGGCTCCTGTCTTAACACATGTTGTGGCCGTCTTCCTGCCTATAACATCTTTCTCACAGGTGCCAACTCGACAATAGATATTTCAACTTTCACTAAGATGGTTGGAAAGTCTCCACTCCGAAACCCAGATTTCTCCAACAGTTAGGTAAATTTTCTTAAAATTAGAACATCTCCATCGATATAGTCTATTGACGCCCTAATAATGGGTTCGGCATCACGAGAATATGTCACATTGGAAGCGGTTTCCCTAGCGGCACCCACCATAGTATTTTTTTTTAAAAAATTGAACACTGAATTAAAACAAACGTCTCGACTTTTATTCAAACTTAGACTTTTTAAAGCGGCACCCACTATAGTCTATTTACTTACACCATCACGAGAATATTACAACGAAGTTAAAACTAAAACTTAACCGCTAGAAAAAGGCTCATTATGGCCAGTCTCGTCATCGTTCGCCGCCTCCTGGTTGATAACGCGAGAGGGCTCGTTTCGGCAATCCTCACCGTCGTTCGTGGGAGGGCGACGGTGATATTACTGGTAGGTGGTAAAGCACATCCCAAGATTTGTTCTGTGTAGAACTTCGCAAAAAGAATCAATTCTACAGAGAATTATGTTAGTGTGTTATGTCTAGTTGCATGTGGCGTAGGTACCAGTTTTGACCGGTCTTATATCATGGCTCCTGTCTTAATACATGTTGTGGCCGTCTTCCTGCCTATAACATCTTTCTCCACAGGTGCCAACTCGACAATAGATATCTAACTTACACTAAGATGGTTTGAAAGTCTCCACTCCGAAAACCCAGATTTCTCCAACAGTTTTGTTAATTTTCTTAAATTAGAACATCTCCATCGACATCGTCTATCGACGCCCTAATAATGGGTCCAACATCACAAAAATATGTCACACTCGAAACGGTTGCCCTAGCGGCACCCACCATAGTATTTTTTTTTAAAAAAATTGAACACTGAATTAAACACAAACGTCTCGACTTTTATTCAAACTTAGGCATATTACAACAAAGTTAAAACTCAAACTTAACCGCTGGAAAAAGGGTCATTGTGGCCAGCCTCGTCATCGTTCGCCGCCTCCTGGTTGATGACGCAAGAGGGCTCGTTTCGGCCATCCTCACCGTCGTTCGCCATGTCGGTCCTCCTCCTCACCGGCGTGGCTTTGAGCACCACTTTTTTTCTTTTTAAATGAGTGATAATTTCCAGCCTCTGCATCGAATGATGCACTCAACTTTGAGCACCAGCTAGCGCCTTTCCGCGGCCGATCTGCGCTACCTCGCGCTCTAGCGTGTATCCTCCACCGTCTGAGGCTTTCTCTCCGCCTCCTCCCGGTGGCCATGAGATAGCGGCACGCCTCTTCCCTCTCCGCGGTGGCAACGTAGTTCCGCGGCAGTGTTTTGCGTTTTCTAAATAAAAAGATCGCAACCTTCCTCGGCGGCATGCAGAAGCTGCGACATGAGGGGCGAAAGCCCGCAGAGGAGTGACACGAGAGGCTGGCGAGGTTGCGATACTACCAAACGCTGCACTGTACTCTGTACAGCGCCAAAATATTTTATTCCGTCCGTATCGCTGCTGCTGCAAATCTGTTGACCCGTTGTAGGTTGTCATCTCCGATTATTCTCCACGTAGTTTTTATCCACTGATTGTCCCCTGTACCCACTCCCTGACAAGCGCTGAACCAGCGCATACAAACACGGAGCATACTGCTAGAAAAAGAAATCCACATTCAGTGACTCGGATGCTGCTGAAAAAAAAAAACCGTTGTTGCAGTTTAGCACATGCGCTGCAGCACCCAGATATAGGTGAACCACAAATCAAATGTGGGAGAAAAATAAATAAATTCGGTGGTTCTTCGACTAACTGCTGTTCGAAACTCAATTTGGTTTTTAAACTTCAGTTCCAAAACAAATTTGACCTCTCAACATTGAAAATAGTACTAATTTGTTCTCTTTTCCGATATTAAAAATTGGTTTTCACAATGATGCGATGCTGGTTTAGTTAAACTCCCAAGACGTTTTATATTTAGAAACAAAGGGAGTAGTAAGGTAAAAGAAATAAATACCTGAAAATATGAAAAAAAATTGTATATAGGGAAGGAAATCTGTTGAACTTTCAAAACAGGAATTTGAAAAGGAATAGTCAAGAAAACCAGACAATATGAAGGGAAATAAGAAGACATCGCATCATTTCATAATCAAAAGTAGTACGTGAATTACTAGAAAATTTCTTCTCCAATTGCCTTGTCTTAAATTACCACATGTTTCCGGTTTGCCAATATTGTTTTCTCATTCTCCGTTATTTTCTTATTCATTTCTGAAAGTTTATATTTATCCCAACTGGACCATCTCATCACGAAACCACATCGAGATTATAAATATCATGACAACTCAACAATTTAATATAAAGTTGGGGGCCTAAATTAAACTAACTCTTGACTTGAGGATCTCAGTTCGTAAACGGTTGGATCTGAGATGTCAAAGTTAGACTAATCCTGAAATGTAGTTTTTTTCAAGGGCAATATTAGGAAGCAAATAAAACTGAGATATTGGATAATAAAGTGTTTGCTTTTAGGCGGGGGAGGGGGGCTTGCTCTATAAAGCTAACTATTTTATCCAATGAATATAATTTTCTATTATAAAAAAATATACTAGTTAAATACTAATGATTTATCAATTTTTCAAAATAAGCGGCCATGCTAAGTTATTTTTGTCGGCTCAATTTGGTCACTTTATCAGTTATACAAGTGCACTTACTCGAGTCATGTCTTGCTTGAAGTGATGTATCCACATAAATGTTCAGTTCATGCTAATTTGAGATCTTTGTAAGTTTTATCTACTGCACTTAGCAAAATTTAACATATTTAATATTTATTTGCAACTCATTTAGTCGGCGTATGATTTGTAATTGTTATATTCATTTATAACTGGACAAAAGTTACCAAACATGTTACTTTGTTACAACTCATTTTTGCAAAATCTATTAAGACTAATAAATGACCCATGACAGTTAGCAAAAAATAATATCATTTTATATTTATATATAACTTATTTTGTGTACACCAAGTCATACTAGCTAATCTGTTACACTTTTACACTTAGCAAAATTAACTGCATTCACCTCAATTTGTCACTATCTACTGTCTTAGCTTGGATATATATATTAGGGATATTTCTTACCAAAAAACTTAACCATGTAACATTACCATCAGATATTAGGGTCCTTTTTGTACTATACATTATTTTCCATCAATGTAACTTTGCTCCACTTTGAATGACATTTTACAAGGATAGTTCCATCATTGTTTAATATATATCGACAGTCATAGTATGAATTTGGTAACTCAATATTCTTGGATTAAAAAACATAAATTGGAAAATCATTTGCCTCCATAGACTAGTTTATGCTGAGACTTATAGTTTCTATATTGAAATTTGTTAGCGATCACTTTAGTCTTCTTAAATACATTGGTACACAGACCTACAGTGTATATGAAAGAACATTCGTGATCTCTTAATTTGGCGTGTTAGTTAACAACACTTGTGATGTTTTAATATGGTGTTAAGTGATGCAGGTTTAATCATGTACTAGTAAGAGGCGGAGAACTAGTTCAGCCCCTGGTGGGGGCCAGAGTTTCCGGCCTCAAGGGCCAGAGTTTCCGCCCCTGGCCAGAGTTTCCGGCCCCAGGGACCGGAGTATCTGCATGTGCCTCGCCTTGGCTGGAAGTGGTTCAGCCCTGGTGGGGGCCGGAGTTTCCGCCCAAGGCCAGAGTTTCCGGTCACTAGGGCCGGAGACTCCGGTGTGAAGCTTGACTGCAACGGCTACATTTCTGGGAGGGGTATAAATACCCCTCCACCTACCTCCAGCCAGCTAGCTCGCCCAGAATTGAAGACACCATTGTTGCAAGCTCAAGAATCACTAGATCTCTCAATCCCTCCACCCAAACTCGTTGATCTTTGGAGGATTGAAGGAGAAGGCCCCGATCTACATCTTCACCAAGCCGTTTTCCATTTCCCCCTCATTCACTTGAGGGACCATTTGCTAGGGTTTCCACTAGGAAAACCTAGCCCTTTGTTATACTTACTTGCTTGTCTTTGTGACAGATTGTAACTGTCTGGGAGCCCCCAATCCTTTGTGGGTTGTGCCCCAAATCGTTGTTGTAAAGGCTCCGGACTCTGCCTTGAAGGTTTCCGATAGTTAGTGAACCAATCCTTTGTGGTGCGGTTCACCGGAGAAGAGGGTGAAGCCTTTGTGGCCGTTGAACCATTGTGTTGGTTCACACATCTCCAACGAGACGTACTCCCCTAAAGGAGGAACTCGGGAATACATCAGTGTCTCCGCGTGCTTTGACTTCGGTTACCTCTATCCTTGTTTACCGCCTTACTTTTTATATCGTGCTTAGTTGTTAGCTTGTCATATAGGTAAATTCACCATAGTTGCATATCTAGAGAATTTACCTTTTGTGTCAAGCCTAAATTGAAAAAGACTAAAATTTGGAGTAGCACCTATTCACCCCCCCCTCTAGGTGTCATACCGATCCTTTCAATTGGTATCAGAGCCTAGGCTCTCTTCTTTTGGGTTTAACCACCTAAGAGAGCTATTGTTAGACCGTGGCTTTGAAGTGGGGCAAATCGATCCCACTCTTTTTACCAAGAGGGTTAAAGGGGAGCTTTTCATATGCCCACTTTATGTTGATTATATCATATTTGGCTCATCTAACAAAGCTTTTAATGACGATGAATTTTCAAAGCTTATGACCGATAGGTTCGAGATGTCTATGATGGGAGAGTTGAAGTACTTCCTTGGTTTTGAGATCAAGCAATTGAATGGAGGGACTTTCATCTCTCAAGCCAAATATATCCAAGACATGCTCAAAAGATTCAAGATGCAAGATGCTAAAGAGAAGAAGTTTCCTATGGACACCAAATGTCACCTTCAACTTTGTCCAAAGGGTAAAGATGTCGATCAAAAACTCTATCGCTCTATGATTGGTTCTTTGCTTTACCTTTGTGCATCTAGACCCGATATTGTGTTGAGTGTAGGAGTGTGTGCAAGGTACCAAGCGGCTCCCAAAGAAAGCCACTTAATTGCGGTTCTTCGAATCTTTCGATATTTGGTTCATACCCCAAGGTTTGGTTTGTGGTATCCTAAAGGCTCAACATTCTCTCTTGCCGGTTACATGGATTCGGATTGGGCCGGTTGCAAGGATGATAGGAAATCAACTTCCGGGGCATGCCAATTCCTTGGTGCACTACAAAGGAAAATATTTTTGTTGACAAATCACTTTCATCATGTGTAGGCCAATTTTCGTCAAGGATTACATCGCGGTGACGAAATTTGATCGTCATGGGGTTCGTCAACAAAGCTCCGTCATAAAATATCGGGGGTGACGGTATGCATTTTTTGTCAACGTCAAACGTTTGATGGTGACGACCTGAAAATTCGTCAACATCGAAGGTTGATTGTTGACAGACAGATTTGTCACGAAAAATTGCAACTTTCGTCAATATCTAAATCTTGGGAAGTTTCTGATTGGTCCAAAAAAAGCATACGTGGCCTTACATGTGGGTCCCATTTGGCTTCTGACAACATGGGTCCGACGGCGCTGACGTGGATATCTGTCATGTGGGACCGGCATGGTGCTGACTGGTGGGACCCACAAAATATTATGACAAGCTGGACCCACAATATTCTGACCGGTGGGATCCACAAAATTCTGACAAGTGGGACCAGGTTGTTGCCGACATATGGGTCCCAATAATGCTGACTGGTGGGACCCACAAATTCTGACAAGTGGGACCAGAAGTTGGTGCCACGTGGTTTCATTTAATAGTGACGTTGTGACATTTTCCGTCACCTTTTGAATTTGACAAAATTTGAGAGCATTTGAATTATTTGCGAAATTTTGGAAACAAAAAAACTGGCGAAATATAAAAAATAGACAATAAATATCATACATAAATGGTGGCACAAGAAGTATATATGTCTCTCACAGACCGAAAGATTCATAAGAAAAATTACAATTGGGTAAAGAACACAAAGAAATTAAAAGACCTATGATTAAGAATGTTGTAGGATGGCGGTGCAATAGATTAGTTGCCCTGGGATTCTGTCATGGATGGTGGCTGGGATGTCCTCAAGAGCAAATTAAGCACGGCATCCATTTCTCTCTGCCTCTTTTCATAAGCCAGAGTCTTTTCTTCTTGGGCTTTCTTCACAGCTTCAAGTTCTTCCTCCTGCTTCTTCCTGATCTCTTCAAATTTTTGATCTTGTTCTTGCAGTCTTGCCTGCATCTCACTGTGGTACCTTTCAGCTGCCTGTATGGAGTTCTGCTCTTGATCTGCCAGTCTTTGTTGTAGCTCTCGGATGCGTGTAGCTGAAACAGAGGACTTCCTGGAGCTTGTTGCGACGCCCAATCTTGGTAGGAATGTGCTGTTGCAGGTGGTGGATGGGCTTTTCTCGCTCAGAACTAGCTGAACAATTTGCAAATCAGTCAATTCAGGTTCATCTTCATTGCGTGGCGCCGCTTTTTTTGCCACCATTTTATCCTGCATAAAGATTACAATCATTGCATGGACAACATACAAAACTGGAATATATAATATTGTGCTAATATGAAATATTTCTTACATATGCACTTTTTGCTTCAGCACTCATAATGTTATCCTTGTTAGTGTGTGTCATTCTAAAAAATTCAATTGGAGAGGTTTCTTCTTCCTGCTGCTTAGCCTTCTGCTTGAAAAAATGTAGAATGCACATTACCATTGTGTACTGTGTATGACAGAAGTATGAACTGTATGGGGAAATTCAGAACACTTACTACATGTTCCCAGTGAGCAACATAGCTTCGAGATCCAGTGGTATGGAACTGTTTCACAGCTTCTCTGTTCTTTCCATTTTTTACACACACTCCCTATGTTCAGTACATGCATTTTATTTATCCAGATCAGAGAAATGTAAGAATTCAGTAGCTGTTATTGAAAGGAATAAGATTTATGTACCTGGTACTTCTCATCAAACCATCTGTTCACCAGTTCTTGCCAGCTTTTCTCTTCTACATGATCTGGCTTCTTCAGATATGCTTGCTCCACTGTGAGATTTTTATTTTTGGCCAATACTCCTTCTTAAGCCTATATCGGAACTGCCGAATACTAACTTGCAGCATATCAGTGCACACATCTTGGGCCACCTCATCATTTCTGTCCATATTAAACTTTCCCTGCAAAATAGTGATGCATTAATCAGTAGATTCTTAGAGAGTTGATCATGTAACATAATAATTAGGTTAAACATAGATTGTACTGGACTCACCGCTACTGTATTTATAGCATGAGGAATGACATGTGTGAGAGTCATCTTTTTTGTACTGTGTCCAGTGTGTTGCAAGCGGCATTTTGGCACGGATGTGAATCCCAACCTCACTGCTCAGCTTTGCTGACTGGATATAATCCTTGGGTCTCCTGACACCGGCAGTGAAGTCAATTTGCATCTTATTGCCACCATTTCTTCTTGTGAACTCATGTAGTCCATGGCCCATAGTAGGTCTGCGTCCACCTCTCTTTCTCTTAGTATGGCCAGATGCTGTCAATGCTCTGAAATAAGAGAGATGAAATGATTATCTTTATATGAAAATATGCGGTACAGTGTGTAATTTTTACAAACTTTCATACCTTGCCGTTGAAAGTTTACAATTTGATTGTCCTCAGGAGATGAGTTGCTGCCTCCAGATGTCATGATCTGGTTAGGTGAGGGTGCTCCTTCAGTGTTCTGACCAGCAGTGGCCGTGGGCTCATCAGATGACCCAGCTTCAGGTTCAGTTGTTGCCATTGATCTTGTTGCAATGTTGGATGGTGGAACTTCTGGTCTGGAACGCTTCTTCTGTGCAACTGTTGCAGAACCAGCAACTATCTGCAAGCAAAGTAGAGGCTACATTAGTAGGAAACATTTAGCATGTATTTGCTATCAGAGTTCAGAAATAGTTCCACAGACCTGAGATGAAGTTTTGCCGACAGTGCGCTGATCCTCATCTGAATGAAGATCATCATCAGCAGTAGCTATCTCTTCTGGATTCGGTTGGTACGAAGGGTCCTCTTCGACCTCCTTGTCTTGGCAGTCTGTGTCCTTTAGATTGTTACTTGTTCCTATTTGTCGCCCACCATACACTAATGAACGTGCAAAACCAGAGAAATCTTGCTGAATTTTGTGGCCAGGTCCATATCTTTCAGCCAAAATTTTCCATGCGTACAATATTTTCTTGCATTTCTCTCTCCTTGACAAGCTCATATGCCGGCTTGACGGGGTTTTCTGTCTCCGCTGAAATAATCGGAAGAGCGGAGCGTGAACAAAACATAAGAGGGGGCCAATTCCATAGAAAACAGCAAATAATTGTCTATGCAAAAGATTGTACAGCAGCAAATGATTGAAAACATAAGAGTCTACGATGCGGGATGGCAAAGATTGTATAGCAGCACGGCATGATTGTCTCTGGAAGAAAATCGATAAACCCTATACGTATGATGTCGGCGATTGGATCGTACAACCTTCGGAACCAATCAATCCAATCATGTGGTGTGTACGAACGTACAACTTAATGCTATCATGCCCTGATCTATCAAATATGCAAGATCTAGATATAGGTCAAAACGGACCTGTTAGACATGTAAAACCGATCTCTCGATCGTAGCATCCGAAAAACACAACAACAAGCCGATCACCGACAGATTTACCTTGGGGTTTCTTCGAGCTGGGCGCCTTCTTCGGCGTCTGTGCGCGATGTTCCTTCCCCCTGACGCCTCGACGACTGCCGGCCATGGCGACCACCGGGGAGATAGATGCGAGATGGAAGAACGTCCGGCGAAGACACCGGATCTGGGTGAGCACGAGAGGATGAGGTCTGGGGGTGGGGAGTTAAGATGCTCGTAAATCATGGGGGAGAGGCACGACGTATATAAGGGAGGGCGAAATATTTGATAGGTGGGGTGCGCGGAGGAGTGGAGGGAACGAAAAAATTTGGGCGTTTTGGCAGCCGTCGTAGTACAATTTGGAGGGAACAAGATTTTGCCGTGAAAGAAAAAGATTATTCTGAAAATGGAACTGTACATGTTTATTTTAATTAAAAAATACCAGAAAATGAATGAGACGCATGAAAAAAAATCTAAATTTCATTTGTAGTCAACAAGAAACTATACTGGATCACATCACCTATGCTGCAACTGATGGGTTTCTCGCGGTCGAGTTGTACCGTGTGCTCAAGCCCATGAGGTTTGAACTGGGATCACATCACCTATGCTGCAATCTCAGTACTGATGCCAATTATGGTACGTCAACACTGCTTTGAACTACTATGACATGAGGTTTGAACTACTTTATCGAATTTTTGAATGCTACCCACATTTTTTGATAAAACCCCTACTTTTGTACAACTGCCCACATGAGAACCAACAGATACTCACATTCAGATTTCAGTTGATATTGGCATAATCATATGTAGTACGAATTTACCCTGTTGCTTGCCCAGTACGCCTTATTTGTAGAGTTGACTCAAGGATCAGCATAAGAGAAAATAATTTGGTTGAAAACACAACGGCAACTCTTCAACAATACTATTAAGTTCTTACAATCCATAACATAAAATGGACTTAAAGTTTAACAAGAGTGCAACATTCAGTAGTACGGGAAGCAATAAATTTTAAACAAGTGCAACATTATCTTAACAACCACAACTTAAAAGATCTTAATAACCGGGCCAGCTTCCATGGGGTCGGGAACAAGCGGCCTCAGTAAAATCACCTTGCAGAAGGTGACTTGTTCTCCCATCCACTCATACCTCTTTTCGTGACACCTCAGCACATCCTTTTTACGCATCTTGATGTAGATATGTGCGCTGTCTCCAGCTTCATGAGACTGAATGATGCGCCAGTTGGTATTACCCAACTTGCTAAAAAGGACACGCGAAACCACGAAACATGCTGGTTGCTAAAGATATGGAACAATATGGTGCAATCAAGATTGTGTGCCATCCCAGTACTTTGGTGAGTGCGTCCTACGCAATTTCTTCTGACGATGGTCGTCTCTGCGTCAGTGGCTGGAAGGAGTTCATGGACAAGGAAAAGCACCTTCAGATGGGTGACAAGATGTTGTTCTTGCTTTACCTGGGAAATGCAGGGGTTTACTTGTTTGCTACCCATGTGACTGAAATTGATCTGGAGTAGCTAGTCAGTGATTCATGGTGCCCGTGTGTCCAACTATGCAGCCCCTTTAGGTTTAAATTCAGTGTTAAGACTCTTATGCGATTGTCGATTTTGCTTGTGTTAAAACAATATTTAGTCATATCGTGCTGCTGGTTGTAATCCTGTCAAGTGTCGATTAATTAAAACCATTGTCGAAGTTATGTTACCTACATGTTGGCTTTTCTTATATCTGTCCATATTTTAGCTTATATTAATTTGCTCTTAAACCCTTCTGGATAATTCAATGCCAAGTTTGAGATCGTAAACATCTAAATAAGAACATTTCAAATGTTTGGAACAAAACATATAGTTGTATGCATTACACGTTTCTATCAATCTACATCACTATCTATATCTGAAGTTTTTCCCTCGTCATCATTTATGTTCTCTTCCAATATGAAAACTTTTCATCTTCGCTCATATCCATGTCAACATTGGGACTGTCTTCCTCATTCTCTAGTTCACGAATTGTACGAGCATCATCAATATGTACAACTTCATCAACACGATGATCATTCCTCTTCTTCCACCTCTGCTTCCTCGTCTAGGTCCACAACATCATGAAATGTATGGTCCACTGAACCTTCATCCTCCTGGTATGCGTCTTCATTCCGTACAAATGCATCATCGTTAGCAACTTCTAATTCTGGAACATCGTACACGTGTCTATGGCTGAACTTCTGCACCACTTTCCACGGATGACCAAACTTTGTATCCTCCAAATAGAAGCATGTTTCAGCTTGACTGGCCAATATGAATGGTGAATTCTTGAACCATAGGACAGAAGTGTTAACGCTTTTAAAATAACCATCATCTTTTATCTTGGAACCCCTGCCCGCAAGGTCGAACCAGTCGCAACGAAACAAGTACACAGACCTGTCGCCGTGCTTGTTAGTCCCGTACTGCAGTTCAAGAACTTCTTGCAGAACACCATAGAACTCGCTCTCATCTCCATCACCAAAAGATCCCTTAGTCGCTACGCCCGAATTTTGAGTCTTCAGGTCTTTATCCCGAGTAAGCGTGCGAAACCTCGCACCCTTTACGTTGCAACCAGCGTATACTACTACACGCCGGTCTGGCCCAGCAGCCAGAGACTTCAAATCTTCTGATGCATTGTCCAACTGTCTCACATGGTTTGCAAACCAACCTGCAAACTCTCTCTGAACCGTCTCCTCGATGTCACGCACACCCCTACCTCTCAATTCTTGTCGGAATTCACTGAAACAAACAAAAAACACATATGAAATACAAGACAATTATGTCTGCAACATTGAGAAGTAGTTAGTAAAGTGAAGCTAACTACTTACTTGATATAACATTGTACATCGTCACAGTTGTTCAGCACATACCAAACCATTTTGTCAAATTCCTTGTCAAAATGTTTCAAAATGGATTTCCCAAGACCTTTAGCTCCAACTGAAAATACTTCCATCTCATCACGATCAGGTTTTCTCCGTATGTCTTGGTTCCTATCATCTTTGTTAAATCTTGTTTCTGTGTCATCCTTGAAAAATCTAGAGCAAAAAATCAAACACTCATCAACAATGTAGCCCTCTGCGATAGAACCTTCGGGCCTTGCTTTGTTACGGACCGTAGACTTTAGATAACCTAATCTTCTCTCAACTGGATACATCCAACCATAATGAACAGGCCCCCTCAAAAGAGCCTCGTCAGGAAGATGAATAGCTAAGTGCACCATTACATCAAAAAAAGCTGGGGGAAGAGCTTCTCAAGTTTGCATAGGATCACAACAATTTCAACCTTCAATCGATTCAGCACATCAACTTTCAGGGTTTTGGCACACAGCTCCCTAAAAAATCTTCCTAGCTCTGCAATAGCCTCATACATTTCCTTAGATGCAATTCCCTTGAGCCCAGCCGGCAACACTCGCTGCAGAAGTATGTGGCAATCATGCGTCTTCATACCGGTAACCTTACAACCATCAATATCCACACATCTTCCCCAGTTTGCGCAATAACCATCTGGGAACCTAGTGTTTGCCAAATACCTACACAAATGTCTCTTCTGTTCCTTCGAAAGCGTCCACGGTGCAGGGGGCTTCGCATAAGTTACTGGTGCATCATCACCATCCTTCACAATTTTCTTCAACCAATACTTCTCCCTGATTTTGAATTTCTTCAAATCAATTCTAGCACTAACAGTGTCCTTATTCCTGCCCTCAAGTTCAAGTAGTGTACCAACAATATTGTCACATATGTTCTTCTCAATATGCATCACATCTAAGTTGTGAGCTAACTTAAGTTCTGGCCAGTACGGTAGATGATGTAAGCTGACTTTCAGGTGCCATGTTGGTTCACCGGGTACAGTTGCACGCTTCCGCTTTCTACTTATTGGATTTTTCCCATGTTCAAAATCCTTAACCCTTTCTACCTTCTCAGCTACTTCTTTGGGTGTGTACCTCCTTGGTGGATCTCTAATCTCAGTTTTACCATTGAAAAGTCTGCTTCTCCTGTATGGGTGATCTTCATGAAGAAATCGCCGATGCCCAATATATCCAATTTTGTTTTTCAAAGATTCATAGCAAGGATTCTCATCGCAATGCACACACGCATGAAATCCTCTTGTGCTTCGGCCTGACATAGTGGCATATCCAGGATAATCATGAATAGACCAAAGAAACACAGCATGCAATGTGAAATTATCCTCTGTGCATGCATCAAATGTCTGCACACCACTCCATAGCTCCATCATATCTTTAATCAGTGGCTGCATAAATACATGAAAATCTTTCCCTGGGGAATACTTTCCGGGGATTAGCAATGCCATCATGTAATTGGATTGATCCATGCACATCCATGGTGGGAAGTTGTAAGGAATGACAAAAACAGGCCACATACTGTAAGGATTAGTCATACTTCCAAAGGGACTGAAGCCGTCTGTGGCAAAACCTAGTCTTATGTTACGAGGATCTTTAGCAAACCAATCAAACCTGTCATCAAAGTGCTTCCATGCCTCACCATCAGCAGGGTGCCTCAGTACATTGGCCTCAACAACCCTCTTCTCTTTGTGCCATCTAGTATGTGTCGACATTTCCTTTTTAACAAATAGTCTCTGCAACCTTTTAATTATAGGAAAGTACCTTAACACCTTGTGAGGGATTTTCTTTTTTCCAGTAGGGTCTCTATATCTTGATAATCCACAAACATGGCAGTGCGTATCGTCCTTGTGATCTCCCCAAAATAAAGAACAATCAAACTTGCATACATGAATTGTCTCATAACCAAGCCCAACATCAGAAAGAACACTCTTAGCATCAGCATAGGATTTGGGAAAGTCCACATGTGGCAAAGCTGTACGTAAAACCAGAAGTAACAGATCAAATCCTCTGTTTGTTATCCGGCTGTATGATTTGACATGAAGGAGCTTAATAATGAACGACAACCTAGTGAAAGTGGTGCATCCCTCATGAAGTTCTTTTTTGGCTGCCTCAATTAGATTAGCATACAAATTTGGCAGGTTAGGACCTTTATTTCCAGACTTCTGCAGTTCATCGATCATACTAGACGAATCATCAACATAACAATCACCATTGTCTTCCTCTTCATCATTGTCACTATCATACGCACCATCATCGTTTCTATCCCGCCCTTCGTCATCACTAAAACCTTCCCCATGTCTAGTCCATCTTGTATACGTCATGGACATACCTGAACAATTGCAGTGATCCTCGACTGTTTTTATATCCTGACGTATCAGATTTAGGCAGTCCCGGCAAGGGCACAAGATTGGTTCATCTGTATTGTCCAAGTGTTCTCGCGCAAACTTGATGAAATCCCTAACACCTGCCATGTACTTTGTTGTCAACTTCTTGGTGCCATCAGTTATCCAACTTCGATCCATTGCCTACAATTCAGTTAAGAACATGCCAACGTTCTTCAGAACAGATCTTGACAATGATTAAAAAATCTAGACCTAACGAACAATCAGGAGAACTCACCGATGATGCGGCTCGCCGCCCCCACAATGGAGCCTTCACGGATTCTTCTCACCTCGACGAGAACCCTAGTCGATTCGACTGTTAGCAAGATCACCTAGATAGGCCGTGTCTGCTAGCGGCGCGACTTAAACGAGCACCCGCGGCCGAAATAAATATTAATAAGGAAATTATTATGTCGTAACATCTAGATCACACCATTGAAATAAATATGTTGCCCTAATGTATATATCAAATAGACTAGTTACGGATCCAGATCAAAATTCCATATTTACCTCAGCGGTAACACTCCGCGTCGGTCACGCCAAAGCCCTGGGTTCGATTCTTCCAAACCACAATTTTTACTTAATTAAATATGTTCCTGACAAGTGGGTCACGCATGATATATAAAACTAATAACATTTAATAAAGTAACTTAGTATTATTTACCTGCTATGTGGGTCCGTTTATATTCAAATCAAGGTTTACATACACCACGATCTTTGATTTCGTCACCTATTAACATACACGATGGAAGCACTTCCCGGTTGGGTAATGGGTGACGATTTTTTGTTGACGAAAAATCATACCGTCAAGCATTACAGTAAATGTGTGACGAAAGATGTATTCGTCACCTATAAGGACACATCGATGACGGTATGCATTTTCATCACCAGGGTTTTCGTAAACAAATATCCCATTTCTTGTAGTGGTAGGTCCTTGGTGAGTTGGTCCTCTAAGAAGCAAAATTGCATATCTCTCTCCACCACCGAAGTCGAGTATGTGGCGGTCGCTAGTTGTTGCACTCAATTGTTATGGATGAGGCAAACTTTAAAGGAATACAGTGTCCATTGTGACAAAGTGCCTCTTTTATGTGACAATGAAAGTGCTATCAAGATTGGTCACAACCCGGTGGAGCACTCAAGAATGAAGCATATTGAGATTCGTTATCATTTCATTCGTGATCACATCAACCGGGGTGACATTGAGCTTGGCTATATTCCCACGAAGATCCAACTTGCCGATATGTTCACGAAGCCACTTGATGAAGCAAGGTTCACTTATTTGAGGCATGAGCTAAATATCGTAGATTCGGGGAGCATCGCTTGACTATCTTGCATACACATCTTTATCTTAGCTATATGTTTGGTTTATGTGTAGGCATGGACATAGGGGGAGTGCGGTCCTAATCCATTGGACTATCCCTCCCCCCATTATGCCGATAGTAAGAACTCATTTTGTCTCCATATTGTTCATTTTATGAATTGTGAGCTTAAATGACGAGTAGTGGCGGTGAACCCAAGATATATCTTCGCGGTGTCACACCACATACACTCATACATGGTGGCCTAGGCCACCGACATCTTCTTTGTGAAGATTTGATCTTTTTGGAGCTTTATGGCCTTTTTGCCTATCCATTGGTCTTTATGGAAAACACACTCAAATGATGCTTCTTATTTGATTTTTGTGCCTCTTTCCAAGTTTGAGTGTGAAGTACCATCTCCAGTGACTCTGTGTCTTATCCCAGGCCTATCTTTTCTAAAAACTTGCTCCTCTTGCATCTTGCATGTCGAACAGCAAAAATCTGGCATTTTTGAGTCAGTGGGGCCGGAAGCTCCGGTCCTTTGGGCCGGATTATATGGTCTGACTGAAGTTTCCGCCCTAAACCCCGGAATCTCTGGCTTAGGCCGGAGACTCTAGTGTGTTTAGGCCGGAAACTCCGGTATGGGGAGTTCGCGGGGATCTAAAGTGGGATCGGGGTGAGGAGTTGCCTCACAACTCCTCTCTGACTGTGGCGCCCCGACCCGACTGCTATACAGTGATACTGTGTCTCCGGTTATCCGATACCACCAGACACATTATCAAAGCATAATAGAGAGATCAAGACTTGTGGAACAACTGGCACATCACAGACTCTACGACACATAACCATATAGTTCAACGCTTATAATCGAGAAAGATAGCAAAAGACAACCAGAGGTCACAGACCCAACATTACAACATGCGGAAGCGAAGTGTGTTGTTCTAAACAACAAGAACCAAATTATGGCCTAAGAGGCCTGCAAATAAACATCCAGCGCCAGCTGTTCCGGGATGTCCCAAGCTGCCACCTGGGAACCCCAGACTACTCGTCGACATCCACAAAGAACCCACCTTCGAGGTCGGTGAAGTCCTCTCCTGAAAATAAGCAAACGACGTTGAGTTCGACGAACTCGCAAGATTAAGAGCTAATATATGCTCGATGATTGGCTTTCAAGGTTTTATGGCTGTTTTGCATAAAGCTGATTTTGTTTATAAAACACAACTCCATGGCATCGACTAATCAGAATCTTTTTGAAGAGGGGTAAGAAGTAACTCTTTTCTTGATCAACTTACTCATCAACAACCATCACCAACCACTGTACCTGTTCATCAAAGGCACCTCCCCGAATCACCCTCGAGGAAGCTCACCTTGCTTTTGTGAGTGGTACCTCTAGTACCCAGTTTTTAATCATAACGTTAAAGTTATTCTATGATCTTACTTTCACTTCCCAAGTCGTCCATAACCGCGGACACGGCTTTTCGAAAAGATTTATCCCTGCAGGGGTGTACAAAGTGGAAGTCCCCGGAGTCCTGAGGGGCTCCAGCTCCTTCGCCACGCGTACCGTCCGGCCCATTACCTGTACAATTAGCTCTCTTCCTTGGAAAGTCAGCTGGGTGGGAGTGGTGTCGACTTCTCCCTCGTTAAGGACTTTCCAGGATCATCAGTGGCGGCAGGACTGCCAGGATCACGACACCCCGCCCCACGGCCACTTATTTTCCTAACACCACAATCCTCATCTCAGTTCATCCCACCATCATCACGCACGCGCAAATGGAAGCCCGAACTAGAGGACCCTGGCTAGCCCCGCTCGAGTTATTTAGTCTATGAGGGTTCCTGCACTACGAATGCATAGGCCTCACGCATGGTTGCACGCTCAGTCTTGGTTCAAGAGGTATAGCACTCGCACCTAGGCGACGGGAACGAGACAAAGCACCACAACCACAGTGGCCTCTCATCCCCACCTTTTAGCATTTTATTATCCGTCACCACAATTTCTCCACCATCACTGTACATCTCATCACCTGTTTCCAACCATGAAACATCCATCGAACAGCTAAGCATTTACTAAGCATGGCTAAGCATCAACATAGCATAAGTTTAGTATCTCCGGCCAACAATACAAACCTATTGATAATAGGAGGGAAACAGGTATTGGCATCGGAAACTTAATGCAACTATAGGATACTCTAATCCAATAAAATTGACATTTGGAACCGCATGCAATATTATAGTGGAGAAAATATTTGCGGAAACATAGGATAAGATATGCTCAGAGGGGGGTTACGCTTGCCTTGCTCAACGTGCGGGTAGTACGGATCGTCGGGGTATTGTGGAGTAACCCCGGCTGCTTGATCTATCGAGGCATAGCAACGGAAGAACAATCAATCACCACACAAATTTCAGCAAATACAATGCACAAACACATGATGACATGTCAATTTAAATCCCCGAGAGGAGGATGATTCAACTATTCAATTTAAACGGAGTTTGGGTGCGTAGTGGGGACACACCTCGAATTCACCGTGGAGTTAAGTAAGGAATCATCTTTACTTGTTGATTAACGTAGTTGAGACCCTAGGATTTAACTTGTAGATGATATGACATGATCATGTGAGAGATGCAATGTTTAGGTGGTTAACATTCTTGCAACAATTATAAGGCAACGGAAAAAGAATTGGTGTTAAAACAAGTTTCAGAGAGCATCCGGTTTGAAATCCGGAATTTTCTGGGATGATTCCGGGTTTTGTACCGGGTCATTCCGGGTTTTATACCGGGTCTGGCACCGGGTTTAATTCCGGGTCAATTCCGGGTATGAACCGGGCGAAAATGGTCGAGTCCAGTACCGTTTTTCTTAATCCGGTATGGATTCCGGACAATTCTGGGTCTGGTACCGGGTGATTCCGGGTTCAGTTCCGGAAATTTCCGGGTTGGACACCGGATTTGTCAACGCGACCAAAACGAAATAGAGCTACGGGGATTCGGTGAACTAGGGGGAAAAGGAGGAAATGTAGAGGTCCATTTGGAGGGTTTGCTCACCCTGAACTCGTGGGGGTGCTTGGAAGGACCGGAGATGGACGGAGACGGCCGGAATCGTCCGGGAAAGCTTCCGGCGGTGGTTGGCGAAGAACTTGGCGGCACCGTTGGTTCGAGGCGTCCCGGCTCGATTCCTTCGGTGGAGTGGTAGAGGACGACGAGGCGGAGCTATTGGTGGTCTTCGTTTCGCTCGGGGACTCCTCAATCAACGGCGGCGAGCTCGGCCATGGGAGCTAGCTCTTGGAGCTCTTTGGGGAGAGAAGAATGGAGAGGAGAGTGAGGAAAGTGAGTGGGCTGGTTGGGGGGTTTTCTCTCCTTCACTTTAGTGTCCTTTTCTTTCACACAAAACCCCTGCGCTTTCGTTTTCCTCACAGACAAGTCCTTTTCTCTTTTAATTTTAGAACCAACCAAATTTGCCTTATTTTCTTTAGGCCCCAAAACATTTTAGAAAAATATGCCAAAATTTGGGGAGGCTCCCCTTAGCTTGTAGAAGCTCCACAAATTTTTGGTGTGGCCAAATAAAAGGTTTTGAACCACTTTTGTTCATATAGGTTTGGATTAGGCCATTTTGCTAAATTCAAAATGTTGCTCCTTTGGTAAATTAGAGCAAGTGCAAAATATTACCTGGGAGTTTGTTGAAACAAGTTTGCATTGTGGTTTTCAAATGGTGCTAAACCATTTAGTGTGTTGCCCAGCAATTTAATATGGATGCCATGATGCAATTAAACACAAAAGCGAAAATTTTACTCGGGTTTTTAGGTTCTCAAATTTGGGCTGTTACAATTCTACCCTCCTTACAGGAATCTCGTCCCGAGATTCTAAGAGTAGGAAAGAGGGAAAGGTTACGACGGTACTACACGATCTTCTCGGTGTAGATCGATCCAGCGCATCCTGAAGATCTTCATCGGCTACACTTCAAGGTCACTATCAATGTACACCATCGGAAAGAAGGAAACCTCTCCGAAAGAATGGAGCTTGGTGAATATACAACGACCGAGTACCTCCTAGTAGAATTTCGGATGAGACTTCAAGCATCCCTTGGATTGACAGTTAAGAGACACTTTCGTGTGACGGGAGATTGATAGGGAGCTTCCAGTTGGTAGACAACTGTTTTCTCAAAAGATTTAGAATATGAACTTTGCACAAGGCCTTCACCTTCTGAGGGAGGGTGTTGAAACAAGGTTCCAACGGATAAAGAGGCAACTCTACCAAACAGCTTGAGTAGAACTTTCCTCACGGAGGAGCATTTCGGATCACATGGGAAGGGTCGGGAAGATGGACATAGAGAACTTCAGAAACTCCGCAAACGTTAGTATCAGGAACACTTCTTGATTTTCCAGACATCGGGACAAACTTCTTGAGGATCACCAACTGTCGTTTCTGTTTGAGATTTAGATCTGATCGGGTGTAGAGATACTTCAGACTCCGGATGTATGAATAGGAAGTCCTTGCAAGGCATCCCAACGGATTACATTTGCTAGGAATCCCAAGAGTTGGACTACCAGGTCTAACTCCAAAGGAGGAACGAGATTGCGGAACCCGCGAAATAGCAACTTGTCAGGAGACAGCTGCCCCAATTGAATATCTGGCAGCGAGACACAATTTAGTTCTTGATGGGAAACACCATAGAAGACAAAGGAGTTCTCAGACTTCCTCTCTTTCTGGGACAATTCAATCAGTGGCTTGGATGCATAGATAACATCTTCAAGGAATGGAGGTAACCACATACCATTCCGAGAATATTCTACACATGCATGATCGAGTTGAGATGATTCCGAGGAAAACAGACAATTCACCCAGATCCACGGCGACATCTTTCCGCTATTGCACGTGAACCAGGAAAGTCACTCTAACTTCGAACCTTGTCTTGTGACGACACAAGGTTAGTTCTAACAAGTTTCCAATAAAACATGGAGAAAAAAAATGTAGTGGATGGGCTCAACAACAAACTTATCTAGATACTCCAGACGGTCGACCTCACAAGGTATGTGTTCTGAAATTATCACATGAACGGGCATAAGGATTGGTCAGGCTACACATTCAGGTAGGTAGGTCTGAGTTTGATTTGACGATAGCCCAATTCAAATCAAAGATTTGTAGGATAGCATACCCACAAGGAGATACCACCTAGCTTCAACACGGACATACTAGACATCCCTTTAGGAAGGAACTATATCGGGATAGAGCTATTATCTTTCAACTCTCCAAGTTGTTTAAGATCAACCAATAATTCAGGACATCCAGCACGATTTTCTTGGAGAAGGGAGTTGTTCAGAGAACCAGCTTGCTCATAAGCTCAATTTTTCTTGGAGAAAAGAGTTGTCCGTGATGTTGAGCTTGGACAGGCGACAACCTGGCGATACTCTGGAAGGAACAACAGGATATCACGATCCATCTACAGGATATCACAACATGGCAGTGGATCTTGAGTTCGAGAGAGGATCATGCCGTTCAGTGCACAAGGAGATGGTTTTGGGAGCTTCGGCATGAACCTAGCTCTTTGACCGAGGGAAGGCACCGGAGAGAACGAACTTGGCAACACAGTCAAACTCAGCTTATTGATCGGATAACCAATCATGCTAAGGAGGATAAAGAAGGTCTTTGGATTGCAACGCAGTAAGAACTGCTGAGAATATCCGATAGCCACATCATTGCTCACGAATTATCATTCCCGAGTAACAAGTCACTCGGAGATCGGAGAGTAACAAGGTGTAAGAGCATCACTTCATCAAGAGGATCATGATACTTCGCACAATACCCCGATATCAAAGAGTGTGACACTCTAAGGTGGAGCAGAAACAGAGACTAATAAACCTCTTATTCTGTGGATTACAAAACTTTGACCTAGCCCGGGAAGTGGACAAGGTACTGGAGTTTGTTTCTCCTACCAAGACGAAGAGAAAGTCTTAACGGATCAGGAAAAAGTCTTGCATCGGAACATACCAACACACGATGAAACTTTACTGTCAACAGACAGACAAAGGTCAGGAAAGCAGATTAGAGTAAGAACATGCTCTGGAGAAATCCTAAGATGTTGAAGATGCACCGGTTATTACTCAATTGTGATAACCATGCCCAAAAAGGAGAGATGCAGCAGAGTCATGAATATAGTTGGGAGACTCGCTAGGAGAATCCTGGCTGTAACCCCGATGTTTCCAAGATAGAACCTAGAGCAAGGCTAAGGAAGAGATGAAGTTACATAACCAGCTGAGGTGCGGTAATTTAAGGTTCAACTATTTACCACACAGACCACGGAAAGACTTGGGTTGAAGATCAGCATCATGTGCTACTAGCGAGAGTTAAGTAATCACAACTTAACACACTCTAGTTAGCACAATCCGGGACCTTCTGTTCAAGTCCTTGGGTTAAAACCCAAAAGAACGGATTAAGAGATTAAACTGGATAGGAATACAAGGGTTCTTAACCAACTGAGTTGATGGGAATTTTCGTCGTACTCCAGATGGTTTCTCGGCACAAGAAGCTTCGGATTGTAGCGCGGCGGGAGCAACTGGACACACAACACTAAAGGTCAAACCCACCCACGTGATCCTAATAATTTTGAATCAACAGATAAGAAGTAAAACCTTTAAACTCAAATCGAGGTAAGATTGCTCCGAGATTAGAGGGTAACCAGATAAGGAGTAAAAAGAATCCTAAGATGGTTTTCACAACTCATTTTTAGGTTCAAAATATTTTCACAAACACTAGACTCAACGTCGACCAGTAGAAGGGTTTCCTACAGGCAGTACTGCTCTGATACCAACTTGTGGCGCCCCGACCCGACTGCTATACAGTGATACTGTGTCTCCGGTTATCCGATACCACCAGACACATATCAAAGCATAATAGAGAGATCAAGACTTGTGGAACAACTGGCACATCACAGACTCTACGACACAAACATATAGTTCAACGCTTATAATCGAGAAAGATAGCAAAAGACAACCAGAGGTCACAGACCCAACATTACAACATGCGGAAGCGAAGTGTGTTGTTCTAAACAACAAGAACCAAATTATGGCCTAAGAGGCCTGCAAATAAACATCCAGCGCCAGCTGTTCCGGGATGTCCCAAGCTGCCACCTGGGAACCCCAGACTACTCGTCGACGTCCACAAAGAACCCACCTTCGAGGTCGGTGAAGTCCTCTCCTGAAAATAAGCAAACGACGTTGAGTTCGACGAACTCGCAAGATTAAGAGCTAATATATGCTCGATGATTGGCTTTCAAGGTTTTATGGCTGTTTTGCATAAAGCTGATTTTGTTTATAAAACACAACTCCATGGCATCGACTAATCAGAATCTTTTTGAAGAGGGGTAAGAAGTAACTCTTTTCTTGATCAACTTACTCATCAACAACCATCACCAACCACTGTACCTGTTCATCAAAGGCACCTCCCCGAATCACCCTCGAGGAAGCTCACCTTGCTTTTGTGAGTGGTACCTCTAGTACCCAGTTTTTAATCATTCCGTTAAAGTTATTCTATGATCTTACCTTCACTTCCCAAGTCGTCCATAACCGCGGACACGGCTTTTCGAAAAGATTTATCCCTGCAGGGGTGTACAAAGTGGAAGTCCCCGGAGTCCCGAGGGGCTCCAGCTCCTTCGCCACGCGTACCGTCCGGCCCATTACCTGTACAATTAGCTCTCTTCCTTGGAAAGCCGGCTGGGTGGGAGCGGTGTCGACTTCTCCCTCGTTAAGGACTTTCCAGGATCATCAGTGGCGGCAGGACTGCCAGGATCACGACACCCCGCCCCACGGCCACTTATTTTCCTAACACCACAATCCTCATCTCAGTTCATCCCACCATCATCACGCACGCGCAAATGGAAGCCCGAACTAGAGGACCCTGGCTAGCCCCGCTCGAGTTATTTAGTCTATGAGGGTTCCTGCACTGCGAATGCATAGGCCTCACGCATGGTTGCACGCTCAGTCTTGGTTCAAGAGGTATAACACTCGCACCTAGGCGACGGGAATGAGACAAAGCACCACAACCACAATGGCCTCTCATCCCTACCTTTTAGCATTTTATTATCCGTCACCACAATTTCTCCACCATCACTTACATCTCATCACCTGTTTCCAACCATGAAACATCCATCGAACAGCTAAGCATTTACTAAGCATGGCTAAGCATCAACATAGCATAAGTTTAGTATCTCCGGCCAACAATACAAACCTATGGATAATAGGAGGGAAACAGTATTGGCATCGGAAACTTAATGCAACTATAGGATACTCTAATCTAATAAAATTGACATTTGAACCGCATGCAATATTATAGTGGAGAAAATATTTGCGGAAACATAGGATAAGATATGCTCAGAGGGGGGGTTACGCTTGCCTTGCTCAACGTGCGGGTAGTACGGATCGTCGGGGTATTGTGGAGTAACCCCGGCTGCTTGATCTATCGAGGCATAGCAACGGAAGAACAATCAATCACCACACAAACTTCAGCAAATGCAATGCACAAACACATGATGACATGTCAATTTAAATCCCCGAGAGGAGGATGATTCAACTATTCAATTTAAACGGAGTTTGGGTGCGTAGTGGGGACACACCTCGAATTCACCGTGGAGTTAAGTAAGGAATCATCTTTACTTGTTGATTAACGTAGTTGAGACCCTAGGATTTAACTTGTAGATGATATGACATGATCATGTGAGAGATCCAATGTTTAGGTGGTTAACATTCTTGCAACAATTATAAGGCAACGGAAAAAGAATTGGTGTTAAAACAAGTTTCAGAGAGCATCCGGTTTGAAATCCGGAATTTTCTGGGATGATTCCGGGTTTTGTACCGGGTCATTCCGGGTTTTATACCGGGTCTGGCACCAGGTTTAATTCCGGGTCAATTCCGGGTATGAACCGGGCGAAAATGGTCGAGTCCAGTACCGTTTTTCTTAATCCGGTATGGATTCCGGACAATTCTGGGTCTGGTACCGGGTGATTCCGGGTTCAGTTCCGGAAATTTCCGGGTTGGACACCGGATTTGTCAACACGACCAAAACGAAATAGAGCTACGGGGATTCGGTGAACTAGGGGGAAAAGGAGGAAATGTAGAGGTCCATTTGGAGGGTTTGCTCACCCTGAACTCGTGGGGGTGCTTGGAAGGACCGGAGATGGACGGAGACGGCCAGAATCGTCCGGGAAAGCTTCCGGCGGTGGTTGGCGAAGAACTTGGCGGCACGGTTGGTTCGAGGCGTCCCGGCTCGATTCCTTCGGTGGAGTGGTAGAGGACGACGAGGCGGAGCTATTGGTGGTCTTCGTTTCGCTCGGGGACTCCTCAATCAACGGCGGCGAGCTCGGCCATGGGAGCTAGCTCTTGGAGCTCTTTGGGAGAGAAGAATGGAGAGGAGAGTGAGGAAAGTGAGTGGGCTGGTTGGGGGGTTTTCTCTCCTTCACTTTAGTGTCCTTTTCTTTCACACAAAACCCCTGCGCTTTCGTTTTCCTCACAGACAAGTCCTTTTCTCTTTTAATTTTAGAACCAACCAAATTTGCCTTATTTTCTTTAGGCCCCAAAACATTTTAGAAAAATATGCCAAAATTTGGGGAGGCTCCCCTTAGCTTGTAGAAGCTCCACAAATTTTTGGTGTGGCCAAATAAAAGGTTTTGAACCACTTTTGTTCATATAGGTTTGGATTAGGCCATTTTGCTAAATTCAAAATGTTGCTCCTTTGGTAAATTAGAGCAAGTGCAAAATATTACCTGGGAGTTTGTTGAAACAAGTTTGCATTGTGGTTTTCAAATGGTGCTAAACCATTTAGTGTGTTGCCCAGCAATTTAATATGGATGCCATGATGCAATTAAACACAAAAGCGAAAATTTTACTCGGGTTTTTAGGTTCTCAAATTTGGGCTGTTACACTGACCCTCGACCCCAATCTCCTCCCAGCAGCCACCGCCGCCTCGAAGTGCCGCTCCGGCTGCTCCCCCGCCGGAATCCGCCGTGCCTCCGGCCTCCTCCACCTCAGCAACGCAGGGGACCTTCCTCTCCTTTGTTTGGGCTGCACCATGAACAAAAAGGGTACCTCACTCTCTCTCCTTAGGTTTTCATCCTAGATCTAAGTTTGGAGAGTAGTTCCCCTAGTTTTCTTGGTGTAGAACCTTTTAGATGGCAAGGTGTATCCTAGAAGTAACCCTAGAATTCTCAGCACAAAGTTCTTCAAACTAAATCAAGGTTTCCCCTCTCAGGGCCGGAGACTCCGGTCTTCTAGGCCGAAAACTCCGGTCTGGGCCGGATACTCCGCCCCCTGAGGCCGGAAACTCCGGTGTATATTAGGATTTTTGTGCCCAGAATTTTTTGGTTACTTCTCCTTTTGTTCCTGGACATGCAAGCTTATCCCCATGATTTTCTCCTACTCTGTTTCTCACAGGTGTTCAGAGGACAAAGTCTTCCGTCAAACATCCTCACATGACATCAAGGAGAGATCGTTCTCAAACAAGGAACAAGCTCTTGTATGACAGCAGCACTGACCGCCTGCGACAGCAGAGTACCATGGATGAAGAAGCCATAAGACATGCTGCCCTAGGTGGGTTTGATGATGAAGAAGAGGCCGAGATAGCTCATTTTTACTCCTTGACCACAGTTTTGGGTATGGAGAAGCTTGAATTCCATCGGATGAGATCACAGCAATTCTCTGACCTTCCATCCAACACCACTGACCCCAACTTTCCAAGGAGAGAGCAGCAGCTGATTATGCATGAGATCTATGCCCGCATTGAGAAGCATATGGTTTGTGAGCAAAATGTGTTGAACCTTGAGAACTTGAACAAGAAGCCATACTTTCAAGAGGCCATGTGGATTGCTCGGAACGTTGGACTTGAGAGGCTCATCTCTCACACTCATGAAGACTATGATATTCAGCTTATTCATCAGTTCTTCGCCACCGTGGTCTTTGATAATGATGAAGAGGTCACCATGACTTGGATGACCGGTTCTCGCAAGTGCACCTCCAACTTTGTGGAGTTTGGAACATGTTTGGGCTATGAGTTCAAGGGGGGCACTACTCCTGTTGGGAAGCGGATGCATGTGGAAGGGGTTGCCTACAACAAGCGTCGCTTACGCACTAATCAAGACCTCCTCCCCACCTTCAACATTTTCCTTCGCATGGTTCGGCTTAGTTTTGCTCCTCAAGCCGGAAATGTGGATGCCATTCGAGGAGGGCTTGTCAATCTCCTATACCATGCTTACAAGGTTCTCCAAGCCGGTCCGAATTGCCAAGGCCAAGAAGTTGATGTCATGGATTTCATCAAGTGTGACATGCTTTGGGCCATTTTTGAGCACAGGAACCCTCTTTATGCACCATATGTGATGAAGCTCATCCTCCTCAAGGTGCCCACCGTCGATCTCTCTCGCCTCACCAAGCATGCCAAGGGTACTCTCCACCAACTTAGCAAGCACTCAAAGCAATCGTCTTCCTCTCGTGCACCTCCTCCACAATCTAGTGATGAGGAAGCGGCGACCGAGGCCCCAATGCCTAGAAGGAGAAGCAAGAATGCCGACCCTCCCTCATATCTTCAAGGAAGGGCCGAAGTGAACACGGAAGTGAGTAAGCTTTCTTGGTGGAAGAGAAAGTTGCTTTGCATGGATGTTGCACTTCACAAGGAGAACCACGAGTCATATGTGAGAGAGAAGCACATCATAAGCAACCAAAACATCATGATCAAGGAGTTACGCAAGCTCAACAATGGTAGCATCACTCCTCCTCCGGAAGAAGATGAAGATGGCAATCCGATTATCACCTCCTCGTCCGCCGAGACTATCCCTCTTGACAAATGGAACAAAGACGTCTTTCCTTGGGCTGATTATGAGGATGTGACATCATTGCCCTCTTCTTCTCGCAACACCGGCAATGCTCCCATGAATCTTTCCGATGCCGACTACAATCAAGAAGGGATATGGAAGAAGACTCCGAGTGATCTCCATGGGTTTCTTTAGCTATGCTCTTTTCCCTTTTTAGCGTCTCGATGCCAAAGGGGGACAAGTAGTTCTATTAGGTTCTCTCTAGGATTTGCATGGGTTGGACACAAGCATGTGCTTTTATCATTTTTATTGCGCTTGTGTCTCTTTATGTTATTTGGAACTTATTTGCATCTTATGTTTTGTGAACTATGGATATTTATCTATGTGAGTGTAAGACATATGGATTTCTTATTATGTATGGTTGAGCCTACATTATTGTGCTTGGTTTATATTGATGTTTATGCACAAGGTATAGTTTTTATCTCTAGACTCAACCTATATTGTGATATGTCTTACTTGTGCAATGTGTTGTTTACATATCTTGTTGCTATTTTTTTTTGGAACTTGTCTCTCTATATGTGTGCATTTGCATTCCAAAGCAAATGAGTTTTATGCACACATCTAGGGGAGCTTTTCTATTTTGTTAAACATGATAATGTAGTGAACTTTATTGCAAATCCGTGTGTTGTCATCTAACACCAAAAAGGGGGAGATTGAAAGACCATTTGTGATCTCTTAATTTTGTGTGTTAGTTAACAACACTTGTGATGTTTTAATATGGTGTTAGGTGATGCAGGTTTAATCATGTACTAGTAAGAGGCGGAGAACTGGTTCAGCCCCTGGTGGGGGCCGGAGTTTCCGCCCCTGGCCAGTGTTTCCGGCCCCAGGGACCGGAGTATCTGCCTGTGCCTCGCCTTGGCTGGAAGTGGTTCAGCCCCTGGTGGGGGCCGGAGTTTCCGGCCCCAGAAGGCCGGAGTTTCCGGTCACTAGGGCCGGAGACTCCGGTGTAAAGCTTGGCTGCAACGGCTACATTTCTGGGAGGGGTATAAATACCCCTCCACCTACCTCCAGCCAGCTAGCTCGCCCAGAATTGAAGACACCATTGTTGCAAGCTCAAGAATCACTAGATCTCTCAATCCCTCCACCCAAACTCGTTGATCTTTGGAGGATTGAAGGAGAAGGCCCCGATCTACATCTTCACCAAGCCGTTTTCCATTTCCCCCTCATTCACTTGAGGGATCATTTGCTAGGGTTTCCACTAGGAAAACCTAGCCCATTGTTATACTTACTTGCTTGTCTTTGTGACAGATTGTAGCTGTTTGGGAGTCCCCAATCCTTTGTGGGTTGTGCCCCAAATCGTTGTTGTAAAGGCTTAGGACTTCGCCTTGAAGGTTTCCGAGAGTTGAAGTGAACCAATCTTTTGTGGTGCGGTTCACCGGAGAAGAGGGTGAAGCCTTTGTGGCTGTTGAACCATTGTGTTGGTTCACACCTCTCCAACGAGACGTACTCCCCTAAAAAGGAGGAACTCGGGAATACATCCGTGTCTCCGCGTGCTTTGACTTCGGTTACCTCTATCCTTGTTTACCGCCTTACTTTTTATATCGTGCTTAGTTGTTAGCTTGTCATATAGGTAAATTCACCATAGTTGCATATCTAGAGAATTTACCTTTTGTGTCAAGCCTAAATTGAAAAAGACTAAAATTTGGAGTAGCACCTATTCACCCCCCTCTAGGTGTCATACCGATCCTTTCAGTATAGCATAACATATATCTTGATATATGTTTCTAGTGTATGTAATTTTCTAGTTTAGGTGTGATGACCCACAAGTATAGGGGATCGCAACAGTTTTTGAGGGAAGTAAAACCCAAATTTATATATTCGACACAAGGGGAGCCAAAGAATATTTGTAAGCCTTAACAGATGAATTGTCAGTTCAGCTGCACCTGTGAATAGACTTGCTCGTCATAGATTATCAGTAGCAACAATTTTATAGCAGTAGCAGTAGTGAAATAATTGCAGCAGTAAAGTAAAGACAGCAGTAGTGATTGCGGTAAACAGCAGGATTAAAACACTGTAGGCATAGGGATGGATGAACGGACGTTGCATGGATAAGATAGTTCATATAATAATCAAGACATAGGCATTTGAAGTTAAATAATGATAAAGCATCCAAGTACTAAGTAACCATAGGCATGTGTCCCATAAATAGTCGTACGTGCTCGCAATGAGAAACTTGCACAACATCTTCTGTCCTACCAGCCCGTTGCAGCGGGGCCTCAAGGGAAACTACTGGTAATTAAGGTACTCCTTTTAATAGAGTACCAGAGCAAAGCATTAACACTCCATGAACACATGCGATCCTCATATCACAGCCATCCCCTCCGGTTGTCCCAATTGCTGTCACTTCGGGGCCTCGGGTTCCGGACAATAATATGTGTATACAACTTGCAGATATGATCTAAAACAATGATTATCCTCATGATACAATAACATGTTCAGATCTGAAATCATGGCACTCGGGCCCTAAGTGACAAGCATTAAGCATAACAAGTTGCAACAATGACATAAAGTACTAACAACGGATACTAGGCACCATGCCCTAACAATCTTATAGCTATTACATGAACAATCTCATCCAATCCCTACCATCCCCTTCAGCCTACAGCGGGGATTTACTCACACATGGATGAGGGAAACATGGATGGTCGATGGAGAGGCGTCGGTGATGATGATGGCGATGATCTCCTCCAATTCCCCGTCCCGGCGGAGTACCAGAACGGAGTTTCTGGTCCCTGAATAAGAGTTTTCGATGGCGGCGGCGCTCTGAGGTGTTTCTGGAAAAGTGGTGACCCCCTCGACGTTTTTAGGTCAGAGGCAATATGTAGTCCAGAGGGGGGTCGAGGTCGTGGCCGAGTCGGACTCACCAGGTGGTGGCGCGGCCCAGGGCCCACCACGCCGCCATGTCGTGAGGGCGGCTGGTTGCCCCCCTCCGTGTCCTCTTCTGGCACCGTGGGTCTCTTGGTAAATTAGGAGCTTTGTGATCTTTTCTGGGGATTTTCCCGAAAGTCGACTTTCTACACAAAAACAAGACACCAGGGCAATTCTGTTGAAAACAGCGTTAGTCCGTGTTAGTTGAATTCAAAACACACAAATTAGAGGCAAAACAACAACAAAAGTTTTCGGGAAAGTAGATACGTTTTGGACGTATCAACTCCCCCAAGCTTAGCTTATTGCTTGTCCTCAAGCAATTCAGTTAACAACTGAGTGCGATAAAAGAAACTTTCACGAACACATTTGCTTCATATGATGTACATATTCTCACTATATGGACAAGTGTTTAGGCAATTCAATATAAGGTGTATGCAAATAATGTCACCTAATAGCCATGTAAACCATGAAAAGATGCCAACATACTAATAACAAACAACATGAAACATATCTATCTGCAAGATTGCAGTGCTCATAATAAGATATGATAAGGTGGTATCTCGCTTGCCCGTATTTGTACAGCAAAACATAAATGCCCAGGCACCTCTGAAGTTCAAGGGAAGACTAGAAGTAAAGATATCAAAGATAAAAGCATCAAAGTTATACCACAGTTAACCGCATTCTGGGACAAGCACATTACACTAAGAATGACAACTATGCTCTCGAGAAGGTGCTCAAAGAAGGGATGGTGACTCAGCATAAAAGTAAAAGATTGGCCCTTCGTAGAGGGAAGCAGGGATTAACATGTGCTAGAGCTTTTTATTTTAAAAACAGAAGTAAAATTGTTTTGGGAGGTGGTTGTTCCTGTCAACGAATGGCAATAGAGTTTCTGTTATCTTCCATACTAAACAAGTTGAGAGTGGTTCCGAGATGTTGATATTAAGCACTTATAACATGCACTTTATATATAGTTTGACACTCCTCCCAATCTTTGCTTACACAAGCCATGGCTAACCGAATCCTCGGGTGCCTTCCAACAATCACATACCATGGAGGAGTGCCTATTTTATTTGTTTTTTGCCTTTTGATGTTATAATGGTCTAACCAGCTCATTGCAAAATTAGTGACAAGAAGATGAAGCATGCAAGTCGGGGTACTTAATTTAGTATGGAAGATAACAAACCCAACTACTACTTCCTCATGAGCTAAAAACAGTGTCACAAAATGAGAAGTAATTTGAAGGTTTTAAAGGTAGCACATGAAAATTTACTTGAATGGTTTGAAATGCCATGCATAGGAATTTATAGTGGACTCTTTGGGATAACTTGGTTTTCTGGGATTTGGAAGCACGAGCAGCATTCCCGCTCAGTACAAGTGGAGGCTAGCAATAGACTGGGAAGCGACAATCAAGAGAGCAATAACCGTCATAATCATGCTTGCGACAAAACAAAATTAACGGAGGCATAAAAGTGATACAAGAACTCTGAGGCAAAATAAATCATCAAGACTTAATTGACTTTTTGTTTTTCAGTCATATGCATGCGTGAGCATGTGCGTGAGCATGTGCCAAGTCAATTCAAATGAATCATTCAGAGGAGGATACCACAGTGTCATACCCTTTTATGAATAGAATAATGCAAGCAAACATCAATATAACATGCTACCCTCTATTAATAAGTTGGAACTGATCATAAGAGAACATGAACTACTAAGCATCCACTAAATAACATATACCTCACATGAACCAACTAAGCATGCTCACATGGATGAGTATATGTACAAAAATGAAAACAAATAGAGTTCATACCAGCCTCTCACCCCAACTCGAATCGTCGTAAATCGTCCTTATTGCTTTTCACTTGTGTGACTTGAATGATATGAAATGATAACCACGCTCCACTGGAGTCACGGAAGGCTGTCGAACTCTGCAGCAAACTATACAAAACCAAAAAAGAACAACAAATAATTTTGGATTTTCGAATTTAAGACAAGAGCAAAAAGAAACAAGCGACAAAGCAAAATATTTTTGGATTTTTTAATAACAAACCGAATTTAAACAACTAAGCAAACTAATACTAGAGACTTAAAGAAACAAATAAAGAGAAACAATAGAAATATTTTTGGTCTTTTTGTGTTTTGGAAAGCAAAAATAAACAACAAGCAACAAAAAGAAAGAAAGAGAAACGAAACATGGATATACAAAGTACCGACATAACATGATATATAAATGAGTGAGATGTCGGTATACCTCTTCCCAAGCTTAGGCTTTTGGCCTAAGTGGAGGTCAACCCCATGGTGCCCAGGAAGTGGCGCCTCCATAGTACGACGAAGAAGGGTCATCGTCTAATACGAACTGGAGGACGCACCGGGGTAAGTGACGGTGTAGTCCTCAGAGGGTGTCGTGTCCTCAGAGTTGTGCTCCTGGTGGAAGCCAAGCAGGCGCAACTGCTCGTCCAACTCCTCCTTTGAGCGCGACCACAGTCTCCTGCGAATACTGAACAACTCGGGCTGGGGCAAAGGAACTTTCCTTTCGTCCCCGTCAGTGAACAAAACTCTATAAACAAGACTTCCTGCACGAGATTTAGCTGTAACAAATTTATGATCTTTCATAGCAGCAAGGTCGAGCCTGAAAGGGGTTAGCAACTAATCACTAGGATCGATAGGAAGGCCTAAATATGCTACAACTCGCGAAGCAACTATCCCTCCATAGATAGGACCACCAGCAGCTAAGCGACGAGCGATGAGAGCACCAAGATTATAAGATGTGTTACCAGTAAGTGCAGCAGCCAGGAAAGCAAGATGATAATTAGAAATGTTGCTGGTGTTCTCCCTACCAAGGATGCTAGTAGCAAGATAATAAGCAAATTATCTAATGGCGGGGAGCTGAATGTTCCTTATCTTGCCGCGCTGGGCGGTGCGGTCATCATCATTTGTCACTCCTTGGTAAAGTTCCAGCAAATCGTTGGGGCGCCCTTGAATCCTCTTCGCTGTACCTGAAGGAGCAATACCTATGGCAGCGCAAAAGTTATCCAAAGTCATGGAAACAGGCTTATCATAAATCTTAAATCCAATGGATGGCTTGTAGAACGTGTTGCCAAATTTAAAACTCTCAACAAAATTTTTGGTGAGATTATAATACTGGTGGCGTTCATCCTCCATATAGGTAGTTAAGCCAACCCTCTGGACAAGGAACAAGAAATCATCAAGCAGCCCTGCATCATGCAAAAAGTTAGGACATGGGAAAGATGATGGGTGTGGAACTCCATCATCCTCTCATCACCAATGCTTGGTGCAATGAGATCTTCATTGTAGGACTGCCTAACTCGAGTGGCTGCCCTTGGAGGTCTTGCCACCCTTTGCGAATCCCTCTAAAAAATCTCTCCATAGGTGTGGTTATGCATCCTCCTTTTCGGAGAACAAATGCCCCAAATCTCAGCAGCAAAGATGGGCTCAGCAAGGAGATCAAAAATTGCGAGGAAGAACAGCAAGAACACGGGTTTGAGCAGGCGAAATGTGTTTGGTCGTGAAAGAGGAAGGCGTGGTAGGTGGCTGAGTGAGTGGAGGGCCAGGTGGGGCCCTCACCATGCCACGGCGCAGCCAGATGCCTGCCGCGCCACCATGTGGTGAGGTGGCATGGTGGGTCCCCCTGGTTAGCACCAGGCACTCCCACGTTGCTCTTTCAAAAATAGGCCATGTGGTATAATTTTTACAAATTTTTGAAAACTTTTAATTTGGACAATTTCTGGTGCTTAAGATAATAAAATTCAGGCAGAAAAATGATTTCAAATCAAACTCAGCTAAACTTTTTCAAACTAAGCAACATTGCAGTAGGTAAAACAAGGATGGGGAGTAAAATGTTGTTTAGAACCTTCATGTATATAAAGTGTGTTTGTTAGCAAGGTTGATCAAGTCTTGCCACCAAATAAATTTATATGACACAAATGAATTAAACATCATGAGACAATCATGTTACCTTGAATTGTATTGATATAGATCCAATCATAATGTTTTGATATCCTTCTTGATGATCATATATAGGGCAATCAATACTTCCCACTTTGATAGTTTAAATTAGAAATTGTATTAACTCCAAATACCTTGTCCACTTTCTTGGGGAAATAAACAGTGTGCTCTTTGTCATTCACATTAAAAGTTACTTTTCCTTTATTGCAATCAATAACAGCACCTGCAGTATTTAGAAAAGGTCTCCCAAAATAATAGACATATTATCATCTTCAGGCATTTCAAGCACAACAAAATCAGTTAAAATCAAACAATTATTAGCCACTTGAACAGGGACATCCTCACAAATGCCAACAGGAACAGCAGTAGATTTATCAGCCATTTGCAAAGATATATCAGTAGGTATCAGCTTATCAAGTAAAGTCTCTTATAAAGGAGAAAGGCATAACGCTAACTCCTGCTCCCAAATCACATAGAGCAGTTCTAACATAATTTTTTTTGATGGAACAGGGAATGGTTGGTATACCTGGATCTCCAAGCTTCTTTGGAACCTTGCCATTGAAAGAATAATTAGCAAGCATAGTAGAAATTTCCTCATTGGGAATTTTCCTCTTGTTAGAAACAATATCTTTCATATACTTTGAATAAGGAGGCAATTTAATAGCATCAGTCAAAGGAATTTGCAAGAACAAAGGTTTCATCCAATCACAAAATTTATTATAGTGTTCTTCTTCCTTTGATTTGAGTTTCTTAGCAGGAAAGGCATTTGCTTTTGGACCCAAGGTTCTCTCTCATTACCATGTTTCTTAGCAATGAAGTCCCTTACCATACTTTTTACCTTTAGTATGCTTTTCAGGTTCCTCTTCAATTTCTTCTTTATCAGAAGCATCATTCTTATCATTATCATTGTTATGTTCATTACCACTTTCAGTTTCAGCATCAGAAATAGATATACTATTAGGATCATTAATAGGTTCAGAGGATTCTACAACAGTTTTATGTTTCTTCTTCTTTTTCTTAGAAGGAGCACTAGTTTCATTAACTCGTTGAGAATCTTGTTCAATTCTTTTAGGATGCCCCTCAGGATATAAAGGATCCTGAGTAGAAATACCTCCTCTAGTTGTTACTTCACAAACATGTTTCTCTTTATCCCTAGAGGCATTAACTAACAGATCTTTTTGCACTTTAGTGAGTTGATCAATTTGAGTTTGAACCATATGAAAATGTTTAATAAGCATCTTAACATCATTGGAGGTTCTCTCCACAATATCATGCAATTTACTAATAGCTTGAGAATTCTCATTTAAATGATTTTCCACTCTCATATTAAAGTTATCTTGCTTAACAATATAATTATCAAACTCATCTAAGCATTGATCAGGAGGTTTAGAGTAGGGAATATCTCTATCATCAAACCGTTGGAGAGAGTGTACCTCAATTATGGATGAATGGGGAATTGGCTTACATAATTCTTCTATAGGAGGAAGATTCTTCACATCTTCAGATTTAATACCCTTCTCTTTAAGAGATTTCTTGGCTTCCCTCATCACTTCATCATTTAATTCAATCATACCCCTCTTCTTCAGTATTGGTGTTGGAGTTGGTTCAGGTAAAGTCCAATCATCATGATTTTGGCTTATTTTAGCCATTAATTCCTCAGCTTCGTCTGGAGTTCTTTTCCTGAAAACACAACCAGCACAACTATCCAGGTATGTCCTAGATTCAACAGTTAGTCCATTATAAATATATCAAGAAGTTCATTTTTGGCCAATTGATGTCCAGGCCGAGCTCTAATTAAAGAACAAAACCTTGACCAAGATTCAGGCATTTTCTCTCCTTCAACCTGTTTGAAGTTAAACAAAGCAGCATGTTGAGCACTAGCAGGAAAATATTTCTGAAAGAAAGCATTAAGCAAGCCAATAGGACTATCAATAGAACCAGGAGACAGATTATTATACCAAGTTTTAGCTTCATCTTTCAATGAGAAAGGAAAAATTTAGTAACAAAGTAGTGTGTTTCTTTATATCATCAGAAAATAAGCTACTCAAAGTAGAGAGCTCATTCATGTGTTCTACAACACTTTCATTTTCAGTACCACAAAAAGGTTCTTTCTCAACAATGGATATATGTGACAAATCAAGAGAGAAGTCATAATCCTTATCTTTAATGTTTATGGGAGATGTGGCAAATTTAGCATCAGGAGACAGTTTATATTTAACAACATGTTTTGCAAGAAGATTTTTAATGTTACTTGCACCACTAGTAGCATTACATTCATCAATAAAGTCATCGTCAAGTTCCACATAAGTTTCATCAAGATCATCACAAGTATAATCCCTCAACTCAGGTGAATCAACAGGGGTAGTGGGACTTCCATTAGGTGTTTCAGCATTTTCAATTTGTTTAGACCTAGCAATAGTAGCATCTAAAAGGGACCTAAAGAACCACTTTCATCAAGAACAGTAGAAGCATCATCAAAATTATCAGAAGCATTTTCAGATTCAGCAGAAGTAACAGTGCGTGTAGCTTGTGGTGGTGTAATAAGTTGACTCATCACAGATGGTGAATCAAGAGCAGCAGAGGTACTCAGAGTTGTACCTTTCCTTGTAGTGGATGGCAATATGTGGACCTTCTCATCACGAGCTTTACCCATGATGAATAAATTTCAGCGAACAATATTACTCTCAAGTGAACTTACAAATAAAGCTATGCTCCCCGGCAACGGCGCCAGAAAATAGTCTTGATGACCCACAAGTATAGGGGATCGCAACAGTCTTCGAGGGAAGTAAAACCCAAATTTATTGATTCGACACAAGGGGAGCCAAAGAATATTTGTAAGCCTTAACAGATGAATTGTCAGTTCAGCTGCACCTGTGAATAGACTTGCTCGACACAGATTATCAGTAGCAACAGTTTTATAGCAGTAGTAGTAGTGAAATAATAGCAGCAGTAAAGTAAAGACAACAGTAGATTGCGGTAAACAGCAGGATTAAAACACTGTAGGCATAGGGATGGATGAACGGGCGTTGCATGGATAAGATAGTTCATATAATAATCAAGACATAGGCATTTGCAGTAAATAATGATAAAGCATCCAAGTACTAAGTAACCATAGGCATGTGTTCCATATAGTCGTACGTGCTCGCAATGAGAAACTTGCACAACATCTTCTGTCCTACCAGCCCGTTGCAGTGGGGCCTCAAGGGAAACTACTGGTAATTAAGGTACTCCTTTTAATAGAGTACCGGAGCAAAGCATTAACACTCCGTGAACACATGTGATCCTCACATCACAGCCATCCCCTCCGGTTGTCCCAATTGCTGTCACTTCGGGGCCTCGGGTTCCGGACAATAATATGTGTATACAACTTGCAGATATGATCTAAAACAATGATTATCCTCATGATACAATAACATGTTCAGATCTGAAATCATGGCACTCGGGCCCTAAGTGACAAGCATTAAGCATAACAAGTTGCAACAATGACATAAAGTACTAACAACGGATACTAGGCACCATGCCCTAACAATCTTATAGCTATTACATGAACAATCTCATCCAATCCCTACCATCCCCTTCAGCCTACAGTGGGGATTTACTCACACATGGATGGGGAAACATGGATGGTCGATGGAGAGGCGTCGGTGATTATGATGGCGATGATCTTCTCCAATTCCCCGTCCCGCGGAGTGCCAGAACGGAGTTTCTGGTCCCCGAAATAGGGTTTTCGATGGCGGCGGCGCTCTGAGGTGTTTCTGGAAAAGTGGTCGATCCCCCCCCCGACGTTTTTAGGTCAGAGGCAATATGTAGTCCAGAGGGGGATCGAGGTCATGGCCGAGTCGGCCTCACCAGGTGGTGGTGCGGCCCAGGGCCCACCACGCCGCCACGTGGTGAAGGCGGCTGGTTGCCCCCCTCCGTCTCCTCTTCTGGCACCGTGGGTCTCTTGGTAAAATAGGAGCTTTTTGATCTTTTCTGGGATTTTCTCGAAAGTCGACTTTCTGCACAAAAACAAGACACCAGGGCAATTCTGCTGAAAACAACGTTAGTCCGTGTTAGTTGTATTCAAAACACACAAATTAGAGGCAAAACAACAGCAAAAGTGTTCGGGAAAGTAGATACGTTTTGGACGTATCAAGGTGTAAGTAAATAGCTAATTCTAGAGATATCTACTACATCGATTCGCTTTTGAATATTTTAGGAACTTATACTCATTTGAAGAGCCATCTTATCCGCGATGCAAAAATTATACAAATACCTACATGAATCATTTTTCCTTCACATGACAATACAAAACTACAATCCAAGGCAACAAGAAAATAAGAGAAAAATGCTTAAGAAACAATGAAAACTGGAATTGCCATAAAGAAATTTAACGAAAGGAGACTTCGTAGGAGTAATGCTGTTTCATTAAAATCCAGATCTGAAAGCTAAAATCGGTGGAATGATTTTGCACACAAAGTTAACAGAGGTGAGACAGACAAATAATGGCTGCAAATCATATGCACCAGGGAGGGAGGGACTATCCCGTGCAGGCAGAGGCTGTGACACGGGGGAGAGAAAGCCAGCAGAAGAGCGGCACGGGATACTGGCGAGGTGTGAAATTTGACAAAACTGACCACGTGGGCAAACTTTAGCCAAAAATGAACCTTTTTTCGATCAAATTTGTTGTACAATCTCACAAAATGCCGCTCGGTGAAAGCGAGACAACAATCTTTTAGATCATCAAATAGCTCTTTATTTCCACATGCCCTATAGAAGTTGGACACAAAATGCCTCATGCACCATCGATGGTGCAAAGGAGCATGTCCGGGAATATCAATGTCCACCGCATTGAGTATGCCTTGGTGGCGGTCTGAAATGACACATACCTCCCTTTGAGGCTCAAACAACTTTGTTGTCACTAAACCCATGAACCACTCCCAATTGTCTTGGTTCTCCGCCGTCACCAAAGCAAAGGCCAACGACAACAACCGTTCATTGGCATCATGAGCTACGGCAATCAAAAGTGTGCCCTTGAACTGGCCAGTCAAGAATGTGCCATCCACGGAGACAACCGGTCTACAATGCTTGAATGCCCTTATGCATTGACCAAAAGCCCAAAATGCACGGCCAAATACACGGACGGTAGCACCCTTGTAATCTCTAGTTTTTTGTCCAAAGGGCTCCACAACCGCAACCATGCCCAGATTTGTAGCGGCCATAGCCCCCAACAATCTAGGAAGTCGGTTGTATGCTTCCTCCCAGTCACCATACAACATCTTGAATGCGGCTTGCTTTGCCTTCCATGCCTTCCCATACTTCACCAAGTAACCAAAGATTTCTTTCACCGTATCCATGATAGCCCTCACCATAAAAGTGGGGAATGCCTCTATGGAATTGGAAAGTCTATAGCCAATGAAATCGGAGGTAAGTTGCCGACTAACGTCCTTCGCATCCTTGTCGTCATCATCATTGCCGCTACACATGTGAGTTGACACACATTTTTTTAGGATCCATTGAGAGGTTCCTTTGATTGGTCTTGCACGCACAATCCACGGACAACCATTATGCGCGTCCTCACACTTCACCGTGTAACGCTTCTTGACATCCGAGTGTACCACTTGGTATGGTCGAAAATACTTAACTGCATACTCCTTGAGCCACGTCTTCAATTCCAACAAGCTTTCAAACTTCACTCCCTCAGCAATACCATACTTTTCAGGATCTCTGTCCTTCTTCGAAGTTGGCCTTGGTCCAAGAAATTTACTCGTGACACCATCAACCACGACTTTATCAGCGAGACTAATATCACGGAACAATGGTATCCGATGATCCCGACCCACTACCTTCTTGAATACTTTGGCTTCTTTAGAAGTGAACCCATCTTCATCAACATCTTCCTCGGGACCATCGTCATCCGAGTCCGATGCATAGCATCGGTTATAAGGGATGTCATGGTCCATGTCCTCATGCCTACAATTTGTCTCCACGTCACCTATATCATTGTTATGAAGCTCCTCCTCCAACGCATCACTCTCCTCCTCCGATTCTTCATTATGAATCGGGCTTGAAGGTTGGCTCCTTTCTTCTTGGGTCGTTGTGGGTTGGCTAAAATCACGTTGAGTCACTGGAGGTGGACTCGACGTTGTGTCATGCACTTCATGGGCATGAGCTGGCTCATTTTGAACCGGCCTTCTAACGTCATGTTCGAAGGCACACCGGTTCAAGTCAAAAGTCTTGGTGACAAATAACTCGAGAGCTTTGTCTTGAGATCCTGCAACCGTCTCCTTATAAGCACTCCAATACAACTCAGAGTTGAGAGGCATCGTCTTCCAACGAAGATGCATTCCGAACCCAACATTATGCCTTCCCTCCAAAGAAAAAAACATCATTTGGATCCGGCCAATTCAATGCAATCCGCACTCTTTCCACAACCTCGGCATAACTAGGACTATGGCCAAATACCATCACTTTCTCCTCCGAGTCATGCTCTACATTGCCTTTTAAAAAGGCATCCTTGTCCACATGATGAACACTAACCATTCTCTCCATCTATAAAAATAATCACAACAACCCAAATGCATCAAATGATTGATACATTGCACTAAGCTATGAATTTGAAACGAAATCTAATTACTCATGTTAATTTAAACTAGTCATTAAGCACTAACCCTAACTAAATCTAGCACATTAACTACATCTAACAAAAATACCTCACACTAACCTACAAATCAGCAGCACAACACGTCATAGCCACCATAACCACGACCATTGACCAATCTAACCAAGAAAAACCACACATTCTCCCATATATTCGAATTCTAGGGTTTCCTAGATCTACACCAATGTCACCAAATTGAACAAGTTTTGTTGGACAAAAACAAGAAGGATGGGGGAAATTACCTTCTTGCACGTAGGGGACACGAAATACACGGAAAAACGACACCGAAATCGAAGGATTTGAGGCGGGTTGAGTTGGGGAGTAAGAGAAAAGAGAGAGGGGTCGAGCTCAGCCTGGGAAGAACATAATAACTGGTTGGGGTCGCTGGGTGGGCTCTCACCCGCGGCCCCAGCTAGTTAAACTGGTCAGATACGGTAGCTCCACTGACTCTGGAGCTGCACTCGGAATGGTAGCGCCAGGCGATCTGGCGCTACCTAACCGGACCCGGGCCCCATGGAGACACGTTGGATCCACGCTGGCAGGAGGGTAGCTTCACGCGACCTGGAATTACCGTACTATGGGTAGCTCCTCTCGCCTGGGCGCTACAAAAAGGGTTAGAATCAAAATTTGTTTGAAAAAAGGTTTATTTTTGGCTAAAGTTTGCCCACGTGGTCAGTTTTGTCAAATTTCATTGGCGAGGTTGCGATGTTACCAAATGCCGTACTACACTGCCCAAATATTTTACTCCGTCCGTATCGCCGCTGCAAATCTGTTGACCCATTACCCACCGATTGTCCCCTGTGTTGTACCCACTCACCGGCAGGCCCTGAACCTAAACCAAACAAAATCCACCTTCAGTGACTTAGATGCTGCTGCCGGGTTCTAACCGTTGTTTCAGCCTAGCACCTGCGCTGCAGCACGTATACGTGAACCAAAAACCAACTGTGGGAGGAAACAAATTCTGTTGTGGTCCATCGAATAAATGTTGTCCAAAACTCAATTTCTTTTTTAACTTCAGCCCCAAAATATATTGATCTTTGAACATTTAAATCAGGGGTAATTTGGTCTCTTGCGATACTGGTTTGGCACACGTGCGTTCCATTAAGTAAGAAAATAAAATTATTTATAATATGCAGAAAATTTTATGAAATGTTGAACTTGGAAAATAGGGAATCGAAATAATCAACAAAAGAGGACAATTCAATGGAAAATAAGAAAACATCACATCTCATAATCAACATTAGTCCACAAACATTGCAAAAACACTACCACATTATGAATACCATGACAACTAAGCAACACTTAGTATTAAGTTAGTTAACTAAACTGAACTAAATCTTGAGTTCACATGCCAAGTAATGGAACAAAGATGTCACAATCAAAAATATACTAACATGTATTTTTTTCTTAAGAGAAGGCAATAATACAAGACCATAATATAGGGCAACAAAAGAAAACATTTAGGAAACATATAAATTGACATGCTATCTTATGAAGAGCTTGCCTTTAGACAGTCTTGCTCACATATAAAGCTAACTAGTTTATTCAATTAATATATTATTTTTATTAGAAAATGTACTAACTAAATACACATGATTTAGTACTTATTTAAAAAAAGGTCATGCTAATTAAGTTATCTTCATTGGTTGTTCGGTCACTCCGTCATTTAGCTATGCCATAGTGTTCTTGAGTCATATTGAGCTTTACCCACAATGATGTTTGTTTAATAATTTTTAATTAGTGATATTTGCACCTTTTTCTGTTACACTTAGGAAAATTGAACACATCTAAAAAATACACTTAATTCACCACATATTATATTTTATTATAACTCATCAACATTACGACAAGAACTAATAATGATCCTATTACACTTTGCAAAATTAATCACATTTTATACTTATTGTAACTCATTTTTGTTATAGCTCAAATCATCACCCTCTACTCTCTTGACTCGGATATCATTTCATGAGGAAGGAAAATTAATTATACCATTGAATATTAAGGTCAAATGCTTTATCATACAATTTATTGTCTATCACTGTAATTATGATCAGCCAGAATCACATTTTGCAATGATAGTTTCATTATTGTTTAACATATATATTTAATAACCTTTTGGTAACAAAATTGTCTTGCATATGAGAAAAACATAATCAAATGCTTCCATAGACTAGTTTATGCCACTTAGACTTATATTGTTTATATTAATACTTGTTAGCGATCACTTTAGTATTAGTTAATATCTTGGTAGAGAGATCAACTTTGCATATCCTAACAAATATCGTGACAGAAGTTCTACTGTGTATAATTTTTTAGCGCAAGTGAAAGTAAATAGCTAATTTTAGAGATATCAAATTTGCTAGGGAAGTGGATGTACAACACAGTCACACAGGCTCAAGTCTCCACAGACGCAAATTTGGGTTCTTATTTTTTTCAAAACAAAAACAGCTGTAGGGGCTTCCCGCTTCCCCTACCGCATCCCTTTCAAATTATTTTTGTACAATTATCTACGACAATTTGTTTCCGGATAAATTAGGACATAAGCTGAGTTGTTTCCTCATTTGAGGGGATAGTTTACTGAGCATTGGAGCCGAGATGACAAAATTATACGAATGCCAACATGAACCATTTTTTCTTTAGAAATGGCAATACACAACTGCAATCCATGTCAAGAACGGAATAACATAGAAGGCCAAAAAAAACAAAGAAAACAGAAATAGCCTATAAAGGGCTTTAATGAAAATGAAGGAGACATTTCAGGAGAAATGACGATGCATTTAAATACGGATTTGAAAGCTCAAATTGGTGGTTATGATTTTGTAGGCAAAATTAAGAGAGGGAGGAGAAATAATGGCTGCAAATCATGTGCACCCGGAGCACATTTTTGAGTAACCGGAGGACACGTATAACCTAGTGGAGTGCGGTGGCTGGCTAACAACCAAGGAGAGATGGGGTGTCGTCCTTGCTGCAGCGACTGACAGATAGACAGACAGTGGTAAACAATCACAGCGAATTCATTCACAGACTGAAACCTCGATCAGCACTCTCCCCTCACTCACCAGAAAAGCAGAAAAGAAGAGATTAATTAGTTAAAGAGAGATAGACGCGCACACTCCCACCTACACAGCATCGATCGCAGCCCGTCCTCCATTTCCACCCACCACCGAACACCTCATCACCGCTCCCACTCCCAAGAACAGAGCACCACAAGGGAGGGAAGGAGCCAGCCAGCAAGATCCAAGTCCCGAGATTCTTCTTGGTCCAAGAGCTGGATTCCTCGGAGCGAGAGCAGCATTTGTAGAGATCGGTCGAGGCTGCGGCGGTTGGATCGGAGTGGCAGTGGCGTGGCCGGCGGTGGTGGTGGTGGGAGTGGTTGCGCTCGTTGTGTGGGTCAAGTTCCTCAGTTCCTCTAGCTTTTCCCAATTCCACCTGAAATCCATCTCCATCCGAGCCCCCGACTCCATCCGTCCATCCACTGGTAGACTGCAGTAGAAACCAAGAAACCATGATGGAGGACTGATCGGTGCTTGCTTTGCTCGGCGGTAGTAGAAGAAGCAGTAGTGGCCGCTGCTGTTACTCACCGGTCGCCATCCTTCCCTTTCTTCCCTTTAATCCTTGCTTCACTTCTCCTCCCCCTCCCTCTCGCTCTGTCCTCCCCTGTCTATCTTATTGCCTTGTTGCAAGAAAGAAACCCACACCCTACCAGCCGGACGCATTTTTCTCCCTCGGTTGGTGCTCGCGGTCGCGTTCGAAGGTTCGTTGTATGATCGGAGGCAGCCGAGATGACAATGGAGCACGGCGAGGATTGCAGCGTCAAGGTGGCGGTCCATGCCCGGCCGCTCATCGGCGACGAGAAGCTGCAGGGCTGTAAGGACTGCGTCACCGTCGTGCCCGGCAAGCCGCAGGTGCTTACTTCTTCTTCCTTCACTCAATTGAGGTTTTTTCTTCTATTTTGGTCCGTCGGTTGGATGGAATGTTCGTCTTTTTCTTTTTTTTTTCTTTTCTTTTCTCATCTCTGACTTTCTTTTTTTTGGTTTCTTAACAAGCATTATATGTCTCAGTTCAGATGCTAGATTGACCCGTCTGATCAATTATGTTAATTCTTGGCTGATTTTCAAGGGAATTAGTCTCTTCTTTCAGTCCAATTCTGCCCATACGATAAGTTCTCTTGTTTTTCTTAACTTAGAAAAAAGAAGGGGAGAGCAACACATGCATGGTTGCATTTCTTTATTTTCATTTTATAGAATTCAGATACCGGATGGAAATTTTCTGCCGATTTCAAGGATTGCAGCTCTAAGTTTCGCCCTGAAATAAAAGAAAAAGACTTTTCCCTTCGACAGATAATACTCTGCTTTTCTCCTTTGAATCAAGAACCTCACAAGAAAGAAAACAACTAATCCACTTCTTTCACCATCCTTGGACATGGAGATCCTGTGATGTCTCCAGCAGAAACTTCTCAAATTCAGGGATGAGAATCTAGGTTGCTTGCTAGCTCCAGCACCCCCATGATAGAGATGCCGAGTTGCCCTTTTATTCCCTTTTTGATCATTAAATGTGGTTTGTTTCTCTCTCCTCGATTTTTTTTCCCCTGTCGGCAGTGCCACATTTCTGGTGCGGACCTGCGTCCAATCTTGATGGTGTTCGTGCTCTTCTTTATTTGGGCAGGAATCCTGTCAGCGTCACCACGCAATTATCCAGCTCTGTTTTGCTCATCCAGTCCTTTTCACCTCCCAATTCGAGCTTGCTCCCATTTCTTCTTCGAGAAAGATTGATCTGTTTACCACCATAAACTTGAAGGATTGGATTCCACCTGAGACTGACTGAGATCTGGTTCATCTCACTTTATCTAAATGCTCTCCTTCCCCAGCTGTCAATGACACACTCTTCTTGATCTTTCTTGTGTTTCTTGCCAATCTGTGACCTTTTTTTCCCCTTTTGTGGTTGAAGCAAGTTTGGGGTTATATGATGAGATGAAAAAGTAACTTCTTTTTCTCCCAACTCTTTTAGCAGTAATAATAGAACTGACGAGATGTGCCTTTTGTTTGTTGAGAAAATGCAGGTCCAGATCGGCACCCACTCCTTCACCTTCGACCATGTCTACGGCAGCTCCGGCACGCCGTCGACGGCCATGTTCGACGAGTGCGTGGCGCCGCTGGTGGAGGGCCTCTTCCAGGGATACAACGCCACCGTGCTCGCATACGGCCAGGTCAGTCGGTCAATCATTCATTCATTTCGCTCTCCCAGTCTCCCATGTGCCCTTCATTCATATGATACCTGGACCACCACGTTGGGGTGGGGGAGGGAGATGCAATGCAGGCGAAAAAAAGCCGGCAACACATCATGTGCTGCTGTTAGAACTACAATCCCCTTATTTTTCCAGCTGTTTTCTCTGTCATAATGGGGCAGGCAGACTCCCTTGGTTTCTTGCTCCCACAAGCAAAATTCCAAAAATGTTGTTCATTGTTTCTTTTTTGTTTGTGGCAATTTACAGCCCGCGAAATGGTGATCATTTCAAGTCTAAACTCTTTATATCGTGTTTGTTCCTTTCCATAGACTGGCTCAGGGAAGACGTACACCATGGGGACGGCGTGCAAGGAGGGGACGCATGTCGGAATTATCCCACGGGCCATGGCGGCGATGTTCGACAAGATTGAGAAACTGAAAAACCAAGTAGAGTTCCAGCTACGTGTTTCATTCATCGAGGTACAAGACAATCTTATCTGAACTGACAGTGTTAGCTAACAGTCCTCCACAAGATTTAGTTATGCTAAACCATTCTTTCTTTTGAATAGATATTGAAAGAAGAGGTGAGGGATTTGCTTGATCCTGCTATTGTTGCTGCTGGCAAGGTTGAGAATGGCAATGGACACGTCGGCAAATTGTCCGTGCCTGGTAAACCTCCCGTGCAGATCCGAGAGGGGTCGAATGGGGTAATAACTCTAACAGGATCGACCGAAGTGCATGTCACTACTCAGAAGGAAATGACTACATGCCTTGAACAAGGCTCTCTAAGTCGCGCGACCGGGAGTACCAACATGAACAACCAATCAAGGTTAGCAAACAGCATCATACTTATCACTTTACTTTAGGATGATAAAGCTTTTGAATCATTCATAATTTTTTCCAAAGGAAGTAGCATCATTATGTTTGGAAACATGCAACCGATGCTGGAAGTTTCTTGTGATGAATTCTTGATTACATGTTTACTGTTTTTTCTGTCTCCACTTATATCACTGTAGGATCTTTTGCACAAGTAGTCAATATATTGTCTTCCCCTCATAAGAAAATTCAAGTTCTTTTCCAGTCTTAATTAATTTGTTCTGTTAAGTGCTTCAGGGCACATTAAATCATATTGGCTATGTGATACCCTCTTACCAAATTCTACAACTTTTAATGAACTTTATGCTTTTGGTTTCGGCATGTAATAGTCGTTCCCATGCCATCTTCACAATCACATTGGAGCAGATGCGCAAAGCAGATCCCATCATGACATCAGATGGAATGCCTATAGAAGAGATAAACGATGATTATCTATGTGCCAAACTCCACTTAGTAGATCTTGCGGGATCAGAACGGGCCAAGAGAACTGGTTCAGACGGTCTTCGGTTCAAGGAAGGTATTTGGCATGTTTTTTGTTTTGTTTTAGGAAAATCCTTGATGCACTATCATCTCGGCCCTAAACTAAAAGGCAATCTATGCCTCATGTCATTAGGTGTTCATATAAATAGAGGACTTCTTGCCCTTGGCAATGTCATAAGTGCTCTTGGAGATGAGAAGAAGAGGAAAGAAGGCGCACATGTCCCTTATCGAGACAGCAAACTCACTCGCCTTCTGCAGGTTATATTCTTCTCATGCAACTGAACAAATATGGCCTTAAAATGTTATTGATTTCATAGCTATGTTCACTTCAACCAGACTAGGCTAAATACTGCTTCAGCATCAAATACTTTTTTTCTTAGTATATTATCTTTTGTCCTGATACTAACTACTTCTGATCTTCTATTTTCTTGGTAACAGGACTCACTCGGTGGAAACAGCAAGACTGTAATGATAGGTAAGTCATTCTTCTGGATACCACCAAATCTCACATTCTTAACGTTTGGAATAAGTGCTGATCTCCTACAGTATGTAAAGGTCTATTGAAGTTCCGGTTTATGTTATCTTCAATTTTTTATCAGATAATATGAATCCCATTAGTTAATTCAGTCATGTTTTCTTTAGGTTAATTTAGTAGACAGTAGGAATCCCAATATCCCGTTATATGATTCTGTCATGTTTTTGTTGGTTTTGTTTAGTACACAAGATGTGTCCCCTGATATATTTCACTAACTAGCCTGAGTGGACTTACATTCAACTGACGTATATCTATATTTTCTCCTGCAGCTTGTATTAGTCCAGCGGATATTAATGCTGAAGAAACACTGAACACACTGAAGTATGCTAACCGTGCACGTAATATTCACAATAAGCCAATTGTGAGTTTGTTATCTTTAGCCTCCCTAGAAATGTATCTATTTCATTTTTACTAAATTGATATGCTTTTTTCCAGGATGGTTATTTGACACTTCGCTATTTACTTGCCCAATTTCCAGGTCAACAGGAATCCTATTGCTGATGAGATGAAAAGGATGCGCCAGCAGCTCGAGTACTTGCAAGCAGAGTTAGTTTTAGCTCGTGGAGGAGTTGGATCAGATGATGTTCAGGTAAACGTTCTATAATCTATATGCAATGTCATCAGCAAAAAACAGATGATAGACGCAATCCTCACAATAAGCATTAGAATGACAAAGAGATCAATTTGCAGGGTCTCAGGGAAAGGATCTCATGGCTTGAACACACGAATGAAGACCTTTGCAGGGAACTATATGGCCTTCGCAGTCATGTTCACTCTGATCCATGTGAACCTGAACTGAACGTATGTCAATGAATCCTTAAGCATGGTCTTAGATATTCTACATTTGAAAACAAGCATATACCCCGCATTTCGACTGCTCCTTTTACATTGCATGTCCATTCCATGGAAAAAAAGGACACAATGACATAACACAGTGTCTATTACTTCTTTTCCATGTCATTGCACTTGAAATGATAGGTATACTGTATAATTGTTTTTTCTGGTTTTTGCTCTCTTCAGAAAACTGGAAGTGGCTACATCAAAGGTGAAGGGCTCAAACGGAGCTTGCAGAGTACAGAGCCTTTTGATGTCCTTATGACTGAGTCCGTAAGAGGTAATCTAGTAGCATCTCATAGTTATTTGATTGCATTTTAAATCATGACCAAACCTGAAATTTATCTTTGTTATCTTACTATACCTGTATGCCACTAATATCCAAAACCTGCAGACGACAATCCTAAAGATATTGATGACGAAGTGGCCAAAGAATGGGAACACACAATGCTGCAGGATAGCTTGGGCAAGGAGTTGAATGAATTAAACAAACAACTGGAGAAAAAGGAGGTATGAAACGTTGAAAGGGGAAATTATTTCACCAGTAAATAAAAAAATCTTTTCAAAATATCTTGCTATGAGTTACTATTTATCAATGAATGAAATATGCATTCACTTCCCCAAACCATTTTCCTCTGGTATCCTTTTTTTCTGACTCTTCTCTAAATCTTGTCCATGTCTTGTTAAAGTTGACTTCAAAATGCATCATCGTTAATAAATGATTGATACGAACACTTCTCTGATCTGTTTCCTTAGTTAACCTTTTTACTCTTGGATCCTGATTGTGCTTGCCAAAAAGCTTACGGCAATTTTTCCCAAACACTTTGCAGTCTGAGATGAAAGGGTACGGACATGATACCGTGGCACTTAAGCAACACTTCGGAAAGAAACTTATGGAGCTCGAAGATGAGAAACGATCTGTACAGGTTTGTCATAACATCTTCACACTACCATACTCAGTCCACAAGTGTTGCATATTACTACCCAGTCATAAGCATGCTAATTCTTCAAGAAATTTTTGAACAATGTCAGAAAGAGAGGGACAGATTGTTGGCTGAAGTAGAAAGCCTAAATGCAGATGGACAGACACATAAGTTGCGAGATGCCCAACTGCAAAAACTTAAAGCATTTGAAGCTCAGGTAAATAATGCTTCTTAATAATGTATCTAATAAACATCACAGGTTAGTGCATGTTAGTCATAAAATACTGGACCTGCAGATTCTAGACCTCAAGAAAAAGCAGGAGAACCAAGTTCAACTTCTGAAAGAGAAGCAGAAGAGTGATGAAGCTGCTAAGAAACTGCAAGAAGAAATCCATTTTATAAAGTCTCAGAAGGTTGCCTTCACTTTGTCAGCTTGTCTATGATAACTGCATCATCTGCGCATCATTTCTGATTATTTGTTTATCATATGTCATGAATATTAAGACAATCTTTTACAATGCCAGGTTCAACTACAACACAAAATCAAACAAGAAGCAGAACAGTTCCGGCAATGGAAGGCTTCCCGTGAGAAGGAACTTCTACAGGTACGAACCATTCCGTGGTAGTTAGTGCCGCATTTGTTTGCACTGACACACAAGTACATAGAAAAATGTGTTTCAGAAATGATTTACTTCTAATTTTATAATATGCTGTTTAAATTTGTAATAAGTTTTTGTTGGATACTGGATTTGGATACTGGATTTGGTATACGCAGTGTTTATGAAATGCTTCTGTTGTAATATTTCCATACATGGAGTTTAATGTTCCAGCGATCATTTGGAAAAGCATGGTCTTCATTTCTGTTTCCTTAAATGCAGTTGCGGAAGGAGGGGCGGAGAAATGAATATGAACGTCACAAACTTCAAGCTCTTACCCAAAGACAAAAATTGGTAAGTTAGTCATCTATAATTGCACTGAAATAGATATTTTGGAAAAAAAACTATTATAGTTTAAAACTGTTTTCTGATGCCGAGGGAAGCTGGTGTCCACCTCACTAGGAAGCTTTGATTTGATGTGCGTTAAGGGCTATTTATTTGCATCCACACGCTCAATTAATGTCACTGGCTTGTCCACATATACTTGTTTCGTTAGAGTGCATTAACGCAACAACAAGAATATTTATTTTGTCATGAGGAATCTTATTTTGTTGCGTAATAATGCATGTCTGATATGCACCACCTCGGTGTGCTACATGCAAGTGTGTAACTTCTTCAATGCTCTTACCAAGTGGTTTCTATTTTCGTTGAGGTGCTTGCTGAGTAGTAATGTCTTGAACATAGTGTTAAAGATACAAAGGTGTAGTCAGGATCGGTATTGAAGGAAACAAAAGAGTTTAAGTGATAGAAGTGATTAATTTATTCATTAAACACAGTGCTATACTGAATCACGTCGAAGAAACAAAGGTGTAGTCATTAATCAGTGTTAAAGGAAACAAAAGAGTTGAAGTGATAGAAGTGATTAACATATTATTCACAGTTTTGTCCCTTCAAGACTGATTAATGTCTAAACCAACAAATCTGATTAAGAACAGAACAAGTCGATGCCCCTTATATCTATAATATAAGTTGATACCTATATGGTGCACCTATTTCTATGTCTAGGTTCTCCAAAGGAAGACTGAAGAAGCCGCCATGGCTACCAAAAGATTGAAAGAGATACTTGAAGCTCGGAAATCTTCAGGGCGTGATAATTCAGGTATCTCTCTCTGTGCATGATCAAAATATTATTTGCATTATAATTAATACTTTGAATCTAACAACATTCCAATATTCCTCATTCCCCCAACCATAGCTGGCATGAATGGTACTTCTCCTGGCTCTCATGTAAGATCTATTCGTACTTGCCCAAAAATATTCTGATATTTTATTTTGAACATATTTCTAAACATATTTCTTTTGTAACACAGATGAGTGAGAAATCATTGCAAAAATGGCTAGATCAAGAGTTAGAAGTCATGGTTCATGTCCACGAAGTCCGAAACGAATATGAAAAGCAGTCTCAATTGTATGTCCTGTGTGTAGTTCAGTTTTTTCTCAATTGTTTGTTGCAAATTATTTACATTTTTCTGCATTTATTCATGACCACTTCCAAATAATATGGTTTTGAAGGCGTGCTGCACTTGGTGAGGAGCTTGCCATTTTGAAGAAAGAAGATGTCATGTCTGGTGCAGCTAGTCTGCCAAGAGGGAAGAATGGAAACTCTAGGTAATAGTTGTACCCTTGTTTTCTGACGTGCTTAAAATCCAGATACAAATCTATAATCCAGATTTTGTAATATGAGTGAACATATTTGATTCCCTAGTTGTATTCAGGCCATCTAGATGTTCATGCATGTCTTTACTGCAATTTCTTTTGCAGGGCAAATAACTTGTCACCAAATGCACGACAATCTAGGATAGCAGCACTTGAGAGCATGGTCACAATCTCTTCAAATACTCTTGTTGCAATGGCTTCTCAACTCTCAGAAGCTGAAGAAAGAGAGCGTTCATTCTCTGGGCGTGGTCGCTGGAATCAGTTGCGATCAATGGGAGAGGCAAAGAGTTTGCTGCAGTACATCTTTGGTGTTGCTGCAGATGCAAGGTTATTATGGAATCTTCATGGTTTTATTCTATGTCATCATCTTCTGTCAAAAGAATATACCAAACCATCATCCATACTACTTCAAATTTGTAAAATCTGAAACTAAAAGCGCCCTTCATTTTTAAGCGATAGCTGATCGTAAACTAAAACTTAAGAATGGGTTTTCTTTTTCTTTCGAGTAATACTAAATATGTCATATATGAACGAAGCACAGACAAGTAGCCTTTTTGTGATAGCATGCAGGAAGATCATTATTGAATTCTGAAACTGTGATTCTTTCAAACCAGATGCGTGGTAAGGGAAAAAGAAATTGAGATCAAGGAAATGAAGGAGCAAATGACAGAGCTTGTGGGCATTCTTAGACACAGCGAATCACGTAGGAGGGAACTTGAAAAGCAGAGCAAGCAGAAAGAGCAGACAACCCCCATGACTACTACACCTCCGGTGTGATTTCTACTCCTTCGTGTTCAAATATAAATGTTTTTATATTCTATTTCTATGACAGCCCAACCTTTTTTTGGGTTTACCATCAATATAGAAAGACTTTTCAACATCGAAACAACAAATTCATGCTACTAGAACCATCATGAACTATACTTCAATAGTAGTAATATGCAATTATCTCTTTCTAAAGAAGCTATAAATTTCAAAACTATCTGTGTTAGTCACAGAGAGTGCACAGAGTTTTCAGGGAAAAAGAATTGTACCATACTTTTTTGAGAGAATTTTTTACAATGTAATAAATATGCTACCTGATTTTGACCATGGAAAATTAACATATAACGTAAAATTCTAATGAAAAAACATACATCTTACAGGGAAGCGTAAATGGGTCCACGAAACACTCTGCCGATGACTCCAGCACACCATTATCGCCAGTTGCAGTTCCTGCACAGAAGCAGCTGAAGTACTCGGCTGGAATTGTAAATAGCCCCAGCAAAGGGGCAGCAGCATTCAACAAACAACAACTGAAGGTTTTATATCTCGACTGGATATATTTTTTCGTTTGACATCTTTCTGTGTCTCTTATACACTTTTCGGTGACGATCTTCAACGCAGATGGTTCCTATTGCACAGTTAACTGTTGGCAAGAAGGTATCAATATCAGGGCAGTCAGGGAAACTCTGGAGATGGAAAAGGAGTCACCACCAGTGGCTACTGCAGTTCAAGTGGAAATGGCAGAAGCCCTGGAAACTGTCTGAAATGATTCGCCACAGCGACGAAACGATCACGAGGTCCAGACCCAGACCTCAGCTTCATCTCACACGTAGACCACAGAAAGTGTTATGAAACGGGCATTTTCCTTTTCTTTTCCGGCTTCACACAGCGGCTAACATTGCAGCTAAGATCCTCCTTTGTGCTTCGTTTTTACTTAGCCATGGGGTCAACAAGTATATGTTCTTGATAGGGTGACTTGTGTTTGGGTGTAAATTTCATGTGCCTATAAAGTGAGATGTGAATGTAGAGAGGTGGTGAAATTAGTGAGTGAGTGAGCACAGTATTTCATGTTTCCTTCGTCTGACTGGAGAGATGTCAACAGTTGGTGCTCTTCTACATGAAGATTTGCAAGAAGGATGATGAAAGTTGGATGCCTTGTGCTTTATATTATTTTTTGTTTGTTGATATTGAAATTGGCAAGTGGAATGACTGTGTAGTCTGGTTTGTTAGCAAGAATTATTGATATCTGACACAGGAACCTGTGCCCTATATGAGTGATGTTTTATAAATGTGCTACATTCAGTCTAACCTATGTTCAAAATGATCTGAACAATGCACTGCAATTTCGCATTGTTCGGGCTGATATTCAGAGATGCACGGAGATAAAATTACTACGAGCAGTTGCAGAAAAATACTAGACTAGTAAAATAGGTTGTGTTCGTCAAATCCTTATATGCCACAGCACAAACCCACCATGTCAGTGACACAAGATGTGCTTAGAGAACTTTACCGTGGTATATATACATTGGTTTTTTCTTCCAACAAGGATTAAAGCAATGGCTATATTTATTTAGAGAGTAGGACAAAAACATTAATCTATACTACTATTAAAAGAGCAAACTTGTCTTGTTGGGATAATTTAAATCTGTACGGTTCAATATCTGATCAAACAGTCCAGATCGTCTCAATGTTTAACAACTCAACATTGTCCAATTTGGACAGTTTTGCCCTCCCACCAAATCACATAATACAACCAAATTGCCACCATTTTACAATCATTGTCACCGCTAAAAAAACAGGTTTCGGTCCGTTTCGCGAGCACCCGCGACCGCCACCATCGCCTCGACTGCAGTCGTATGTGCTCCCTCCGACCGCCACCCAGGACGCCTCCCGGAGCACCTGCCCGCGCCGAAGCACCTTCCCACCAGCCGCGGCTCCAAGTCACCTCCGCGAGCACCTGCCCGCCGGCCGTCGCAAGGCCGTCTCGCCTCTCCGTGCCCAACTCTAGCGATTCCGTCTATTTCTTCTTGTCGCTCGGCGGCCGTTCCTCTCTGTCCATCTCCCCTCCTCTCTAATCGAATCTTATGGTTGGGAACACGAAATCCGACCGGATTCAGCAAGGTCGGGAGAGGAGGTGGGGAAGAAACAGAAGACCAGTACTCAACAGCGCTCGGAGCCAGACGCCGGCTGCTATGGCTAGCGGTGTACTGAGCACCTTCGTTTTCATCCTCGCTGTGCGGTTCATCGACGGCCTCAGCTGCCAGATTTTTGTGGCAAGGATCGAGACTCGTCGGAACCAGGGCGGCAACCAGGCGGACCTGGTCGGAGGCGACCAGGCAGCAGCCGCAGACGAGGTGGTCTGCGGAGATAGCTCGCGAGCCATCGATCGACTCTACTGACCAGCTACGCATGCAAAGAGATCGAGTCCACTATGACTGCTTACCTGCATTTACTAATCTATACGTGTAACACTATTTATTGAATCTGTGTTAACTTTCTGAACATGTCATCACAGAAACTTTTCAATAGTTATGTATTGTAGGCAATTATTCGAATTACAGTGCTCTCTGGTTATCGTTACAACATATTAACAGCCTTCACTCCTTGTCAATGTCCTCTAGCTTGGAACCAAAATATGTGCAGATTAATCAATACTTTGGTGTAAACTACTTTGCCTATTTTTTTATTCATTTCAATCACTTAAACTCAATCGAGTGGACGCTTACAATTTTAGGTTTAATTTTTTCACACGACCATTAATGGGTAAGAATATAATAAAATAATTGTGTAGAATGTCAGATAATGCCCAAACAAGATCACTCCGTTTGAACTACGAAGAACTAGGTCTAAAAATTGCAAGTCTGTACATTAATGTGTAAATCGTCTCTCATTTCACTTTTTTCTCTCAGTTCACATTTTATTCATATTATTATTTGCAACTTAGGTTTAAAATTATAGGTTCGAACATTAGTCTCAGTTTTGAAGCTTTTTCCCATGACTTGAAGCATTTGTATAATTTGTGTCATTCATAAATTTGAATGGTATTATAATCCTAGGAACTACAAATTCATCTTCAATATATACTCCCTCCCACCCACAGGAAGATCTCTGAAGCTCCTCTTTCATTGTCGGTGGGTGTAGTTTCGGCGAGCGTCACGTGAATCCGTCCGGGCCGAGGGCATATTCAGCAACGACGCCGCACACCAGTTATGTTGGCTTCTGTATGAGATTTGTTTGCTACAATGTTTACATAAACATGTATTGTTCTATTTTCGATATAAAATCTAGGAATGTAAAAGTGTAGAAGAAGTAATCCACATATATCCTAAATTGCCCCCATTTAATTGTGAAAACGTGCTGCACGTACATGTCAACTAGTTCAGTTATAAAAATAAAAGTGAGAAATATTACTAACGGTGTTTCTTTCACGTCACACTTCATGCGTGTAGTGGTACTTTAACTCCCTGTAGCGTTTAAGAGACATAATCCGTCGTAGTCTAGGTGGTTAGGATACTCGGCTCTCACCCGAGAGACCCGGGTTCAAGTCCCGGCGATGGAACATGTTTTTTACATTACCTAACTATATTAAGAACAACCAGATTCACGCCCCCACAGCGATTCACTGTTCCTGGGAACAGTAGCACGCGTCACTGTTCCCCGCTACATTACGTGAGCAGCTCTGCGCTGTCGATTTCCGATCCAACGGTTACCGTCCGCTCCCCGTGGCACTTTTACAGAGAGCAACACGCAAGGCCAGATTTTGCGCCGCAGCCCTCATTTCACCGACTGGAAGGACCTAAACATAATTTGCCAACAACACAGGGACCTTGCCGAAAAAGCCACGCAGAGCCCCCCACCCTCTCTTCTCTCCTCGCGCGAGCCGAGCTCGCCAGCGGCGCCGCCGCGCCTCCCCGCCGCTCCGGTCCTCACCCCTCCAATCGGAGCACGCAGCGGCCTCCGCGACCGCTGCCTCTCCATCCTCGCCCGAAATCGCCTCGCTGAACTTCGCGGGTTCACCGCAATCGAGCCCGCCGTGGTCGCCGTCTTCCGCTGCATCTGCACGGCGCCGGCCCCGGTTCCGGCAACACAAACGCAGCGGCGCCGCCGCCCGCGGCCGCCCTGCGTGCACGCGCGCCCGCGCGGACGCACGCGTCGCAGAATACGGTGGCGCGACGCCGCCGTGCGCTGTGGTCGCCAACGCCGGCGTTGCCACCACTACCGTCATCCTGACGTCACGTATGACCCAGCCTGCCTTTCTTTTTTTACGAAAAAAACAGAAAACGGAATAAAAACTGTAAATACCCATCGATATAAAAGTATTATGAAAATGCTAGGAAATTGTTTTTCTAACTACTTTTGACAGAAAACAAATATGTTTGCATAATTCAAACTGCCGCATTTTCAAGTTTGAATTTTGCAAACAAAATAAAAACCTTTCAAACTGTGATTTACAAAAAACTTCCAAAAAAAAAATGGAAAGCACATATCATTAAAACCAGAAAAAAATATTTTTCCGGAATAATTCAACCTCCGAAAAAAATACAAGCTTCAAACTTAATTTCCAACATAGATTTCAAAAATTCACTGAATTTTAAAATAGATTTCAGAAATTCACAAAACCAGAACCATCTTACATACTAATTACAATAATGCATGGCCTCCCATGTCATATTCTTATTCTTTACCTAACTATATTAAGAACAACCAGATTCACGCCCCCACAGCGATTCACTGTTCCTGGGAACAGTAGCACGCGTCACTGTTCCCCGCTACAGTACGTGAGCAGCTCTGCGCTGTCGATTTCCGATCCAACGGTTACCGTCCGCTCCCCGTGGCACTTTTACAGAAAGCAACACGCAAGGCCAGATTTTGCGCCGCAGCCCTCATTTCACTCACTGGAAGGACCTAAACATAATTTGCCAACAACACAGGGACCTTGCCGAAAAAGCCACGCAGAGCCCCCCACCCTCTCTTCTCTCCTCGCGCGAGCCGAGCTCGCCGGCGGCGCCGCCGCGCCTCCCCGCCGCTCCGGTCCTCACCCCTCCAATCGGAGCACGCAGCGGCCTCCGCGACCGCTGCCTCTCCATCCTCGCCCGAAATCGCCTCGCTGAACTTCGCGGGTTCGCCGCAATCGAGCCCGCCGTGGTCGCCGTCTTCCGCTGCATCTGCACGGCGCCGGCCCCGGTTCCGGCAACACAAACGCAGCGGCGCCGCCGCCCGCGGCCGCCCTGCGTGCACGCGCGCCCGCGCGGACGCACGCGTCGCAGAATACGGTGGCGCGACGCCGCCGTGCGCTGTGGTCGCCAACGCCGGCGTTGCCACCACTACCGTCATCCTGACGTCACGTATGACCCAGCCTGCCTTTCTTTTTTTTTACGAAAAAACAGAAAACGGAATAAAAACTGTAAATACCCATCGATATAAAAGTATTATGAAAATGCTAGGAAATTGTTTTTCTAACTACTTTTGACAGAAAACAAATATGTTTGCATAATTCAAACTGCCGCATTTTTCAAGTTTTAATTTTGCAAACAAAATAAAAACCTTTCAAACTGTGATTTACAAAAAACTTCCAAAAAAAATGGAAAGCACATATCATTAAAACCAGAAAAAAATATTTTTCCGGAATAATTCAACCTCCGAAAAAAAATACAAGCTTCAAACTTAATTTCCAACATAGATTTCAAAAATTCACTGAATTTTAAAATAGATTTCAGAAATTCACAAAACCAGAACCATCTTACATACTAATTACAATAATGCATGGCCTCCCATGTCATATTCTTATTCTTTTCATAAACAAGTTCACACACTGTTCAGAGTTCCGCTATGTGGGGCCACCCTATTTAATCAATTTCATTAACACAAAAAAAAATTGACAATTCATGACACATGAACAAATCCAAAATTTGAATAATTCACACTGCCGCGTTTTCAAGTTTAAATTTCACCCACAAAATACAAACCTTTAAAAATGTGATTTACAATAATCTTCCAAACAAAAAAATGGAAATCACATATCGTAAAAACCTGGAAAAAAATCCCGGAATAATTCTACCTCCGAAAAAAAATACAAGCTTCAAACTCAATTTTCAAAATAGATTTCAAAAATTCATAGAATTTGAACATAGATTCCATAAATTCACAAAATCAGAGCCTTCTAATCTACGAATTACAATAATGCATGCGGCTCCCATGCCATATTCTTATTCTTTTCATAAACAACTTCACACACTGTTCAAAATTTCGCTATGTGGGGCCACCCTACTTAACCGATTTCATTAACACAAAAAAAAGGGTTGACAATCCATGCCATATGAACAAATTCAAAATATACAAATTTCAAAATTTCAAATTTCTTTCCTTATTTTCACTAAAGGCGCGGCGTGCCGACGCGCCACAATTCAACTAGTTTGTAATAAATGTCGATCCCTCACATCAGTCATTATTCGAAATTCTTTTTTCATATTAATTCAATATGTTTACGTTGAGCAATATCCAACACAATCCAATCCGAGTTTTTTTTTACTTAAATCCAATCCGAGATCTGGGCACTCTACTTAATTAGCAGCATACACGATTCCATGCTTTTCTTACATGCCAATAGCGCTTGTCTACCTGCCCTGCGTTAACTTAATATTAATACTTACTCCAGTTTATACAAACAGTTCTCAGGTCGAGCTTAACAATCACCCAGTAAAGTGACTTGTGTGCCTACCTGTCAAAGTCAAACCAAGCACAAATGTTACCATTTAGTAAAGGACTTGACTACGTAGCGAACGTGCCCCAGGATCCCCCTCCCGTACGGCGCCCGGTAACCCGGTAGCGAGCTACCCACGCGCGCGCCAGCCCACGCACGCCTGCCTGACGCCAGCCCACGCGCTAAAAAGGCCGCGCGCGCCAGCGCGCGCCAGAAATAGATGGGCCAAAATCACGGCCCAGCAAACAAAAAGACTACGCATCCCAGTTTTTTTCGACCATAAAACACCTGATCCCAACTACCACGCATCCCCCACCTAGGGATCGGGTAGCTTCTTCTTCCTCCCCACGACATGGACGAAGACGAACATCTCCAAGAACCTGACGACGCCCTGCAGAAAAATCGACAGGAAAAACAGCAGCAGGTATGAAAAAACCCCAGATCCATCCATCCCCACACTCCTCCACCCTCTCCTACACTCACCCCTTGTGCAGAACCTATCCAGATTCTGCCACTCCTTGCTCAATCCATGCCAGTAGCGTAGCCAGGATTGAGCCAACCTTAAACTAAAGTAAAAAATTAGTACTAAACAGTGTTATTATAGCTTCAAATCACTGACAGGTTCTAGTTGCCATGCCCAGGCCAGATCCCAGGTAGCCTGGTGCCTGGCTACGCCCCTGATCCCTGCTACAAGCAAATATGACAACTAGCACCTGTGACAGTGGACAAAAGAATCCAGGAAAACACCAGGACAAAAGACCAGAAGATGCAAAAAGACTCTAGGAACACACCAGTACAAGACCACAAAAAGATGCAAAGTGACAGACAAACACAAAGAAATTCAGTGATATATATATGTCTAGATCAAGACCACCAGATGCATAGTGACAGAGGCAAAAACTCAGTGATAAATATGTGTAGAACTGACTAGCATCATGGATAGTAGTAGATAAAAAAAGAGTAGTAGTAGCAGAAGGTAGCTAGATAGATTTGCTGCCTGTGTAACTACTAACTAAAAATCTGGCAACTATGAAATATTTACCTGGCAACTAACATCTGTGAACCTGGCAACTAAAAATCTGGGAAATATCTCATGACCAACAAGTTGAACAAAGTCTGGCAGCTACCAGATCAAAATGTTAAAGTGGCAACTAAGGAAATGGTGCACGGTGAGTAGTTACTACTAAACTGGCAAACTAGACATGGGAATCTGCCAACCTCCATACTTATGAAAGTCTGGCAACTAGCATCTGTTAAACCTGGCAACTAACATCTGTGAACCTGGCAAAAAACTATCATTATGGGAAATTTCTTCTACACAACCTCCATCCATACATACACATGTTTATCTGCTTGATCTCCACCTTGTGAAAACCGCCACCAAGCAACATCTCTGAAAAACACACAAAAAAGAGAGTGTTAAGTGGCTAACTTTCTGAAAAACATTGCAGGTTGAATATACTATCAATATGGCAGCTACAAATGTGTTTGAATGTGGTACAAAAAAGAACGGAAACAAAAGATCGTCGATGATTATTTCAGATGACAACACGCAGCGCAACAGTGGGGTGGACGCATTTCCACAAGCAATATACAAGGTGATTTGTTGGACACACAAAAAATACTAAAAAAGAAAATTTAATGTACATGTAAGTTTAACATTTGTCTGCCTCTTATGCCTCTTTTTTTGTCTTTTGAAACACAACAGAAATCCAGGACGCCTACGGCTACTTCAGGAGTAAAGGTTGGAGTGACGAAAAACCAACAACACAACTTGCACTGCTTCAAAGTACAGGTTTGTATTCCCCCCTTTGTATTTTTTTTGCCGGGGACTTGCATTAGTTTGCTGGACTATACTTAACTAAGTTACCAGATTGCTAAAAAAAATCAGTGGAAAAATTCAGGTAATGGCCTTGCTGCCCCCACTGCAGTTGCTGGCTCCACTGCTATTGCTGGCTCCTCTGCCCCTGTTGCTACTACACTGATCAGAAACACTAATTCAGAGGGCGCAAACTCAGTGTCACAAACAGCGTCTGCGGGGCCTCAAGCCAGAATGTCGAGACGTTCTTTACGCTAGGTGCATCAAGTTGTCAGACACTTAACGGTGCAGATGATGCTGCCATTGACGCAAATGCAGAGGTGATTTCCCCTATTATTCAACCATTCCCGATGATGAAGTTTGATACACTAGAAGAAGCTGAAATGCATTAGAGAATGTATGCCAAGCAGAAAGGGTTTGGGATAAGGTATGACTACAGGAGAAAGTCTGAGGTAGACGGCGAGGTGGCGTGAGTGTCAATTGTGTGCCACAGGCAAGGCAGGAAGCTTGTACCTAAAGAAAAACTAGTTCTTAAGGAACGAAGAAGAAACATTGTCGAAAGATGTGAGTGTCCAGCCAGGATGTTTGTTAAACGCAGACCGATTGGATGGATAGTTACCGAGTTCAATGATGACCATAACCACCCTGTGATACCCGACTGGGAGCTGACTCGATACCTAAGATCACACAGGAACATCCCAGAGGATGACGCTGAGTTCATGAGGATGCTGCACTCATGCAACGTGGAAACAAGCCGTCAGATGCAGATAATGAGCAGATTGGCTGGGAGCGTTGTAAATATGTCGTATGGACCAAAGGAAATAGCCAACCTACGTGATTCTTTCCGCCATGAGGATCAATACAAGGACATGGAGGGCACGCTTGAGTACTTCCTACTGATGAAAAACCAGGACAAGGACTTTTACTGTAAATTCCTAAAGGATAATGAGGGCGTGGTAGAATGCATGTACTGGATAGATGGTCCCGCAAGAAGGGAATACAAGCACTACAGACTTCTTGGCATTCGACACGACATACTGTACAAGATGCCATGTGCTCCTTTTATAGGCATAAACTGTCATGGTCAGTCAATTCAGTTTGGCTGTACATTTCTGAGGAATGAGCTAACAGATAGCTTCATTTGGTCATTCCAAACTTTCCTAGAAGCTATGGATGGGCTAGCGCCACTCAACATTATAACTGACCAGGACTTTGCAATGAGGGCTGGCATTGATGAAGTTTTCCCACAAGCAAGACACAGAAACTGCAGACTTCACATCATCAGGAAAGCGCAGGAAGTGATTGGGCCTCTCATGTCAAGGAACCTTGAACTGCACGAAGATTTCAAAGATTGCCTGAATAACGGCTTAACTCCGCCAGAATTTGAGACTAAGTGGCTAGCAATGCTGCAGACGCATGACGTTGCCGGCAACAAAGACCTGGAAGCCCTATATGAGAAGAGAGATTGTTGGGTGCCAGCATACTTCATGCACAACTTCTATCCATTCCTCCAAACAACAGGGAGGAGTGAAGGTTTCAATGCAGTGCTTAAAAAGTATGTGAGCCCCAGCAATTCGATCTCCGACTTTGTCCGTCAGTATGCAGACATACAAGAGAAATACCATAATGCAGAAAATAGGGAGGAGGCGATCACGCTTGTTACAAAAGCATCAAAATGGTGTCACCACCTAATAGAGGTCCAAATGTCGCAAACTTATACCCGTGACATATTCTACAGGTTCTCACATGAAATGGAGAAGCTTATGTCCTACAACTGCAAACATGTCATGGGCCGGTGACATCTACGAGGCGATTTGTATTACGGATTTTGTGCCTGACTGTTTTGACAGGACATATACTGTGCATGCAAACGTCGGTGCGGAGCACTACGAGTGTGAGTGTAGTAAAATGGACAGGGATGGCATGGTCTGCTACCATATACTAAAGGTACGAGAAAAATGCTTATGTAATTGCCATCCTACTAAGACTAAATTGCCATATTACATACACCAACTTGCCAACCTACACAGTGTAAAAAGTTGCCAGATTTTTTAAAAGGCAGGTTGCCAGCTAGCTAGATGCAAAAGTTGCCATGTATTAACTAGCAATAATATTTGCCACAGGTTATGGTTCATTTGGGTGTTACCAGGGTGCTGGATGCCTACATCCTTAGAAGGTGGACTCCTAATGCAGAGCTCAACCCATCAACCGTGACTGCAGCTCCCCGGTGAGGTGAGATGCCGGATGAATCACGAAGAAAGATGAAGTATGCGGTATACTGCAATGACCTAACAAGCCTAGCAAAGGTTGCATGCCAATCTGATGATGGTCAGTTAATATTGTCGATGCATATAAAACAACTTAAGACTGAGCTAAATGCACTGAAGAAAAGACAGCAGCGAGCAGCTGCGGCTGCACGATCTACAGGCCCATCTAGGACCAGAGGGCCATCAGTGTCAGTCCGCAAGCATGCTATACCATCTGCAGGAACTGCGCCAAGGCAGCAGGGATCTGATGCATCCCAGCCCAATGCCAGAGCTGCCGCGTCACGTCCAGTTGAGACAATTTGTCCAACTGGCACTACTGTTGTGCTTGTTAACGATTCTACAGTCGAGGTCACTACTGGAAATACAGCAGTGTCAGAAAGCTCAGACGCAGTGCTGCTACATGATCTGCCTATGTCAAACACAAAGGGTAGAAACAAGGCAACGTCGTTCCAAAATCATCTGGACATACAAGTTAAAAGCAAGAGGAAATGCAAGGTCTGCGGTTCTATTCGCCACGACGCGCGCAACTGCCCGGACAAATTGAAGGAGGCTTGATCTTAAAAAAATGTTTATTTCTCTGAATACATGCGCGAAACTTGTAATTTAACAGAGCGTGACTCTGGATGCCTTTTTCTTTCTAGCTTATTTATAACCAGACATGAAAAAAACTTATCTCTTGTGCAATTATAAAAGCATGGTGCATGAGATTGTACCTTCATAGTTTGTTGTTGTCCAAGTGGAACCTCCACTTCTTAGTCTCGTTCAGTTCTGAAGATAACAGCCTGAGTGGCCATTTTTTCTTTGCAAATTCAACATGATGTGGCTGCATCTCTGGTATTTCCTGACCGAACCACCTTTCGATATTGTTGAGCATGTAGAATCCGCAATCATACCTACAAAAGGTGTAGGACAAAACACACTTTAGGAACTCAAAAACAGAAAATTATTAACAGCCGGCGTAAAAAATGAACTGGTGTGTGTCGCAGTACTCACGGATTGTCTTGCTGGGGAACCTCGATTATCCTTGTATTGAAACCTTCAATCTGGTTCTTTGCGTGTTCGTAGTAAGCTTCCCATGCTTCCTTCAGCTTGTCTATAACCATAGTGGAATGCTGAATAAGGCTCGGACTGTCGGGTACACGAAGTGAGTCCAGAACCTCAAATCTTTTGGCCACCATGTTGATAGACACAACATACCAATGATGGGGATCAGCTAGTTTTGTTCCTAAGTTCTCATACACAGCGAACAACACCTACAAAAAACACATGATCACCATCATTTATATGCATAATTCACAGACCTAAAACCTCAACAACCTCACTGTTTCTACATCCAGAACTGCAATTATCCCCATTTGATATTGCTTTTCACTCATTTTGCAGTTCAGTTCGCAAAGGCACATAATCTTCAGAAGACCACAAGAGAAGAGAAGAAGCAATTCAAATAAGTTTGAATCATAGAAAGGGAAAGAATATCAACTTGGAGATCAAGGAAACCACAAAAGGCATAAAGGCAAAAAGGTGAAAAAGAGAGAAACATGCCATGTGCACTGTGATCTATGGCCAAGGAGGAAGCTTCCCTCTCCATCAACTCGTACCACACCTCCACCACAAATGGAAAAAGGTGTATAAAGCCACCACCACCATAGAGCATCTCTCTCCGCCATTCTCTCGCTCTCGGCTCGCCACTCCACTCCACCTTTCCCTCAGCCTCCACTACACCTTTCCATCACCAACCAAGAACACCAAGAACTCCAAGAACCAGCGCAAGAACAAGAAGAAGAACAAGATGCACAAGATGATCAGGAGAAGAAGTACAAGGCCTTGGTGACCAGAAGCTCATGATCTGCAACTCTTCTTCCACCCCTCTGCTTCCTCTGCTTCGACTAGGGTTTCTGTGAGCTAAAGCTAAAGACTTCTCTCCACTTTCTTGGGTAATCCTGCGTGAAATTAGTAGATCATTCAACTGCAAGTCGAGCTTGTGATATTTGGTTACTGAAGTGAATTGAGTGACACAGTTCTCTGTTTTATCTGAAGATTTACTTGATATGTTTGCTGTTTGCTTTGATCCGTGTGTGTAAGGCTACTCCATGCACACTGATTGTTGTAATTCTGTCCCTAGCCTCCCTTTGCTTGTTAACTCACTTGTGATCTGGCTTGACAACCCAGAAAGCAGTGATCTTTGTGTTATGCATTTTTCTCCTACCTAAAACTGCTAAAAACCCTTGCTTGCATGACTAGTCTCTGCAAGCTGTTCGAGTAATTCTTGTTCCCTGTCTAAACCTTGCTCGGATCCTTGCCAGAAACTGACTTGACAACCCAGAAGCAGCAAGTTAAATTCTGAACTTTAAGTTCTTAAACCTTTTTCAGTAAAAACCTTTACTTTTCTGTTGGAAACATAAAAACCTGAAGATTTAGTTTAGCTTCTGCCAACCCTTAGAACCATCATAACCTTGTTGATCCCTGTGGAGACGATAACACAAACCCCCCTATAAGACAACCAATCAAATTGGCGCCGTTGCCGGGGATTGACTTGTGATTGTTTATTTGAAAGAGTAGTAGACTAGACTATGTGAGTTTAGTGAAATTGTTAGCAAATTTGCATGATCTAGATGCTTGTGATGCTTTTAGTGCAGTAATCTGAGAACTAGAATTGTCATTAGGGGTTTTAATTCACTAACCCTTGATAAAAGTTCTTGTCTGTGATTGTGTGTAGAGGAAAAATGATCTCCTTTATGCAGAGTTTGGATCTTATTGATGCAGTCGTCTGAAGACTCTCCTCTAGCTCCATTTGATCCAGAACCTGAAAGAACTTTTCTTGCAAGAAGAAGAGCAGCTTCAATGTCTTCAGTTGAGGAAACAGAGGAAATACAGGCAGTAATCAACATGGGTGACAAGAAACTGAGAGATTTGTGGATCCCCAAGGATCAGATATCAAATGCAGATGTTATTATGCATGCCATTCAGGCAAATAACTGGGAGATCAAGCCTGCCTTGATCAACATGGTGCAGCATAATCCATTCAAAGGAAGTGCTTTGGAAAGCCCACATGAGCATATCAGGAATTTTCTGGAGTATTGTAATACCCTCAAGCATAATGGTGTGCCCCCTGAAGCAATAAGGATGCAGTTGTTTCCTTTTTCTCTGTCAGGTACAGCAAAGATATGGTATCATGCTTTACCAGTTCATTGCAGAGACACCTGGGAACATTTGGTGCAGGCCTTCTTTGAGAGATATTTTCCACCCACCAAAGCAGCTGAGTGCAGAGACAAAATCACCAGATTTGTGCAGTACAATTGTGAGAGTTTGTATGATACATGGTAGAGATATCAGGGACTCATCAGAATGTATCCTAATCATGGCCAGGAACAATGGCTAATTCTGCAGACATTCTACAAGGGTCTGACAGAACAGACCAGAGCTTTTGTTGATTCAGCTGCTGGTGGAGGAATTATGAACAAGACACTAGATGAAGCTACTGAATTAATTGAGAGTATGGCTTCTCACAATTTCTCTTGGACCAATGAAAGGACAGTTCATCCAAATGGTCAGGGTGCTCTGGAAGCAAAGCTTGATAGCCTGACAACTCAGATATCTTAGCTCATGCAAGAGAAGAACAGCAAGGCAATAGTGCATGCGAACCAAGTTTCTGCCACTTGTCTCATTTGTGGTAATGAAGGGCATTCAGCTCAAGAGTGTACTCTGTTTGTACCCACAGACAACCAACTGGCAGAAGTGAATTATACTCAGAATCAAGGTCCTTTTTCTCAGAGCTACAATCCAGCTTGGAGGAACCATCCCAATCTATCATACAAGAATGCAGCTCAGCAGAGTTATCCTCAAGCAAATCAACAGAATTACCATCAAGCAGCTCAGCCACAGTATGCTCAAACATCACAGCAGTGATGAAAATACTAGGCAGACCTTTCTTGGCAACAGCTGGAGCAATAATAGATGTAAAAGGTGGAACTCTGAAACTGCAGTTTGGTTCTGAACAAGCTAAGTTCAGCATGAAGCATGCCTCTCATTTGCCAAACATACTGGAGCAATGCCAGTCCATTGATGTAATAGACCAAGGTGTGTTGGACACACTACAAGAAATGCAGACAGAAGAACCTGAAGAACAAGTGTTTGTGACAGCAGATAGTCCTAATCACCAGGAGCTGTGTGGAATATCTCTATGTGAAAAAGATGCAGATGCTGAAGGAATTGAAGTTAGCAAACCAGTTTACAATTCTATAGTTGAGCTGAAAGAATTACCATCTCACCTGAAATACATATTCCTTGAGAAAGAAAAGATACACCCAGTGATAATCAGTTCTGCTCTGGCAAGGAGCAAGAAGAAAGTTTGTTGTCAGTATTGAGGTTGTACAAGAATATTATTGGGTACTCTATTGATGATATCAGAGGAATTGATGAGAAAAGTTTGTTCTCACAGAATACACTTCGAAGATGGAAGCAAACCAACTAGAGAAGGGCAGAGAAGACTGAATCCAGTAATGCAAGAAGTAGTGAAAAAGGAAGTACTGAAACTGCTAAAGGCAGGAATGATTTACCCCATTTCTGACAGTGAGTGGGTAAGTTCTATACACATTGTGCCTAAGAAAGGAGGTTACACAGTGGTAGAAAATGAGAAGGGAGATTAATGACCACAAGACCAGTTACTGGATGGAGAATGGTCAATGACTTCAGAAAGCTGAATAAGGCAACTAGGAAAGATCATTTTCCTTTGCCATTTATGGATCAGATGCTAGAAAGGCTTGCTGGTCAGAAATTCTATTGCTATCTAGATGGATATTCTGGGTTTCTGCAAATACCCATTCATCCATCTGACCAGGACAAGACAACATTCACTTGTCCATATGGAACATTTGCTTATAAGAGATTACCATTTGGTTTGTGTAATGCACCTGGCACATTTCAGAGATGTATGATGTCTATATTTTCTGATCAAATTGAGAAGATCATGGAAGTGTTCATGGATGATTTTACAGTATATGGAAAAGATTTCATCTCTTGCCTGAAAAATCTGACAGCAGTATTACACAGATGCTCTGAACAAAATTTGATCTTAAATTGGGAGAAGTGTCACTTCTTGGTAACTGAAGGCATAGTGCTTGGTCACTTGGTGTCTGCCAGAGGAATAGAAGTGGACAAAGCAAAAGTAGATGTAATTGCTAAACTACCTCCTCCTGAAAATGTGAAGGAATACAGAGTTTCTTGGGACATGCTGGTTTCTACAGAAGGTTCATCAAGATTTTTTCACATTGCAAAACCACTTACACACTTGCTGAATCATAATGTAGAGTTTGTGTTTGATGAAGCATGTATGCAAGCTTTCAACAAGCTAAAAGAAGCTCTGGTTACAGCTCCAATAGTGCAACCACCTGACTGGACAGTGCCATTTGAACTGATGTGATGCAAGTGATTTTGCAGTAGGAGCAGTACTTGGTCAGAGAAAAGAGAAAGCAGTTCATGTGATTTACTATGCCAGCAGAACACTAGATGAAGCTCAGATCAACTACACAACCACTGAGAAGGAATTGCTAGCAGTAGTGTTTGCATTTGATAAATTCAGACCCTATCTTGTTGGGCACAAGTGTGTTGTTTACACAGATCATGCAGCAATAAAATACTTGGTGAGCAAAAAGGATGCTAAGCCTAGGCTGATCAGATGGATTCTCTTGCTGCAAGAGTTTAACATTGAAATCAAGGATAAAAAGGGATCTGAAAATTCAGTAGCAGATCACCTGTCAAGAATCAATTGCCCAGGTGGCAGAGAGATACAAGATAGAATGCCTGGTGAGCAGCTAATGGCAGTAAATGCTAGTTCTCCTTGGTATGCAGATATTGTGAATTATCTGGTCTGTGAAATTATGCCAGCAGATATGTCTTACCAGCAGAAAAAGAAGTTCATGCATGATGCAAAAAGCTATTATTGGGATGAGCCATTCCTGTACAAGCATTGTGCAGATGGAATTGTGAGAAGATGTGTGCCAGCTGAAGAAATCAGTGATGTTATGTACCAATGCCATGCAGGCATGTATGGAGGCCATGCTGGAGTTATGAAGACCCAAGCAAAAATTCTGCAAGCAGGATTTATTGGCCTAACTTGTTCAAAGATGTACATGATTATATCAAGCAATGTGATCCCTGCCAGAGAACTGGAAAAATATCAAGAAGAAATGAAATGCCACAGAAGGGAATTCTTGAAGTGGAACTATTTGATGTATGGGGAGTGATTTTGTTGGTCCTTTACCATCATCAAATGGATACAAGCATATACTAGTTGCAGTGGATTATGTGTCCAAATGGGTTGAAGCAATACCCACTGTCAGTGCTGATTCAAAAGCAGTCTGCAAATTCTTCAAGACTGTCATTTTCCCAAGATTTGGAGTACCAAGAGTAGTGATCAGTGATGGTGGAGCTCATTTCAACAATGAACAGTTAGAGAAGCTTCTGAACAAGTATGGTGTGAGAAACCACAGAGTAACTACACCTTACCATCCTCAAGCCAATGGACAAGTTGAGCTGTCAAACAGAGAAGTGAAACAAATTCTGGAGAAAGTTGTTTCTAAGTCCAGGGGGATTGGTCAACAAAATTGCCAGATAGCCTGTGGGCATACAGGACAGGATATAAGACACCTATTGGTATGTCACCATTCAGGCTTGTCTATGGAAAAGCATGTCATTTACCTGTTGAGCTAGAACACAGAGCACAGTGGGCAATAGGAAGCTGAACATGGATTTAGGCAAAGCTGGAACTGCAAGAAAGCTTCAGATGTGTGAGTTAGAGGAACTGAGAAATGATGCTTATGAAAGCTCAAGGATCTATAAGGACAAGACCAAGAAATGGCATGACAAACATTCTCAGAAAGGAATTCAGTGTTGGACAGACAGTGTTGGTTTATGACTCCAAACTGCATTTGTTCTCTGGAAAATTCAAGTCAAGATGGTTTGGCCCTTGTGTCATCAAGAGAGACCTAGGACATGGTGCTTTTGAAGTACAGAATGCAACAGATGGTACTTTCAAGGTGAATGGACAAGACTGAAGCATTACAGAGCAGGAGAGCAGTTGAACACTGAAGAAAGTGAAGAAACAGATGATGATGATGATGAAGCTGAGGATGATCCCAATGCATCCTCTGCAGCTGAGAACCAGTGAAGGAGCTACAGTCAGGCTCATGACTATAAACAAGCGCTCATCAGGAGGCAGCCTGGTACCCTTGTACATTATTTGCATGTTATTTCCATTTACTTGTTATGTTTCAGTTTGTGTTTTTCTTTTTGTCTTTGTTTTTCAGATTTTGAATAAAAGTAAGAGGAGAAAGTTTTGGCTATGATATTGTGGCGCCCTGACCGACTGCTATACAGTGATACTGTGTCTCCGGTTATCCGATACCACCAGACACACTATCAAAGCATAATAGAGAGATCAAGACTTGTGGAACAACTGGCACATCACAGACTCTACGACACAAATCATTATAGTTCAACTCTTATAATAGAGAAAGATAGCAAATGACAACCAGAGGTCATAGACCCAACAGTACAACAAGCGGAAGCAAATTAGGTTGTTCTAAACAACAAGAACCAAATTATGGCCTAAGAGGCCTACAAATAAGCACCCAGCGCCAGCTGTTCCGGGATGTCCCAAGCTGTCACCTGGGAACCCCAGACTACTCGTCGATGTCCACAAAGAACCCACCTTCGAGGGCGGTGAAGTCCTCTCCTGAAACCAAGCAAACGACGTTGAGTTCGACGAACTCGCAAGATTAAGAGCTAATATATGCTCGATGATTGGCTTTCAAGGTTTTATGGTTGTTTTGCATAAAGCTGATTTTATTTTAAAAAGACATAACTCCATGGCATCGACTAATCAGATTATTTTGAAAAGGGGTAAGAAGTAACCTCTTTTCTGGTAACCATTTCCATCATAACCATCACCATTCTCATCACCTATCTACTAGGCACCTCCCCGAATCACCCTCGAGGAAGACAACCTTGGTTATTAGTAGTACCTTAAGTACTCAAATTTTTAATCATTCTGTTCCAGTTATTCTATGATCATCGTCCATTCCCAAGTCATCCATAACCGCGGACACGGCTTTTCAAAAAGATTTATCCCTGCAGGGGTGTACAAAGTGGAAGTCCCCGGAGTCCTGAGGGGCCCTAGCTCCTTCGCCACGCGTACCGTCCGGCCCATTGCCTGTACAATTAGCTCTCTTCCTTGGAAAGCCGGCTGGGTGGGAGCGGTGTCGACTTCTCCCTCATTAAGGACTTTACAGGATCATCAGTGGCGGCAGGACAGCCAGTGCCTACAACACCCGCCCCACGGCCACTTATTTTCCTAACACCACAATCCTCGTCTCAGTTCATCCCACCATCATCACGCACGCACAAATGGAAGCCCGAACTAGAGGACCCTGGCTAGCCCCGCCCGAGTTATTTAGTCTATGAGGGTTCCTGCAATTACATAGGCCTCACGCATGGTTGCACGCTCGTCTTGGTTCAAGAGGTACAAAACTCGCACCAAGGCGGCGAGAACGAGACAAAGCACCACAACTACAGTGGCCTCTCATCCCCACCTTTAAGCATTTTATTATCCGTCACCACAATTTCTCCACCATCAACCATTTACCTCAACACCTGTTTCCAACATGAACCATCCATCATATAGCTATGCAATTAACTAAGCATGGCTAAGCATCAACATAGCATAGTAAGTATCTCGGCCAATAATACAATCCTATGGATAATAGGAGGGAAACAGGTATTGGCATCGGAAACTTAATGCAACTATGGGATACTCTAATCCAATAAAATTGACATTTAGAACCACATGCAACATTATAGTGGAGAAAATATTTGCGGAAACATAGGATAAGATATGCTCAGAGGGGGATTACGCTTGCCTTGTTGAGCGGAGGAGTCAAACTGCTCGTCGGAGTAATGATGCTCAACTCCGAACTCGTGATCTACCGGAGGGCAAACAACACCGGAAAGCAAAAACAACAATCAACACATGGCAATTGTGCAATGCATACAAAAATGATGACGTGACATTTTAGATGCACCCTAGAAGCATTGAACAAGAGCAACAAGTTAAATAGGGTCCCCGTTATATTTATTGCATTATTTGGAATAACCCCATATTTAAACTTAATGATTCTAAATACTATTAGAAGTACATTATTGTAATAGTGATCAAATATGCATGATGATGATGATGATTCTGGGTGATTCATATTTTTCTGAACATTTTGGTATATTACATATAATTTTCTGACGTCACGGTAAAAAGTTATTACTTTTATAGATTTCTCTTTTAACTTTAAGATTATAACATTACTAGAAGCATCGTAACTCACTTGTGATCACATACATGATATTTATTTTAGAGGTTTAATCACAATTTTCTGGACATTTTGGTGTATTACCCGCATTTTTCGGATACACCGATAAGAGTTATTAATTTTCTAACTTTTCTTTTTGAAGTGACCATTGATGATTTAATTAGCAACAAAATGTAATTTATACATTTTGGGATACAAGGGTGAAAGGAAAAAAGAAAAGGTATTGCAAACTTTCTGTCCAGGCCGGAATTTCCGGTCCAAAAGGGCTCACGGGCCGGAGTTTCCGGTCCAGTCATTTCCGAGCCAGCGACGGCATCTGCTGGATCGAGTCCGGAGCGACCCCGGAGTTGGGCCGGAATCTCCGGTTGGAAAAAGAAAACTCGAGCCAGCGCACGGCACGAACGCGGGGCTACGGTGGCGAGCTCGCTCGCGAAGCAACGGCGGCGGCGACACAGAGCACGGGGAAGGGGAGAGGGCCAGCGAGGGCGGCAGGCTCACCACGCGCACGTACGGGGCAGCGGGGACGGCGGAGGTGCGACAAACGCGGCGGTGCGGAGCTCGGCGATGCCGCTGCGGTGGTCGGGGAAAATCGAACGGCAGCAGCGATTCACGGCCTCCGGGCTCGATTCCTACCAAGAGGAGGGGGAGGGAAGCACGGCGGCGCTTGTGGTGTTCCTCGATTGGGACGGGGGAGCCTCAATCCGCGGTGATGCGGCGGCGAAGCTCGGCGGCCATGGCCGTGGTGCGGAGCTCGTGGGAAAAGGAAAACGGGGAAAAGCAATGGGGAGAGAGCTGAGCGGCCTCGGGGACTTGCTCTCCTTGCAGTGAAGGGCAGAGGAGGGGGCCAGGCGGGGCGTGCGTGACGAGCTGGTTCGGCGGGATCGAAGCTCTCGCGTCGCTACAGGAGGAGGAAGAAGACATCAGCGGTTTTGCACATAGCCCCCTAGAAATTTTGAGTTCCTCACAGATCGGTCCTTTTTCCTTTTAAAATTAAAACCAGCACATTCCCTGATTTTATTTAGGCACCAAAACATTTTATAAAAATCTGCAAAAATTTGGGTAGCATCCCAATAACATGTAGAGGCACCGCAAAAATTGGTGTTGTCAAATAAAATAGTTTGGGCCACCTTTGTTCATAGGGTTGATTTACGGCATTATTGCTAAAATTCAAAATGTTGCTCCTTTAACAATTTGGAGCAAGTGCAAAATAGTATTTTGGAGCTCTTGGAACTTCCTTGACGAATATAAGAAGTCAACTATTTTGTTTTGCAAGTAAGAGCGTCTTCATTGTTTTGAAATTTGTTAGAGCAAGTTTGGCAATTTGGTTTTTAAATGTTGCCAAACCTCCACAATTCCCTAGCAACAACAACAAATCCCTAGCAACAATTCCCTAGCACAACCTTGATGCATGGATGTCATGATGCAATGCAACACAAAAGCGAAAATTTTACTCAGGTTTTAGGTTTTCAAACTTTGGGCTGTTACAACTCTACCCTCCTTACAGGAATCTCGTCCCGAGATTCTTAGAGTAGGAAAGAGGGAAAAAGGGTTACGATGTACTACACGATCTTCTCGCTTCAGGTGGCTTCTTTCTCGAGAGGTTGATCGAGTGCACCATGAAGATCTTCATCGGCTTCACTTCGAGGTCACTATCAAAGTACACCATAGGAAAGAAAGGAAACATCACCGGAAGGATGGATCTTGGTGAATATACCACAACGGAGTACCTCCTAGTAGAATATTAGGATGAGACTCCGAGCATCCCTTGAATTGACAGTTAGGAGACACAAGCGTTTGACGGGAGATTGATAAGGAGTTTCCAGTTGGTAGACAACTGTTTCCCAAAGATTCAGAATATGAACTTTGCACAAGGCCCAAAATTTCTGAGGGAGAGTGTCGAAACAAGCTTCCCACAGATGAGGAGATAACTTGTACTAGTCGGCTTGAGTAGAACTTTCCTCACGGAGGAGCATTTCAGATCACTGGGAAGGATCGGAAACTAGACCGATAGCACTTTAAAAACCCTGGGAACGTTAGTATCGGGAAAAACTTCTTGATTTTCTAGACGTCGGGAACCAGCTTCTTGAGGATTACCAACTATCGTTTCTGATTGAGATTTAGATCTGGTCAGGTGTAGAGATGCTTCAGACTCCAGATATAGGAATAGGAAATCTTTACAAAGCATACCAACGGGTTACAATTGCTAGGACCCCAAGAGTTGGACTACAAGGTCAAACTCCAAAGGAGGGACTAGATTGCGGAACTCAAGTATTAGCAACTTGTCAGAAGATAGATGCCCTACTTGGATACCTTGCAGCGAGACACGATTGAGTTCTTGATGGGAAACAACATAGAAGACCAAGAAGTTCTCAGACTTCCTCTCTTTCTGGAACAATTCAATCAGTGGCTTTGGATGCAACGATGAGAATTCCCGAGGGATGGAGGTAACAACGCACCATTTCGAGAATATTCTACCCATGCATGATCGAGTTGAAATGATTTTGAGGAAACCAGACAATTCACTCAGATCCACGGCGACATCTTTCAGCAACTGGGCGTGAACCAGGGAAAGTCACTTCTAACTCCAGAACACATACCTTGTGAAGGCACAAAGTTAGTTCCAACAATTTTCCAATGCTAACGCCCAATATCCAATATAAATCTCCTCGAGCATGGAGAAGATAAGAAGGTAGTTGATGGGCTCAACCACAAACTTATCCAGATACTCCAAGACGGTAGACTCATATTTCACCAGAACGGGGCATAAGTATTGGTCAGACTAACACATTCAGGTAGGTAGGTCTGATTTTGATTTGACGATAGCCCAATTAAAATCAAAAGATTTAGAGGTTAGCATATCCACAAAGGAGATACCACCTAGCTTCAACACGGACAGACTAGACATCCCTTTGAGAAGGAACTATATCGAGATAGAGCTCTTGTCTTTCAACTCTTCAAGTTGTTTAAGCTCAATCGAATAATTCAGGACATCCAGCACGATTTTCTTGGAGAAGGGAGTTGTTCAGAGAACCAGCTTACTCATAGGCTCGACATCACGGTCAGGTGACAACCTGGCGATGCTTCTGGAAAGACCTCCAGAATATCACGATCCACATATAGGATATCACGACATACCGGTGGATCTCGAGTTCAAGAGAGGATCATGCCTTTCAAGGCACAACGAGGTGGTCTTGGGAGCTTCGGCACGAACCTAGCTCTTTGGCCGAGGGTGTGCATCAGAGCCAACTGACTTGGTAGCACTATCAAACTCAGCTTATTGATTAGCTAACCAATCATGCTAAGGAGGGCAAGGGGTATCCCAGGACTTCCGCACAGTAAGAACTGCTAAGAATATCCGATAGCCACATCATTGCTCACGACTTATCCTTCTAGAGTAATAAGTCACTCGGAGATCGGAGAGTAACAAAGTGTAAGAGCATCACTTCATCAAGAAGAGCATGAGTCTTAGCACGAGTGCACACTCTTTATACCAAGATATCGTGCTTCTCTAAGATGGAAAAGAAATAGAGACTAATAAACCTCTTATTCTGTGGAATACAAAACTTTGACCTAGCTCGAGAAGTGGACAAGGTACTGGAGTTTGTTTCTCCTAACAAGTCGAAGTGGAAGTCTTAACGGATCAGGAGAGTGACTTGCATCGGAACATACCAACGCACGGTAAAACTTTACTGTCAAAAGACAGACAAAGGTCGGAAAGCAGGTCAGAATGAGAAACATGCTCAGGAGAAATCCTAAGATGTTGAAGATGCACCGGTTATTACTCAATTGTGATAACCATGCCCAAAAAGGAGAGATGCAGCAGAGTCAACAAAACTGTAGCAAGATTATTGTTGATTATTAACTCACCCATAAGGACACCGGAATCTTCTTCAGCTTCTTCAGCAGAGACGTGGTTCAGGCGACGACGCACAATAGGTCCAGCCTTGCCAGCTGGCGGGACGGGGGCGCGTGCAGGAGTTCCCGTGAGAGGTGCCTTCTGAGGGCACTACCTGAGTAGTGGCCAGCCTGACCACAGGTGTAGCAGATAAGTCCAGGTGGAGCAGGTAGCGGAGGACGATACCCACTTCCGCTCGACCCAAAGGTTGAAGTAGTGGGGCGCGTGGTGGCGTGCTGAGCAATCTTCTCTTGGGCATCCTTTACTGCGTCTACTATGAACTCCATAGAACAATTAGCCGGAAATGATCATTTCCTTCGCATAGGTAGCAAGTGGCGCTAGCGGTTGGGCACTGGCCAAGTGGATGTGCGTTGAAACAGTGCGGGCAACTGCCGGGGCATTGACTCGCCTGATGTCCACCCATTCCGCACTGACTACATGCCTTTCCTTGTGGTAGTCCCCACTGGCTGGGGTACTTAAGGGGGCACTTCCAGGACGGATGTCCACGCTCCTTACAAGTGTCACACCTGCGTTTGTTTCTAGCTTTCTTGGGCAAATCTTTAGATGTATGATTCCTGCCGAACAACGGGTGTCCAGTGGGTTCCTGGGGTGGCTTCGATTTGATGGAGCGGAGGACGTTGTGCCATTCTGTAGATTTGACAAGGACGCAGTTAGTATCCACCTTGATAGGGTTGAGACATTAGCATTAGCGTACTCAAGTACTCAGACTAGGGACGATAATGCTTTGTGCAACAACGAACAAGGAACCAACAAGATGGGACTTGGGTCGAAGATCAGCATCATGCACCAGTAGCGTGAGATTCAAATGGCTAAGAAACCACGTGATTCAACCCACACTATCCGGCACAATCCGGGACCTTATGTTCAAGTCCTTGGGTTAAAACCCAAAGAAAGAAGCAATGATTAGATCTGGTAGAAACATCTGAGTTGATTTGGGATTGCAACGCAGCGGGAGCAACTGGACACATAACACTAAAGGTCGAACCCCAACCCGTTTCTAATCATTTTGAAGTAACAGATGAGAAGTAAAACCTTTAAATCAAATCGAGGTAAGATTGCTCCGAGATTAGAGGGTAACCAGATAAGGAGTAAAAAGAATCCTAAGATGGTTTTCACAACTCATTTTTAGGTTAAAATATTTTCACAAACACTAGACTCAACATCGACCAGTAGAAGGGTTTCCTACAGGCAGTACTGCTCTGATACCAACTTGTGGCGCCCGACCCGACTGCTATACAGTGATACTGTGTCTCCGGTTATCCGATACCACCAGACACACTATCAAAGCATAATAGAGAGATCAAGACTTGTGGAACAACTGGCACATCACAGACTCTACGACACAAATCATATAGTTCAACTCTTATAATAGAGAAAGATAGCAAATGACAACCAGAGGTCACAGACCCAACATTACAACAAGCGGAAGCAAATTAGGTTGTTCTAAACAACAAGAACCAAATTATGGCCTAAGAGGCCTACAAATAAACATCCAGCGCCAGCTGTTCCGGGATGTCCCAAGCTGCCACCTGGGAACCCCAGACTACTCGTCGACGTCCACAAAGAACCCACCTTCGAGGGCGGTGAAGTCCTCTCCTGAAAACAAGCAAACGACGTTGAGTTCGACGAACTCGCAAGATTAAGAGCTAATATATGCTCGATGATTGGCTTTCAAGGTTTTATGGCTGTTTTGCATAAAGCTGATTTTATTTTAAAAAGACATAACTCCATGGCATCGACTAATCAGATTATTTTGAAAAGGGGTAAGAAGTAACCTCTTTTCTGGTAACCATTTCCATCATAACCATCACCATTCTCATCACCTATCTACTAGGCACCTCCCCGAATCACCCTCGAGGAAGACAACCTTGGTTATTAGTAGTACCTTAGTACTCAAATTTTTAATCATTCCGTTCCAGTTATTCTATGATCATCGTCCATTCCCAAGTCGTCCATAACCGCGGACACGGCTTTTCGAAAAGATTTATCCCTGCAGGGGTGTACAAAGTGGAAGTCCCCGGAGTCCCGAGGGGCCCCAGCTCCTTCGCCACGCGTACCGTCCGGCCCATTGCCTGTACAATTAGCTCTCTTCCTTGGAAAGCCGGCTGGGTGGGAGCGGTGTCGACTTCTCCCTCATTAAGGACTTTCCAGGATCATCAGTGGCGGCAGGACAGCCAGTGCCTACAACACCCGCCCCATGGCCACTTATTTTCCTAACACCACAATCCTCATCTCAGTTCATCCCACCATCATCACGCACGCGCAAATGGAAGCCGAACTAGAGGACCCTGGCTAGCCCCGCCGAGTTATTTAGTCTATGAGGGTTCCTGCAATTGCATAGGCCTCACGCATGGTTGCACGCTCGTCTTGGTTCAAGAGGTACAGAACTCGCACCTAGGCGGCGAGAACGAGACAAGCACCACAACCACAGTGGCCTCTCATCCCCACCTTTAAGCATTTTATTATCCGTCACCACAATTTCTCCACCATCAACCATTTACCTCACACCTGTTTCCAACACGAACCATCCATCGTATAGCTATGCAATTAACTAAGCATGGTTAAGCATCAACATAGCATAGTAAGTATCTCGGCCAACAATACAATCCTATGGATAATAGGAGGGAAACGGGTATTGGCATCGGAAACTTAATGCAACTATGGGATACTCTAATCCAATAAAATTGACATTTAGAACCGCATGCAATATTATAGTGGAGAAAATATTTGCGGAAACATAGGATAAGATATGCTCAGAGGGGGGATTACGCTTGCCTTGTTGAGCGGAGGAGTCAAACTGCTCGTCGGAGTAATGATGCTCAACTCCGAACTCGTGATCTACCGGAGAGCAAACAACACCGGAAAGCAAAAACAACAATCAACACATGGCAATTGTGCAATGCATACAAAAATGATGACATGACATTTTAGATGCACCCTAGAAGCATTGAACAAGAGCAACAAGTTAAATGGGGTCCCCGTTATATTTATTGCATTATTTGGAATAACCCCATATTTAAACTTAATGATTCTAAATACTATTAGAAGTACATTATTGTAATAGTGATCAAATATGCATGATGATGATGATTCTGGGTGATTCATATTTTTCTGAACATTTTGGTATATTACACATAATTTTCCGACGTCCCGGTAAAAAGTTATTACTTTTATAGATTTCTCTTTTAACTTTAAGATTATAACATTACTAGAAGCACCGTAACTCACTTGTGATCACATATGCATGATATTTATTTTAGAGGTTTAATCACAATTTTCTGGACATTTTGGTGTATTACCCGCATTTTTCGGATACACCGATAAGAGTTATTAATTTTCTAACTTTTCTTTTTGAAGTAACCTTTGATGATTTAATTAGCAACAAAATGTAATTTATACATTTTGGGATACAAGGGTGAAAGCAAAAAGAAAAGGTATTGCAAACTTTCTGTCCAGGCCGGAATTTCCGGTCCAAAAGGGCTCACGGGCCGGAGTTTCCGGTCCAGTCATTTCCGAGCCAGCGACGGCATCTGCTGGATCGAGTCCGGAGCGACCCCGGAGTTGGGCCGGAGTCTCCGGTTGGAAAAAGAAAACTCGAGCCAGCGCACGGCACGAACGCGAGGCTACGGTGGCGAGCTCGCTCGCGAAGCAACGGCGGCGGCGACACAGAGCACGGGGAAGGGAGAGGGGAGAGGGCCAGCGAGGGCGGCAGGCTCACCACGCGCACGTACGGGGCAGCGGGGACGGCGGAGGTGCGATGAACGCGGCGGTGCGGAGCTCGGCGATGCCGCTGCGGTGGTCGGGGAAAATCGAACGGCGGCGGCGATTCACGACCTCCGGGCTCGATTCCTGCCAAGAGGAGGGGGAGGGAAGCACGGCGGCGCTTGTGGTGTTCCTCGATTGGGACGGGGGAGCCTCAATCCGCGGCGATGCGGCGGCGAAGCTCGGCGGCCATGGCCGTGGTGCGGAGCTCGTGGGAAAAGGAAAACGGGAAAAGCAATGGGGAGAGAGCTGAGCGGCCTCGGGGAGCTTGCTCTCCTTGCAGTGAAGGGCAAAGGAGGGGGCCAGGCGGGGCTTGCGCGACGAGCTGGTTCGGCGGGATCAAAGCTCTCGCATCGCTACAGGAGGAGGAAGAAGACATCGGCGGGTTTGCACATAGCCCCCTGGAAATTTTGAGTTCCTCACAGATCGGTCCTTTTTCCTTTTAAAATTAAAACCAGCACATTCCCTGATTTTATTTAGGCACCAAAACATTTTATAAAAATCTGCAAAAATTTGGGTAGCCTCCCAATAACATGTAGAGGCACCACAAAAATTGGTGTTGTCAAATAAAATAGTTTGGGCCACCTTTGTTCATAGGGTTGACTTAAGGCATTATTGCTAAAATTCAAAATGTTGCTCCTTTAACAATTTGGAGCAAGTGCAAAATAGTATTTTGGAGCTCTTGGAACTTCCTTGACGAATATAAGAAGTCAACTATTTTGTTTTGCAAGTAAGAGCATCTTCATTGTTTTGAAATTTGTTAGAGCAAGTTTGGCAATTTGGTTTTTAAATGTTGCCAAACCTCCACAATTCCCTAGCAACAACAACAAATCCCTAGCAACAATTCCCTAGCACAACCTTGATGCATGGATTCCATGATGCAATGCAACACAAAAGCGAAATTTTTACTCGGGTTTTAGGTTTTCAAACTTTGGGTTGTTACAGATATCAAGAAGCAAGAAGCAGAAGTAAACACCAGGTGGAAACATTCCAATCTTTTATACCTTATTCACAGCATGAATAATATTGTGATGCCATGCTTCAGATTAATTATCAATTTGGCAATTTTATGGCTGTTACAGAAACTTTTATGGTGTTGCTCTGTTCTGGTCAAATAGCACTACATGCTGTTGTGAATCATGTATTGTATCTATTTTTTTATTCTTGCAAAGGCTATGTTCAAACCCATTTTTTCAAAACAGAATTAGCATATTTCTCTATTCAAATACTTGTGGAATACTTGATAATGCCATTTGCTATGAAACTGAACTATATGATCCACTTTAGAGCCATCTACTAACTCCATTTCTGCATGTTTGCATTTTTGGCATTAGCAATCAATATCTCTGGATAGTGATTTGTGAAGCACTAACACTAACATTAACTGAAAATGTGGTAACAACAAACAACTTTTTGCATTAGCAACCACAATCTCGGGATTGGGGTATGTGACGCACTAACTAGAAAAAAGTTAACTGAATCTTAAAGCAACAATTTTTGCATTAGCAGCTATGATCCTGGGATGGTAGCTTGTGACGCACTAACTAATAAAACAAGTGTCTTCCTAACACTAACTGACTAACTCATGCATCCTTGCAGCATTAGCCTATTATGTTCCCTGGAACTGTAGTAGGTGAAGCACTGACTAAGCATGCATTCTTGCATTATGGCTATCTTTTGGATCATTTACATTTCATTTCTGTGCAAATTGTTTTATCATACTAATCCCAAGCATTTGAACTTAGAAATAGTTAAATTCTGCTATTCGAAACTTGTTTCCAAACTAGCACTTGCTCAAATAGTAAACAGAACTACATTGAATCCAATTAGAATGAACTGCTCAGTTTTTAGAACCTTGCACTATTCATATTCTGCTTGTTCTCATTTGCATCTAGTTTTCTTTACTTGAGGACAAGCAAGGGTTTAAGTCTGGGGGATTGATCACCATCATTTATATGCATAATTCACAAACCTAAAACCTCAAAAACCTCACTGTTTCTACATCCAGAACTGCAATTATCCCCATTTGATATTGCTTTTCACTCATTTTGCAGTTCAGTGTGCAAAGGCACATAATCTTCAGAAGACCACAAGAGAAGAGAAGAAGCAATTCAAAATAAGTTTGAATCATAGAAAGGTAAAGAAGATCAACTTGGAGATCAAGGAAACCACAAAAGGAATAAAGGCAAAAAGGTGAAAAAGAGAGAAACATGCCATGTGCACTGTGAGTTGTGGCCAAGGAGGAAGCTTCCCTCTCCATCAACTCGTGCCACACCTCCACCACAAATGGAAAAAGGTGTATAAACCACCACCACCACAGAGCATCTCTCTCCGCCATTCTCTCGCTCTCGGCTCGCCACTCCACTCCACCTTTCCCTCAGCCTCCACTACACCTTTCCATCACCAACCAAGAACACCAAGAACTCCAAGAACCAGCGCAAGAACAAGAAGAAGAAAAAGATGCACAAGATGATCAGGAGAAGAAGTACAAGGCCTTGGTGACCAGAAGCTCATGATCTGCAACTCTTCTTCCACCCCTCTGCTTCCTCTGCTTCGACTAGGGTTTCTGTGAACTAAAGCTAAAGACTTCTCTCCACTTTCTTGTGTAATCCTGCGTGAAATTAGTAGATCATTCAACTGCGAGTCGAGCTTGTGATATTTGGTTACTGTAGTGAATTGAGTGACACAGTTCTCTGTTTTATCTGAAGATTTACTTGATATGTTTGCTGTTTGCTTTGATCTGTGTGTGTAAGGCTAGTCTCTGCACACTGATTGTTGTAATTATGTCCCTAGCCTCCCTTTGCTTGTTAACTCACTTGTGATCTGGCTTGACAACCCAGAAAGCAGTGATCTTTGTGTTATGCATTTTTCTCCTGCCTAAAACTGCTAAAAACCCTTGCTTGCATGACTAGTCTCTGCTAGCTGTTCGAGTAATTCTTGTTCCCTGTCTAAACCTTGCTCGGATCCTTGCCAGCAACTGACTTGACAACCCAGAAGCAGCAAGTTAAATTCTGAACTTTAAGTTCTTAAACCTTTTTCAGTAAAAACCTTTACTTTTCTGTTGGAAACATAAAAACCTGAAGATTTAGTTTAGCTTCTGCCAACCCTTAGAACCATCATAACCTTGTTGATCCATGTGGAGACGATAACACAAACCCCCCTATAAGACAACCGATCAACACACACGAAAAAAAATTAGAGAAAAAACACATGTGATGCTAGTAGGAGATAATTATTCCTTATTTACCAGGGGTGGTAGTAGCAGTTGCCAACAGAAAAAATTCAAGAAAAACACATGTGATGCCACATGGGGGGAGGGACAAAACAAAAGGTAGTTGCCACATTATTAAAACTCGATTACCAGATGGGAAAAACTCAGTTGCCAGATTAGTGAGCCATAAAAACCACCACAAGAGGAAAATGAAAAAAAAAGGAAAATGTGGTTACCAAATTCTTAACAGTTCATTGCCAGGGTATGGTAGTAGCAGTTGCCAAGGGGGAAAGGGTAGTTGCCACATTATGAAAACACAATTTACCAGGTGGAAAAAACACAGTTGCCAGATTCATAACAGGTAATTGCCAGTGAGTTTTGCCACTGGCATGACATAAAAAAGTGCTAGGGGTTATACCTGATTTTGAACAGTCAGTGAGTAGTCTTTCTGCTTCTTGAAAGCCCTAGATACAAGTCTCTTTGCAAACTCATTGCCAAACAAATGGTCCACCACTAGATAAGGCAATACAATCCTCTTTTCATCTATGCATTTGTTCCTTATGTACTCTACTGCAACGTCGCAAACTCGTGTTGACAGCTCAGCCCTTGGCTTCATAGAGTCAGCCAACTCGTGGGTGTGTATCCAGCTCTGTGGATATTTAACAATGTCCAGGCTACAAAAAAGATGTAGATAAAGGATTTTATGGTTACATAAGTAAAGCTATCTTGTGCATAGAAACTTTAGGGAAAAAACAATATTAACTCGTGCGAGCTTACTTCTTGATATTGGATGAGGCTGATTTTTTGGTACTCGTCATCATCTTCATCTTGAGATACAGTGAAAACCCCATCATAAGGTGATGACTTGAAACGAGATGGTTTCGTAACCCTTGTTCTCCTTGTAAAAGGTTTAGGGGTTGCACTCAACACACCCACTTCTTCAGCAACACCTTCATTGGCAGCGGCATTTTCATGCTTCATTTTTACATTTTCTCTCGCATCAATCTCCATCTTGTCAAGCAGCTCATGTACTTCATCGTCAGCTACTTCAAGGGTCCCATCCATGTAAGCCGCAAGCTTCTGCTCTTTGCAAAGCTTGTCTGCGGGATCTGTCAATATGGAAAACAAAAACAATGTAAGAAACCACGGACAAAACCCCCAAAAAATCAACCAACTACAGCATCGGTGGCGGACACAAAAAAGGTTGGAAAAGGGGATCTTACCTTCAACCAGTACCCAGCCAAGCGGGAGTGTGTTGATTGGGGCTCTGTCAGGGCTACTATCGACATTCATATCATCGTGCTCGCTAGAGGATGGTGAGGACTCTGAAATTTTTTGGAATGCTGGTGGTGTAAACATCCCTGGACGCGTATCCCTTGTTTTGCGCTTCTTCATTTTCTTCGACCCACTTGGGGCACACTCAGGAGCAACTTCATTTCCTTTCTCCTTGGCCTTCACAGCTGCCGAAAGTTCAGAAACAATTCTCCGTAACTCGCTGGAGACAACAAACGGTGATCCATCTACATTGTTCGCTAAATTTGATCTTAGACCATGCGGACTAGGTGTGAGATATAATGATGCCAACACATTCTCCCTTAATGCACTGCTCACCAAGTTTGATTCTGCCCGGACAGTGGGAGAGATAATGATCGTTGTACAAGCACTCTTGCCAGCCTCACATGCTCTTCCATCACCTCCCTTGCCTGTAACATCTGCTGTTGGTGACAATATAATTGCACTGCTGTAGCTTGACCCGGTAATGTCGTTTGCTTTGACCCCACCAATTGGTGCATCAGCTGAAGCAGGGATGCCTTGTCCTTCTGTCAGTGCAACCTCAACATTGTTCAACCTATTTGCTTGGTCTTAGCCACCATCTATTACGGCATCAAAAGTTTTAGCTTGCTTGTGCATAGGGCCTTCAGCATTTACTTCAGGGGATCCCCTCGGGTAAGCTCTCTTCACTCTTGTTCCTTTAGGTGTCCTGCTGCTATCCCTGTCAAAAATCAAGAAAAAAAAGGTGTGAGCAAACAGGTGAAGAATGCCTTTTGAAAATTAAAAAAGTATCAAGCATCTGGTTGCCAGGTATGAAAACAAAATCAATTACCCTGCTGTTCTTGTTATTCCTGAGGGCGGCGTGCTTGGAATATCCTTCAGCAATCCCAGTTGGCATGCAACCATACGCTTCAGCTCTAAATGTAGCTGGTTGTCGTGGATCTGTCCTTTGGCTTTCCCTGGAGTTGCTTGACGCCCCTTCAAACCACTTAACCTCTTGGCCATGGATGCAGCCTCACTCCTTATCTTACTGTCAACATGTTGACTGCTCATCTGTGACTTGGTAATGACATTATCTTCGCCACCAGAAGCAGTTTCAGACAAAGAAGCATCGTTGTCCACAAGAGGGATCATCTGCGACCCGGTGTTGTCAGTCGGAATTGTTGCAAATGCCATATTCTGATGTATGCTGATGTCAGCTGACTGAATGCTGTCATCAATGCTTCCTCTGTCCATATTGTTCTGATCAACCCCCTCTCCCAAGTTCATATTGCTAGTATCAAAGCTCCCTGTATTTTCAATATGCTTGTTACTATTGCATTGGGATGGTGATGCCCCTGCAGACTTCTCTCTTGAGTAACGAGCTGGACGGGGTGTAAGCCTAGTTGATGCCCCAATAGAAATTCCTCCTGATGACGTATTGAGGCGGGGGCTATGCCTAGATGAAATCAGATTGAGACGAGGGCTACGCCTAGGTGATGAGCCAGAAGTCTGTCTTCCTGAGGAACGAGTGATATTTGGGGTACGGCTCGTGTTCTGTCTAGAACTGGTTTCAGGTCTATCAGTCCTCTCATTCAAAGACTCGGAATCAGAAGATGATTCTTTAGCAAGCGAATCATCTTTTCCCTGCTATTGGCAAGCTCTGGGTGGTAGCCTTGATCTCGGTACCGACAAGAGGTTGAATGATGGTAAGAACTAAAGCATTTCGGTACCGACAAGAGGTTGAATGATGGTAAGAATCAGAAGACAACATTTAGACCGACCGCGTGATCAAAAAGCAGAGAGTCAATTCGTTTCTTTTCCTGCAAACACCGAAGATGGTAAGAACTAAAGCATGTGTTGGCAGATAAATTATACAGAATTGCCAACAGCAGGGAAAAATTCTCATTAATTACCACCACATAAAACTTGGTTGCCAGCTTAAAAATACTTAATTACCATCACCCCAATACTTGCTTGCCAGCTTATAAATATTTCACAGAAGACAAAAAGTTTACCAGTTTTAGTTGAGCTTAGTTGCCATCACATGCATAGATGGTTGCCAGGGTAAAAACATCATGCCGAAACCAGTTGTAAAAAAATGCTGAGTTGCCATCACATGCATAGAAGGGTGCCAGGATTATGTGCACCTACCTCCGCGCTGCAACTATGATGTGTATTGTGGGTCATCCACTTCTCGAACCCAGCTGGTCCACCAAAAAGCTCTAGCTTCGCAGCAAACTCTTCCTTTAACTACATAAAAGAAATTTAACAGTGTGAACAGACAAAACTCAAAAAACAGTAACACAAAAAATTTGGGCTCCGCCTCATCTTTACCTGAAGTTTCCCAAATGAATTAGGATCATCATCCTATCTGTCCAAAGCAGCTACTGCCTCAACTGCCTGCCTCGTCCATAGATTAATCCCAAACTCTGATTCCCCCAAGTCAACTACATAATCATCGCAATTGAGGGAGGAGATGTATTTTAACTGAAAAACATCATCAGAAATCATGATTAGCACGAAAAGTTGCCCCCCCCCCCCCCCCTTGATAAAAAAGAAATCACAGACATGACTAAGTATGTGAGATTGCATTACCAAAATGACAAGCAGGCATGCATTGTTGAATTTCCCACTTGATAAATTATTGTGCATGTAATCGGCAACAAATTTGCATAGATTATACTCACTAAAATCAGCAACATTTACCTGAAAAAAAATTGAACACACTTGTCAAATAAAACTTTGGGGTAAAAGAATAATGCAGATTAAGATGAAGAACATATTCAGTGGCAAGAAAAAATGCTCACCAGCATGGGGTAAACTTTGTTGCTAATTCTAGTTCCAGTGGTCGGTGCCAGAAAACCGCAGACAACATATACCATCCAGAGCTGCTTGAATTTGTCATCTATCTCCTTGTACCCAGCTAAAAGCCCGGCAACCCTGGTTAGCTTTGGCCTGCTGCCGTCGTTTGGAAATAGCTCCTTGACTAACCCATCCTCTATGTCATAATCAACAATGTATGGGACTGCGTGTGTGCCCCTAGGTAACCCTGTGACCTCATAGACAATCTGCTCGTTTAGCGGAATGCTTCCACGCCCAGGGATGATAATAGCCCTCTCCTTAGGACAATACAGCTTGGTCACCCATGATAACAAGGCATTGCTCAGCTGGTCACATTTAATGTCCAGTAGAGTACCCTGCTTCAGAACATCCCTAATCATGTCCCTCTGATTATCCTCCAATTGAGGAACGAGCTTCACAAGCCCAAAAGAAGACGCCCTATTCCTATTCACACCAGCTTTTGCCTATGTAAACAAGGGTGCAAAAAATACAGACCAAAAGGGAAGGTAAGTAAAAAACATAAGCAAAAAGCATACAACTGCCAGAAAAATTAAAGAAGGATATGCTACAAAATATCATGGATACACTACTGTTGCCATCGCTAGCGCCTTTCGTTGCCAGACACAATGTACTTAGTTACCAGAAAAAACCTAATTAGGTGGGATGCTGAATTTACATGGTAACATGACTAATGTAAAAAAATATTACTGTCAGAAAGTTCACATGGTTAAGTATGGACAAACCAAGGTGGACAGGTAAATTGTGTATGCATGTTTGCATGATTATGCAGGTTTTGTGCACAAACCTTCTTCACCATAGGACCCATCGCTCTTCCGTCGCGTTCATCTTTGCTCGGAGCTTTCCTGGGTCTACCCATTATGACACGGCCTTGAATGTTGCTCTGCAGAAAAATCATACCACCGTGAGCAGAAAAACATCCAGGACTCAGCATTCAGGAACCTAACGCTAGTGCCAAAAATAAGAGAGAATTTCCTCTCTGCTTGGCGCATGTACAGAGCAGAAATTTCGACGCTGCTTCAACACTGGAGAACCACCACTAGCTTCACCCTAACGCACAGGGAGAACCTGAGGTTCATTTACAATGCAAGTATTCAGGGCCACCACTAGAAACGGATACACACATCCGCATGAATAGAACCTTGGCCATCGCTGAATCAATCCATCAGCACAGAAATGAACCACCGATTTGCTCTACTCCAGTAGCGGATGACCTCACGAGCTGGCTACCCCCGATTCCCCGCCGTGCGACGTGCATCACGGCAAGCACATCACCGCTCACAGGAGAAAAACCCCAACACCCGAGACAAAATTCAAACGCGAAATCTATAACATAGCGAGCCAGATCCACTCGCAGCGGAGCTTTGCCCGTCCATAGCGAGCGCATGAACCACCTCTCACCACCCCCAAAAATCCCTATACTGACGGCAGAGCTCTAGCAGTTGGGAAAGCAACAGAAACTCGGACGCGCGCGTGCGAGAGGAGGAGCCGCAGAAGGAGTGCTACCCCGCGCCGAACCCCTCGTTCGCCGGACTGCCGGCCAAATCCGGCGACCTCGCAAACCGTCTACTCGCGACGGAGCTCTAGCAGCTAGGAAACGGGAAAATCGGACGCGCGCGTGCGAGATGAGGAGCCGAAGAAGAAGTACTCACAGGATGACCCTCCGTTCGCCGGACCGCCGACCAAATCCGGCGAGCTCACGAACCCTAGCCACGAATCGCCGCTGCTCCGCCTCGAGCGTAACGGCAGGGAAGAGGTGGGGGAAATGGGGGGCGGCGAAGTGATAACCCCAGGTGGTTTGCACGCACCCCGAAATTCGAAAAAAAACGCTGACAGGTGGGACCCACTTCGCGGTCGGAGAAAGTAACGGGTCGCTACGACCACGCGCCCGTTAAAAGAGTTGGACGGCCGCGACGACACGCGCGACGTTCGATCGACCCAGCGCGCGAATCTTGATGCGCCGGACGGGAGGGCACGTTCCCTAGTTAGATTCCTCGTTTAGTAAATGACATTCAAGCTTGCATAAACAGATAATTCGCTCTAAAAAAGATTTTCAGTACACAAACCACGGTTAAAAGTGTTAAGGTCTAACTTGCAATGTTCTCTAACACTAGTATAAAATTTCATAGCCTCAAGTCATAAGGTGTGTCGTCATAGATGAGTTTAATAGACCTGTACAAACTGAACTCACAAACTCCGTTCTTTCGACGGCAGGGTTGTATATGTATAATATGTGGTTCACAATATGTCAGTATTGTATTCACCGTTCAATCCAGATGATACTTGTGTGTTCACAACCAAGAGGTAAATTCAACGGGAAAGCATCTCCCATATCGGATCAAATGCACAAGTGTGACAAGCGATATGAAGTTACTGACTACTAGCATCAAGTCAGGGCAATTTGGCTACTAGCATCAAGTCAAAGATGACCAAAGGCAGCTCAGAAACATCACCAGTTAAGTGGCTTCATCTCACATCCCATCTATACTTAGCTTCTGCTGTCGACTAGCAAGGTATTCTTCATAGTCCGAATCACTCTCAGATTCGCTGATCCAGCCATAGCAGGGACGCCTTGCATGACTGGTTCCCGTGGCTTCAGGACGTGGCAGCGTAGCTTCAGGAGCAGGGCCGTCGACAAGCATAGGGTCTGCTACCTCAACTGCTGATATCGCATTGTGCACCTCGACCATTGTCATGCCACGTTCTACTGGTGCCTTGGACGTTGCTGCTTCCTTTTGCTGCATAGAACACCAAGGCTGCATAAGAATTGCACCATATGCATATTGTGTCACAGGTCACAACAATTCGTGTACAACAGCTGGGCATGATAAAGTTAGCTATACGAGATTGCTGGAAGATAAATTCAGTCTAGCAAAGAACACAGTTTTGTCAACATGGAATGTATAGATGAATACATATTATGGAAGGCATTCTTAGCTATCCACAATTCGTCTGACAATGATGCAGGATTCCAAGTTTCCAATGTAACTATAAAGGACATTGAAAACAATGTACATTCAAGAGATTCATTTCCTGTTCCATTATGGGCTTACTTCCGAGGACCAGATAGGGTGGAAGGGAATCCTACTGTTTCAGGTAGAACGCACTGGAACTGTGGTATTGTGAGAATTTCTGCTCCTAAGATCATGTGATCATGATATAGTAACCCAATCAAAAAAATATAACAAAAACTGAAGCATATAAAAGGTATGTAGACACATGCACTTATGAAATTTGGTAGGAAAATGCGATAATTTCCGAGATCATAAATAATAACAAACTAAGTTATACTACACCGAGCTATAGTAACTTACTTACAGTAACGTAATGCAAAAGAGGTTTTCAAATTAGATCAAGTATAGACTACAAAATGATTGCATTACTAGCTAAATGCCCGTTGCAGTGTAAGTTATTATTTAGGTCACATCCATTGTTGAAGAAGTTGTGGCATCATTTTCTCAAAATACACATCAATAAGTCCTACTCCTGTATAGAACTGATGATAACTGTGGTAATTTCCAAGTAAGTTAAGAGGTAATCTCAGTGATGGTAGTGAGGGTGAACAGGCCACCGCAAATTCAGATCTTTATAAGCATTTTTTTTAAACAAAATTCGCATGCATATGTTCCAATCCAAAATATACATGCGTGAATGTTTTTCAATATTTTTATAAATTTCATGATCGTGTGATACTAGAGTCCATTTGCTATTTCTCATGGACGTCCCACACATTATATTACAGAGCCAAATGAGGAAACTAACAGAGAGACGTTTCTGTAATGCCAGATCACCAGCCAACTGTTGCTGCATAAAGGCAGGCATCAAAACAAATCATTTTTTTCCTGATGTCCTTTTCGTATTGTATGCATAACTAAGCTTTTATGTCACAGACAAATAGAAATGTAAAAAGTAATCTCTATAGACCAAAATCATGAGAGAACATATGGGCAAGTAAGATAAAGGAATCAAAGCAACGAAATATGCATCTAATCATAAGAGCAAGTTAACACTGCTATCACTTAAACTCTATTTTCTCCCACTCAACTTTCATAGCATGGGAAAATATATTTTTCTTGAATAACACAAAATAATAGCTAGATAGCCAAAACAGCAAGCAATGGCAGGGAACTTGTTATTTTGTAAGCAAGTGCACCATCAGTGTAAAGCATGCTAACACTAATATAAGCTAGCAACCTACTACAAGCATGCTTGATTGGATGGCATGATCTGTAGCATCACTGCATTCTTGTATTGACATTCAAGTCCCAGAGTAAATAATGCAGAATCAATTCACTATATTCCTCTAAACAAGATGAGGAATAGCAACCAAGTATAATCTCGTAAATGTAACAATGAATGTATAACAATGATCTGTAGCTGCTCCCCTGCTCCTGTTTCTCAAAGAGAAGGAGATGGCCCGAGACAAAAAAAAATGCCACAGCAAGTACTACAAAGTAATGTACTGAATGATGTGGCCTGGAGATTGGTAGTGTCTCATACGATAATGAATATAAGTAAAGCTCGGCATATACAAAAGTTCTAGGGGTATATTGCATCAGTCGAAGCACCTATTATGGTATAGGTTTCTATCCTTGTAATGTAACTTCTACATATGGTTGAGAAAAAGTAGCAAATGGTTAACCGCAGATAACATAATAGATGCTCATCACAAAAAAAATACTCCCTCCGTTCCTGATTGTAAGGCCTATAGTTTTCTCTGAAAAGTCAAACCTGACTAACTTTGACCAAGATTTGAGAAAATATTATTAGGATTTAGAATGTCAAATCAATATCTTTAGATTCATCATGAAGTATATTATTGCATTTTATATTCCTAATATTTGAAATATTAATAGTTTTTTCTAAAATATTGGTCAAAGTTAGTCAAGTTTGACTTTTCAGAGAAAACTATAGGCCTTATAATCAGGAACGGAGGGAGTATATAACATTTGCGTTGCTCATCTATCAGAAAACATGCCTGATGCATATATCTGTTCAATAACAATACGTGCTTTGAATGAAGAATATAGAATGGGCTAACTCAGACCAAAACCTGAAGCCTAGTATACAACAGAGTAGCCTTCATAACATGGATTGCTGCTACTTCCGGATGAATTTTCAGGACAGAATGAAGATACATCAACGACATATAATGATTAACTAGTCTAGATTCTTTTCTTTTCCCTCCTCTGTCATGGTAATAATCACGACACCTCTTTTTTCTATTTTTTCCTAACTTAATGAAATGGGCAGAACACCTTGCCTTTCTTGTAAAATAAAACTTTAGGATAACAAACTTGTAGCCTTGTTATGAACTGTAATGCATATGTCCTATATTTTTAACTCAAAGAAAAAGAATTCGAAATTCTCAGTGCACTGGGAAACTATGTTAGCTCTCTATATAGTGTTGGTGCAAGGGCTAGGTATAATACTTGACATTAATATAATCCCTTCAACGAAACAAAAACTGGGAAACTATGTACACGTTGTCATTACACTTGCAATACAGTGAAAAAAAATGCAGACCAATCAACCCAATAAGCAAGGTCAGGAACAGGTAAATTAGCTAAGTTTCTTTCTATAGAAAAGATGAAAATTTATTGATGGATGAAGCATGAAAGCTAATCAAGAACAGGAACAGATACACACAAGGAAATTGAGAGGGAGCTCACCATATTAGGATCCTCCTGCCCCAGCAGCAGCAGCGGCTGCTCTTGCCGCTCCTGCTTCTCAAAGAGCGCGTCCAGCACTACGCGGTAGTGATCTTCCTGCAGGTGCCCCATCCCCTCTTCCCCGTACACCTGATCGGGTCAAACCAAATCATGATCTCGGAAGGAATCGCAAGAACTGGTATCATTGGGGTCATGTCCGGTTCTTGACCCAGATCGAAGACAGCACTGGGATGCGAATGCGGCAAAGAAGAAAACTCGGGGAAAGTGGGTAGGAAGGAAGGGAACCTGGATGAGTTGTTGGACGGTGCTGCGGATTTCGGCCCCGGGGTAGCCCATCGGCGCCAAGTGGTGGATGGCCCCGTCCATCAGCTCCTTCAGCTGGTCCTCCTCCCTCGGCGGCTCCTGCCCACGGCCACGGCCGCGCCCGCGCCCACGCCCACGCCGCCCCGACATTGCTGGGGTTTCTTCCTCCTCTTGCTCTTCTGAAATTGGGGGTTTCCTCTGCTTCGATGCGGAGTAGGGTGGGGAGTGGTGGCAGGGGTTTTGCGTGAGCTAAAAAGGCAGCGCTTCTTCCATGCCGTTGGATCCGGTAAGCAAGGGTTGGGATCAGTCCGCGACGTTTAGTTTCTTGCGCGAAATCATACGAGTTTAGGCCATGAATGAAACGAGGGGAATCGAGGCTCAGCAGCCGTTCAGGCACAACAGCAGGTCGAGTTGGACTACACTCCGGCGACTCGGCGTCTAGTATATCTGGGTATGCCTCGGTCCTCTCCCTGCTCCTCTTCTCCCTCCATATCATATTCATGTCCCTGTTTGAGTTGTTACATACATGTGCAACAGCCAGCGTTTGCTTGGAACTTTGCGTTGTATTCTTCCATTTTGTTTGTTCAATGTTGAAATGTGTGCATTTAGGAGAAGCGAGGAGGCTTGCTTGTTTCATACTTTCCATTAGAATCTTATTTTCTTATATTTGGTTTGCCTAATTGGCATCAAATCAAAGAATAGCGAGGAGGCTTCTGCCGCTAGTTTCTTTTCTAGAAAGAAGTGGTTCGGAACTTTCCTTTGCAGTACAATTTTTTTTTGTTTACCCAAATGTGTGCACCAAAGAGCAATGAGGAGGCTTGCTGTTGCTGGTCATCCTTCAAAAGAAAAGGAGGCTTGCTGCTTGCTGGTCAGATAGCATGAACTTAATATGCTTAATATTTAATATGCTTGATATTGATTAAGGTAATAAAAATCTGCTGCTTTGGAATCAAGAACATGACATTACTTCCCTTTCTTATGTTACAACAATATTGTAGGATTTTCTCCGTTTTGTTCTGCTATTTTATTTTGTGAAGCATAGCCAATCGTGCCTGATAAAGGGTTTTGCCTTTTATGTTCTTACAGATTTTTTTCCATGATGGACATATGCATCATTCGGTGGTCGTTCGTCTCGTGAACGTGCAGAAGTGCAGGGACGTTGCCCTCCCGACATTGGGCATGGACTCCATGCGACATCTGCAGCTCCATCGTGTCTAGCCAAGCCAGCGCTGAGTCGACAGTCACACAACGACACCAGCCAAGTTTCTTATGGCTGCCAACAGCACGCTGGGTCAGCCGAAGTGTTGCTGTGTTGACGCCGTGGAGCATTCCGTCGATATCCGCATCAATGTGTACAATGGTACCGGGGAGCACGTGAGCGCCATCATCTTGGAGAAGGTTAGCCCAAAGGAAAATTGTTGAGGGCATCAGGAAGGTCATAGTGGTGTCCTCGGCCCTCTGCTCGACATTGATGGTGTCGCAGCTGATACAAACCATTCTGTGACTGTTAATTTTCAATCTGCAATTGTTTGGTTGTGCATTGGGGCATGAAGAGTCTTGATTTTTCTTCGGCTGAGGTTGATAACCACATGAAGTGAACTTCTTTTCATACACAATAACTTCTAGTAGCAGATCACATATAGCTCATTTCTATGTGAAGTACATGAATTTTCAAGGTTAAGAATTGATATTGTTTGATTCGTTGTTTTCATTGGACTTCATCCTAAGAGTTATTTTACTTACCGCAACCTGACTTTGAACGCTTTGATTAGAAACATATATACATATATTGTGTTCTGCTGGAATCTATTGTGAGCTCAGTATTTAGAATATTAGACACCTCGAAACCAATTGTGAAAAAACTTCATTTCAACTGTTCATGGTTTCCTATTCCCTTCCCATATTTGATTTTAAGTTTTTCTACAGTTGGCTAGATATAACAGCTGATTTTCCACTTATCTTCCATTTGTATTGCATGTTTTTGTAAAGCTATGTAGCCGAGTTCTGACGAACTGTTGTTACATGCAGAAGCCGGTTACCGGGAGCTCCTAGCGAGTAGAGAAGGCAGAGTGGGAAAGCACTGACTGGTTGGAGCCGGTGGGTGATGGGGTTGCTGACCGGTTGGCCTTTCCACTGTGGGAAAGCACTGACTTGTTGGAGCCGGTGGGTGATGGGGTCGCTGACCGGTTGGCCTTTCCACCGGGTAGTCCCGGTAGCCCCGGTCACCAAGCAGGGAGGAGAGAGAATGGTGGGCCCAGAGCTTGGGTATCGTGTCGCCTCCGCATTGGAGCAATCGGTGAGGTAGTGGACATCATGCGTCGGGAGCAGGGAAAAGTTAGCGGTGGACCCCATTTCGCAGTGAGAGATGTGACTGTTCATTTGCCATGAACAGTAATCCGGCTGCTGAGAGGGCGCGAAAATGTCCGTCCTTTATATATAGTAGTATGCAGCGATTGAAAAACGTGGACCAGGATTTACTTATGTGACTTGTTGAATATCGTTTGAGACAATCCAAAAACCGGTCGATAAGAAGCCTCCCAGGAATAATCCGAAACAACATTGAAACTAGAGGTTGTTTATCGAGTTTTGTTTACTCTGCTTCAGCATGTCAATTTTTTTCTTCCAGTGTTCTTTTTTCGTGGAGCAGAAAGAGAATGGACGTATCCATTTAGCTAGGCACAAGCCGCAAAGCCACTTATGCAATACAAGTTGCATGTCAGTCGTGGAACAAGTCTCATGTACGCGGACATGTAAAGTTAGTCCGGGCCGCTTCATCCCACTATGCCACTAAGATTCAAAATACACCAAGGAAGTAATAACATGATTATCAACGCCCACATACACATATGTGTTCTACCCGTACCAAAAGATCTACGCATAGATCCGGCTCTGATACCACTGTAGGAGTTTGCGCGATAGAAAACAAAAAAATTCTCTCACATGCGGAAGCAACACTCAAGATCCAATCTAGAAGATGCTAGTAACGGGGAGAGTAGTTCATCATACCCTCGAAGAACACGCGCGTTGAACGTTTAATTCAACGCAGCTCAGTGAAGTTGTTGACGATGTTCAATCCGATCAGCACCGCAAACGAGCAGCACCTACGGAGGCTTGCACACGTACAGCTCGATGACGTCTCCCTCTTCTTGATCCAGCAAGCTAGAGGGAGAAGTAGGTGGGATCGATTCCAGCAGCACGACGGCGTGGTGGTGGATATGGTGGAGAGTTCCGCGGGCAGGGCTTCGCCAAGCGGTGCGCGCGAGGTAGAGGAGCAGCAAACAAATGGTGCGGCCAAGCCTTAGTCATTTGGTGCGCCTCTCTACTCTCTTATATAGGCAAGGGAGCAGCAACTTAATTCCCAAGGTAGTAACCTCCCTTTTTAAAGAGTGGTAACCCCTCTCTTTAAAAGGTAGTAACCCCTCTTTCAAGAGTGGTAACCCCCATTTAAGGGTTGCCCATTGATTTGCCACATGGACCAAGGAGGGCTGGTCAAATGGACCAGTGGGCCACTCTTGGTCGTCCGGGACAGGTGGGCCCCACAGTGGGACCCTCTAGAACCTTCTAGAACATTCCGACACTGTGCCGAAAAATTCTCGAACTTTTCCGGAACCCTTAAATCAACTTGCCATATATAAATCTTTACCTCCGGACTCTTCCGAAGGTCCTCGTGATGTCTAGGATCTCATCCGAGACTCCGAACAATATTCGGACACCATTAATAAAATTAACCCCGAGCTACTCTAGTGTTACCGAACGTTAAGTGTGTGACCCTACGGGTTCGAGAACGTGCAGACATGATCGAGACACCTCTCCGATCAATAACCATTAGAGGGACCAGGATATCCATAATGACTCCCACACATTCAACGAATATCTTTATCGGTTGAACCACTATGTCGTGGACTACTATAATCCGTATACAATTTCCTTTGTCACTCGATATTTTACTTACCCGAGATTTGATCGTCGGTATCACTATACCTAGTTCGATCTCGTTACCGGTAAGTACTCTTTACTCGTTCCGTAATACAACATTCTCTGTGACTAACTCATTAGTCATGTGCTTGCAAGCGTTACTGAATGTGCACTACCGAGTGGGCCAAGAGTATATCTCTCCGAAAAACAGAGGGACAAATCCCAGTCTTGATTCATGTAATTCAACAAGTACTTTCAGAGATACCCGTAAGACACCTTTATGATCACTCTGTCACGAAGCATGTATAAACTAAGAGACCGGAGGCTAAACAAGACCTAAACATGCTAGTTACAGTATGGAAAACTCTAAAGGAAAACCAAAAGTAACAACCAAATAAAGAACCCAACAAAGAAGCAAAACAAAAGAAAATATTTTTGTTGTTTTGAATTTATATGTGAAAGCAAAGAAGCAATAGATACCAAATAAGAAGCCTAAGAAAACTAAAGAAGGTAAAACCAAGACATATAAAATCAATTATAATACAAGTCAAGACAATTCATATCATGTGGACGGGTAATATAGAGTATGAACGAAATAACCTCATGTTTGTTGATGAATAGGGGGTGCCTCGGGCATCCCCAAGCTTAGATGATTGTATCTTCTTGAATATGTTCTTGGGATGCACCTACACATCCCCAAGCTTGAGCTCTTGGGTCTTCTTGTTCATCTCATATCACCATATCGATTAGATATTATAAGCTACATCCACATAAAACTTCACAAAACTCATTAGTAGGGTTAGTACTCATTAAATAAAATCCACTCATGTTCAAGCATTGACAAATTACATAATATTTATCTAACATTAGCCACTGTATATACCGAAGTTCTTATTATTTCCGTTGTCCATCGAAAAACTAAGGAAATCAAGAGACCCCAATTACAATATTGAATAAACACAATAGAAATCTATCAAAACTGAATAGTCTGTAAAGATGACACTTAACGAGATAGTTACGTAGCTCAAATCAAAAAACTTAAAACTAATAAAAGTCAGATAATAATCTCAGGTTTATGCACAAAAAATTTCAGGTCAAAATACTATTCTGAGATTTATCACGATTTTATTTACAGAGAAGCACAAAAATCTGTCTAAACTGAATCAGTCAGTAAAGATCGAATTGTTTGACCTATCTACGTAGCTCAAATCAGAAAAGTCAAAACTAATGAAAGAAAGACAATTAGCATTACTTTGCACTCAAGAAATTTCAGATTAAGATCACGTTCTGGTGATTTTTAACATTTTATACGGTGGAGTACAGAAAATCTGTTTCTGGACAGCAAAACAAAACTATCAACTTTCCATTAATAGACCACAATTAGCATTTATTTTTATGTACAGAGGAATATACACAATATTTACATATTTTTGGATGAGAAGCTTCCATGGAAAGACTTGCTTTGGTTTCATAGGCATGAACACGAGTGTTCAAGGTCGACCCCCACTTAACCATTGCTCATCTTTCCAATCACTCTCTTTTTGAAAAAGTTTTTAGATAACAAGTACAACCAATTTTTTTTATAATTCGCATTCCCTATCCATACTAAGATAGAGAACAACTTAAAACTGAAAATAAAAACTATTTAGAGATAAAGCAAACAAGTGCACACAAGAATATTCACCTAGGCTATGGCTCCCCGGCAACGGCGCCAGAAAAGGTCTTGATAACCCACAAGTATAGGGGATCGCGTGTAGCCTTTTCGATAAGTAAGAGTGTCGAACCCAACGAGAAGCTAAAGGTAGGATAAGTATTCTCTCAAGTTCTATCAACCACTGATACAACTCTACGCACACTAAACGTTTGCATTATCTAGGAAATAAAACTACGGTAGCAATACGGGTATGAGAGATAGTTTTGCAGGATAATAAATACAAGAAAGTAAAAGTTAGTGCTGCAGCAATAAAGTACACTAAGTAACCATATACTAACAGTACCATGAGTGTGGAAAAGTGGTGGTAATTGTGATGGCTTTGTCCAAGATTAATTAGTCAAGATACAGGTTCATTGTCTTCGATTCAGTTTTCTATGTGAGAGTCTAAATATACATGCACTCCACTACTTGGGATTACAAGTACTATATGATTGGATTGTTAGCAAACATCCGTAAATACTAACAATGCATTAAGGTTTCCCCAACCATAGCCTTAAGTTCATGGTCCTCTTACTCCCATACATGCAACTAACCGGTTTGAGCCCTCGGTTTCTTTCACTCCGGCAGGACTACCCCCTTCCTTTGCACATACTACTAACCCTAGGGTGTTGATCCATGCGTGCACAAATATAATGGACACCAATAGGACAGTACCATATCAACATACAACTCTAATGAACCATAGACATCCAACAAAGCAATCAAAAGACAAATAAACTACACAAACATGATATAGATCATAGGATAATAACTTATAGTATCAAACACCATGTTTACATAGAACGGTACAGAGGTTTGTGGGAGGATGAACCACTGAATACAAGGAGGAGTTGGTGATGGAGATGGCGGTGAAGACGGTGGAGAGGGGCAGCGCGGCGGCAGCGGCGCGGGGAGCTCCTTCCCCGCCGCCGGCATCATGTGGGAGGGTCGCCCCTTAGCCTCCCTCCTTCATGGCCTCTTGGGAGCCCTCCCCCATGGAGATGGGATCCATGGGGGAGGGAAAAACGTGGCTTTTGGTGGCTGAAATTCGTGGGTGGAGGAGTCCTCCACGAGTTAGGTTTCCTCCCTTTATATATCTTCTCGATTTCCGTCACCCCCTTTTAGGGTTTCACCATATTGGCCTACAGGCCGTATCCGAACTCCGATTGGGCTGATCTTGGGCTCAAACTCTTCGTATGGAAATTTCTGACAACTTTCAAACAGTCGGACCTCCATTGGACGTGATCTTCAAGGGTCAAACTGACAAACTCCGAAAACAGTTCTGGGACAGATTTCAGCAAAAGTCCCAATTCGACCCCAACAAGGTTTCCTCTTGTATTCTTGATAATTCCTACACATCAAAGTGTAAAACAAGAACATTGTGCACTTTTGCAACTGTTAATAGGTTAGTCCAAATAAATCATAAACTTAATATAAAAACAAGTGCCAAAGGCATAATATTAACATGAAACAATCAAAAATTATAGATACGTTTTGCACGTATCAACATGTATCTACACATTTTTAATGTATGTGTGTACTCCTTTTAGTCCAAATTTAAACAACATAAGTACCACCTAAAACATCTTATAGGCGTTGAAGGCGTTGAAGGGTTGAGGGATACTGATGCCTCTAGCCCGGAGGAGAAGATCGCGAAGGTGATGGCCCAGTTTGGCGAGAATGAGCCACAGGAGAAGAGCTTGCCATTTTCGATGGTGGACCACTGTCAGAGATTGCTGACATGTCCAAGGACAAGTAGGTTCGGGAGGACGCTCCCTTGTTGCCCGAGCGACGAAGCGTTCGGCTAGACAAGAAGAACAAGGATTGTGACATTCCAACAGCCAAGCGAGCCGAGTTTAGGCGGGCGGAAGGTTTTGGGGAGACCCCAAAACCTAAGAGCAAAGGGAAACCCACTGAGAAGGTCCTTAATGAGAAGATGGATCGGCTGGAGGCGGCGGCGCTCGTGGGTGCCGGCGGCGACAACCGGGCAGAGGCGATCTTGGGCTTCTCCCGCAGCAAGAGCACGCCTAGGGCAGCAGGCCTAGGCATGGTGGCGGCGGCCTTCTTCTTCGCCGAAGGTGGTCGGCCAGGCTGGTTGTGGTTTGAATACCACACTAGATCCCGCGACGAGTTTTGGGCGACACGACCTCCGGTGAAAACCACGCCGACTGCGGTCTTGGCGGACGATGGCGGCGTCTCCGACGTCGTTCCCTTCTCAAGGCATCGTCGTTGCAGGTCACGTCACCAAGCTTGAGATGCTCCGGGGGAAACCCTAGATCTGGGTCTCCCGGATCGGACGATGACGGCCCTTTGAGGGTCGTTCTCCCTCCTGGGGGCATCGTTTTGGAGCAGGTGCTGGTTGGGATGGGCAAGAGGATGTGGCGTGTTGAGGCATCTAGCACGTCGACGACGACGAGTCTTGGCGGCGCGGAGCAGCGGAGTTTCGACGCAGGACGTGTGATGATGGTAACATGCAGATTGGATATGTTGTCTGGCGTCGTGACGACATCGACAACATGCCTGACAAGGTTGATACTTGGTCCCTGTACTGAAGATGATGGGTTTTGAGAAAGACGGTGGCGGCGACTTCTGTAGCAGGTGCAACAGTGCCGCTGAGAGTCTGCTGGACTGGTTGTGCCCCTTGGTTGCTATCGGGCGGCCTAGTGTGGTCTGCGGTTTTTTTGATGATGTGCGTTGGTGTTTGTCACCCCCTTCATCCGGGTTGTACGTGTAGCGAGCTGTCGCTAGTTTGGTGGTTCACTTCGGTTTGATCATTGTATTGCTCTTGTAAGGTTTGATTGAATAATTGCGGATGGCTGTGTGCATCTCTCGATGTAGAGGCCGGGGATCCGCACCCCCTTTTCTAAAAAAAAGAAGATGGATTTTTATTTGCAGATGTACGAGAAGCAGCCCACACCCACACCGCAGACGTTGGAGGTTGTTCGAGCTTTAGTTGGGATCAATGCTTGATCTCTTCTGTGTGGGGGATGCACGTCGGTGCATCTCTAGTGGAGAGAGTTCGTGTGTGTTTGGAGTGGTTCTTTTAGTTGGTTATGAGATGTGGCCTGTGAGGTTGGGTTTAGGTGCCCTTATTTCAGGTACGTACGGACGATGTTCCATGAGTTAGAGTGTGTGGTTTTTTAACCGCATTTTGTATGGTTTTTGATCCGGTTTCCCTAATTAACTGGATCAATTCTATTCTTCTATAATGCAATGCGGGAACTCCCCGCCCTGGTTCTCAAAAAAAAAACATCTTATATTGTGGAACGGAGGGAGTATGATCTATTTGGTTTGTTCTCTTTATCTAAAAATTTGGTTTGTCCTGTCTGAATAGTCTGCATAAAGCCAACCAAGTAAGTAGCAATCATGGATATACCCTGGAAGATTTGATTTTAGATTGATTCATGTCCATTCAAGCCGCATACATTTCATACAAGGCAACTTTTACGGTACCTTTTATTGGTGCTATGGGAGGACCAGTATGGTTTGAGTGAACGCTTCAGATAACAACTCGTCGTACATGTTAATGGGGGTGTCTATCCATTAGTCACAACCAACGTCCTCACTAAAACAAAGTTCTTTTTTTTTTGGAAAAGGAGGTATACCTCAACCAAAGCGAAATTCATGTTTTCATAAAAGCCTCAGCCATAAAGCTGCAGCTGCCATCATTTTCTGCAGTTCATCAAGTTTTAGAAAACAGTGAGTAACGTTGCTCTAATGTGTCCCATGTTGAGTCCGGTTTTGATGTTTGTCAAACAATAAGGAATAATCAACATACTGATCCTGATATGCATACTCCACCATTAAATTTTCTATTTTCTGATGTGATTACAGTAATACAAAACTTAACAATACGTGAAATATCAAATGAGGAGGCAAATGTGTACGGAGGACCACCAAGCAGGCAAGCACATGATAGAGGGACCATGAAGAAAACCATGCGGGTGATGATGGCTAGCAATCACAGGGTCAATAGAAAACGGCACGGAAGTATCCTAGTTGCCGTGTTGGATTTGCCAGTCTAAAGTAATTTATGTAGACTCTAGAAAAAATGCAAATGGTCTCAATTCTATGTAGAAGATTCACACTAAAAGTTGTGGATTAATTTCCAGCTCTATAAGCTAGGGGGTCTTGACACTTTATTGAACATGGACCATGTGGAGAAGCCAGTACATAGCTCGTGTATGATTAGCGCTTGAATGGCGCATTTTATGTTATGAATTCCTCCTATGACTGAGATACCTCCATTTCTCAGAAGTATAATATATTAGGGAAAATATTCAAGAGTTTACTCTTGACAATGGATGCGGATACGTATGATCCAAAAGTCTGTGTGACTCGATTGTTTTGTACAGTACTGTTGTTTATCCGATAGCCCGAAGGAATTGACTAAGAGCATGATCTCTATACCCACTTGAGATGTGCGGGAGCCCATAGCCATAAGCACTTTGTAAGACAGATGCAGAAAGATAGTTCTAGGTGTTTCATTCTTCCCTCAACAAGCTGTCTTTGATGTTCTAGTCACGTCATCCAACCTACATGTGCAGTCTCTTATTTCTCATAGTCCACCAATGAAGGAGGAGGCGATTTGGCTCATGGGTGCATCTGCACCCATTACGTAAATGATTTTTAGTTTTTTCTCAAAATGTCAAAAAATTACAGAAAAAAAACCGGATGTGTATTAGAACATTATGTGTTAGCACAAAAAATGGCGTGGTGAACAAACATTTTTTGTGACCTGTGCAAAAAAGACAAAAAAAAATGACTCGTATAAAAACATTTCGGTGCGTCCGGATTTGTCTTTTTTGCACAAGTCACAAAAAATATTTTTTCTTCATGTAACTTTGTGTACTAACATGAAATTTCTTGACATATATGCCAAATTTTTATTTTGAATTTTTTAACATTTGCAAAATTGTTTTTTTGGTAGTGGGTGCATCTGCACCTGCTACCCAAAGTGGATTTCCGACCAATGAAGCGCTTCTCCCGTGGCTTCCAGAGTTCCAGGCTCAAGCTAGCCTTTTGTCCGTCAGGGATATGCTTCACTGTCAAGGAGGTTGTCAGACCCCGATGGATCCTGGCAGAATTGGATCAAGAAGAAGGGGATTTTGGAGGAATTCGGTAGATAAACTAGGTAAATTGCAAAACTAAATAAAGGATAATTGCAGGAAATAAACTGATAGAATTAGGGTTCATATTCTTCATTGAGATGACATGATACAAGGTTAGGCTTATAAATACCAAACCAGCTACAAGACGACACCACATATGAAATACCTAAAGTACCCTCATACTAATATGACATGCTAATACTGGTCCATCACATACTCATACTAGTCCCTGACAGAGGCTCCGTCTAGTTTAGACTTTGTGCTCTTTCCCATCAGGTGCAACAGGCGGCCCGAGTGCACAACATTCTACCGATACCTTACAAACCCTATGCGTACATTTTGCACTGCTCTTACTCTCAACAACTCAACTCAGCTCAATAGAGCATTGCTTTGATCTTCTTTTGGCTATGGATCAATCACTAGTTAGGGTGTTATATATACTCTACACTGCAAGCACTTAATACAATGCAACATAATTCCAACGAAAAAAGATGCAACATAATTATGTAAATGAAGGTTGTTGCGCCTATCGGACTGAACATACGCGAGTGAGTTGGTGACCATGTTAACTCTACACTGAACTAATCAAGTAGGATGCAACTATCTTGCCAACCCTTTCTTCCCCTAGGCAGTGATAACTGAACTAAAAACAGAACAAGCATTGTCCTAGCTCATAAAACACGAATACAGTAACCACTAACCACATGATTCAGTGTGATCTGTAATCTGAATAGTCTGCACAAAGCCCACCGCGTTAAATTCAATGTCGAAATTCCCTGCATAATGCAGCTAGCTGCTAATTGGGTTGTTCACTTGTGACGAATAATCTTCGTTCAGAGCTAAAAACACGAACGGACAGAGATTCCTGGGGACTCTTCCTCTCTCCTTATCCTCTCGCCTGCTCCTCTCCTCCCCGTCTCTGCTTCCTGTGCCGCTGCCTCCGGCCCCTCTCCCCTCTCCCTCCGGCGGCTCTGCCGGCCGGAGTGGGGGGCGGAGAGGGTGCCCGGCCCTCCTGTACATAGTAGTTTTTGTTCCTCTCGCCCTAGGTGTAGTTGTAGGGTCTGCTGCTTGGTCTTCCGTGGCGTTTGGCGAGATGCCGCTGAGCTCTCCGCTGCTGGTGCTGCTGCCAGGCACTGGAGGCCTGTCTCCGGCGTTCTCCGGCGAGCTCCCAAGGTGGGAGGTTGATGGAGGAGCGGTGTTGGCCGAGAGCTTCTCAAATAAAGGCAGTTCTGGCCATTTTCGGACCTTTCGATTTGGCGTTACCCATCTCCTTCTGACCGGCCATGGAGGCGAGGGGAAGGAGTGGTTTGGCGCCATGGTTGCCGGGTCTGGAGATGGCGCTTGGTGGTGGATGCTGTGCGGCTATCCCGGCGATGAGGAGGACGCATCGTCGGAGTGCAAGGTCTTGGTGATTCCTGGAGTTCCATGGTGGAGATCTGCGACATCAGGTACTAAGCGCCGCTTCTTTATGTTGGCGTCCCGTGTTTGGTGGTGGTGGTGGAGGTGGTTTTCTTCGGCGACCTTGCTCCGGCCGGCCGTGGCAGCGAGGGGAGTGGTCGTTTGGAGAGTGGGTGTGCTTGGTGGCTGGCCTGGTCGATGCGGAGGCGGCGGGAAGATGGGTGGTTTGTGGAAGCAAGTGCTATGGTTGTGTGCGTTCATCGAGCTGGGTGTCCGTCGCGTCGCGGCGGCCGGATCTGCAGTCTACTACAACATGTGGAGGTGCTTTCTTCCCTGGGAATGGCGGTACGGCGGCTTCGGCGGAGACTAGGTGTTTGGGGCGTCGGGTGGATCCGATCGTGTTTCTTCCGGGTGGCTCGGGATGTTTAGTGCAATTTGCTAGGTCTTGTTGTAATTTCTGGTTCCTACTGGACCTGTTTGTAAGTTGTACTGAGCTTCCTAATATATGTGTCGGATCCTGTCCAAAAAAAAAGAATAATCATAGGGTCGACTTGATACAGGTTCTCGTTGATGTGATCTAGTATTATTCTATTTTATCCTTTGGTCTCTCCTGGGGATGGGTTCTAACTATAAGGGGACACATCCAACATGTTCAGAACAGTTTTTTTAATCTATATTATGTGTGTGGTGGTCATTGCAAGGATAACTACAACATTAGCTGCATTACCTAGAAACATTATTTAAATTTGTATGAACAATGCACATTCCGTAGAATATAACCCATTTACTATAGGAGGTAGAATAAAATAATAAATGTTTAATTAATTTTACTACCACTTTTTCATACCACTGTATTATTTCGTAATAAGATGATCTGGTGATCAACAACAACCTTTGTGTCTTCCGTCAAATGAATTGTAGGTATCACTCAAGTCATCGAGAGTATAGCTAGCCAATAGTTTGGCAATGTACCCTCGTAAGTCATCACATCATCTAATTGTTGTTTGCCCACACACCATTGGATCTGAGAAGGAAGGTTGGATCAGCCAAGCGCTTCTAAACTCTCGTGCGAAATCAGATGATTTGAAATAACGGTGGAGAAGAAGCCTAGAAATAATACCAAAAAATTACAACTAGAGATTGCTTGATTAGACAGTTCTGTTTTCTACAAAAAGTGGACGAAAACTTCTACCAAATACGAATCGTCTGTCTAGTCATCATACATTACGTGATAGGTATCATATGAGTTTTTTCCATCATCACGATCCTTAAAAGAATCTACAAAAATATATTTTGAACAGAAGATGGCACGGAAGTATCCCAATTGCCGTGTAGGATTTGTCAGTCTAAAGCAATTTATGTAGATGCTAAAAACAAATATGCAAATGGTCTCATTTCTATGCAGGAGATTCCCACTAAAAGTTGCTTATTATTTTCCAGATCTATCCGTTAGTCACAACCAACGTCCTCACCAAAACAAAATTCATTTTTTTAAAAGGAGGTATACCTTCACCAAAGCAAAATCCATGGTTACAGAAAAGACTCTAGCCCTAAAGCAGCAGCATCCATCATTTTCTGCAGTTCACTAAGTTTTAGAAAACAATGAGTAACCTTGCTCTAATGTTTCCATGTTGATTGTTTGTCAAATGATAAGGAAAATCAACATATTGATCCTGATGCCTACTCCATTAAATTTTATATTTTCTGATGTGAGTACAGTAATGTAAAACTCAACAATATGTGAAATATCAAATGAGGAAGCAAATGTGTAGTACGAAAGACCGCCAAGCACATGGGAGAGGGACAATGAAGTAAACTATGCAGGTGATGATAGCTAGCAATGCAGGGTTGATAGAAAACGGCCCGGAAGTATCCTAGTTGTCGTGTTGGATTTGTCAGCCTGAACTAATTTATGTAGATGCTAAAAAAAATATGTAAATGGTCTCAGTTCTATGCAGGAGATTTCCACTAAAAGTTGCTTATTAGTTTCCTGCTATATAAGCTAGGGGGTCATGACACTTTGTTGAAGATGGACCATGTGGAGAAGATGATGACTCATTTATAATTAGCCCTTGAATAGCGCATTTTATTTATAAAATTCTCGTATGACCGAGAAACCTCCATGTCGAAGTGCAAGATGTTAGGGAAGATATACAAGAGTTTACTCCAACGGACGCGGGTACATATGATCCAAAAGTTTGTCTGCCCGATTGCTTTGTACACTAGTTTTCATCCGATAGCCCCGGTAGCCAAAACAAGTTCTCATGCAGTTGAGGTGTGCGGGAGCCCACAGCCATAAGCACTTTGTAAGTTTGATACATAAATGATTGTTCTAGGCATGTCATTCTTCTCTCAACAAGTTATCTTTGATGCTCTAGCCATACCATTGAGGTGCTTCTCTCGTGGCTTCAAGGCTCAGTCCGGCCTGGTGCATGTCAGGGATATGCTTCCTTGTCTTGGAGGCTCCATCTAGGCAGTGGCGGATCTAGGAATTGATCAACGGGGGTGCCAAGCTTAAATTTTTTGGTTCAAAAAGCATCATAAATTCAGCTTTAATGTCTTATACCAAAATAATACCAAATTACATATAGTTCTAATAAGATCTTATGCCAATAAAAGATAACAAAAACAGCAACAATTACCAAATTTCAACCTTACACTACTCTTCGTGTTGTTGCTGCCATGAAAAGCTTGATAATATCACCATCCTTCACTTTCTTGAAGATCTCCTTCTCAATATATGTGACCAAGCAATCATTCAACAATTGGTCACCTATAGTTGTTCTCAGATAGGTCTTCACTATGTTCATCGCAGAAAATACTCTCTCAACACTTGCGGTTGCCACCGGCAAAAGCAACACCAATTTGAGAAGCAAATACACCAACTTGTAAAGCACACTCTTTTTTGTTTCAACGAGCTTCATAGAAAGCTGACCAAGATTTTGTAAGTCTGTGAATCTATCATCATTTCTCATGTCATCAATAAAGTTGTCAAGTTTTAAAGCAAGTCTCAGCAAATCCGCTTGTGAGAAATCGTTGGGATAGAACTCGGCAAGCCTTAAAACTTTCTTTCTATCATAAGAAGCAAATGCATTGATAGGATTCAAGGCTGACATGCAAATGAGCAACTCCATATTTATTTCATCAAACCTATTATCAAGCTCTTGCCGAATACTATCAATGACACCAAGGAATACTTCTCTTCTATAATGATCATCAATTGTTTGTTTGGGGTAACAACGAGGTGATCTTGCATAAGGAACATACCTAGCATTCGGCAAAGGCACTTTGATCCGATGTAGTTTGCAAAACGAATCCACTTTCACCTTTGCTTCATGCTTCTGGAACAGAGACATTATGGCGTTGGCTCTCTTCATATCTCAAGCGACGGTGGTACCAATCTCAATAATCTACACAAGAAATAATCCCCAATTGTTGAATCAATACAATGCAATCACACGGTGGTTCAGTTCAGTTATTTGTATTTCACACAAATTCACAAACAAGAAATTAAGTTACTCCTAGTCGATGTACCTGTCGAAGTGTCGATGTTGGTCTGACTCTGACGGAGAGGAAGCAGCTCGCTAGCTCGATTGGTCACGGAACGCGGATGATGGACAGACCGCCGTCCGCCGGTCGCCTGCCCGCCCGGCGCCAGCGCAGTCGCGCAACAGGCCGACCGCGGGCCGCCACTGACCACTCGCCAATCGCCGGCTATCTCCGCTGTCGCTCTGCGCCGCCGCGGCTCTGGGAAGTGGGAGCTCGAAGCTTGGTCCGCCGCCGGCAGCTGCAGCCTCACGCCCTCGATTTAGGTCGAGCCTCTGCCGCTCAGGTTTGCTTTTTTTTCGAGTGGATGAGAGAGGAACAAGTGATGCGAGCAGCCTCTGGATGCGAAAGGAACAAGCGATGCGAGTGGATGCTGGTAAATGGGCTTGTTGGGCTGCGAGAAATAGATGGGCTGGGAGAAATAGATGGGACTCTGAAGTTTTGACCACACAATTTCGTATTTGGTACCCCCACTGGATCCGCCCCTGCATCTAGGTTAAACTTTTTAGTCGTTCCGGCCAGGTGGAACCAGTAGCTCAGGTGGACAAAATTTTACCGATACCTCCAAACCGTATGCATATACTTTGCACTGCTCTTACCCTCAACAACTCAACTCAACTAAACTCAACAGAGCATTGCCTTGATCTTCTCTTTGCCTATGGATCAATCACTAGCTAGACTATTGTATATAGACATGTAAACCCTACATCAGCCAATGCAATCCAACATAATATGGTGATAAGGTTGTTGCACCTAACGAACTGAACATAAGAAAATGAGTTGGTGAGCCATGTCAATTCTGCACTGAACTAATCAAGTAGCTAAGATGCAGCTATGCTGCCCTTTCTAAATCAGTGGCAACTGAACTGAAAACAGTGCAACCACTGTCCTAGCTCATAAATCACCAGTAAACTCACCCCTAACCACATATGATTTGGTGTGATCTTAGGGCATGTACAGCGCACAAGCGCTTAAAGAGACGCGTAAAGGAAAGAAGAAAAAAGATAATATGCGTTAGCGCCTTTGTCTGCAACGCGATGACAAAGTGCAGCGCTTGTACGCACCTTTTTGTGTCTTAGATCGGAAGACAAATAGTTAAGCCACCGGCGCTTGAATTTGCGTCGACGCCAGACCGAATCCCGAGCTTGGCCAGGATTAGAAGGAAAAGGCCAGGAATCTTTCTAATACTTAAGCTCCCTAGATTTCCAAGCTTGTGGTTGCTCCACCTCATCATGTGCTTTAGATCTTATATGGGCCCACATGCATGTGATTATTTTATGTCAGCTCTTTAATATACTATGTGTAACATCCCAAAAATATTAATCAGTATTATTGTTCCAAAAATGAGAGCCAACAAAAACTTTTGCTTAATTATATGTGTTGATCTCATATTGTTGTTTGTGTTGTTTGTTTCTTGCTAATTATGTGTTGCTTGCTCTAAATAAAGACATGAAGAAAAGAAGAGAAATAAAATAAAATAAAAAGAAAAGCAAGAAAAATAATGTGACAAGTGTCACATAAAATTCTCCAAGTGAGAATTTGTTTTCTCTCACAATAAAATTCACTGGAGTGGTAATGTAAACACTCCCATTTTATCCTTACTACTTTTCTCTCTCAAACAATATTTTTAATTAGTTTTAAAATTCAAAAGTAAAATTCAATTGGAAATAAAACAAAATTCCATAATTAAAACCCTATGAACAAAAATGATTCAAAACATTTTATTTTGTAAAGCCAATTTTTGTGAAGCTTCTGCATGCTATGGGAAGGCTTCACAAATTTTCTTGAATTTTTATAAATGGATTTAGTGCCCTAATTAAATTCGAGAAAAGCTTCTGATTTGAAAAACAAGTGAAAGAAATAGAAAGGAGAGAAGCCAGGGGGTTTTCTGCAAAACCTTCTTCGCCTACCTCTCCGTCGCCGTGTCGACGTCGGACGCCGCGGACCTCGCCGTTCCGCGGGCCCCCCAGGCCCCCCCCCCTGCTCGCGTTCACCCTCGCTCCCGTGCCTCTGCACCCTCTGCCTCGCAGAGGAGGGCACTTGAGCTCTCTCCCACCCCAATGCCGCCCCTGTCCCCCTCTTCTCCGCCGTGGAGGAACGAACGGCGCCGGCCAAATTCAGGCCCCCTCTCTGCACCTCGACACGCACCACTCGAGCCAGAGCTTCTAGAACGAACCCGGACCCCGGTAGACGCCCCGTCGCCACGTTTCCTGCACCGTACCCGCGTGAATCGAGCGGGGGACCACCGCCCGTGCGCCATGGACGCCGCCGTGTGCACCGCGACCACATGGACCAGCCCCTGTCCTATAAAACCACCCACGCACCCCTCTGGAAGCACCACACCGTCCCACTCCCTCACTCTTCCCTCTCGATTCGCCGTGCACCGCCAAGAGGGCGTGCTCTGCCGCAGCCACGGCCGCGGAGGAAACGCTGCTCGAAGACGACGCCAGGAGGAACCCTAGCAAGCTCCAACCCTCCAGAACTTCTTCCCAAGCTCTTCGCCGTCGAACGCCACCGTCTCCGCCGTCCCTAGCCCTCTCAGGTGAGCTAATCGTGCTACTCACCGTCGCCGGAGCCACGGCGCCGCTTATTTTAGGTCGTCGCCGATGGCAGCCTCCATGCGCCGTTGGATCTGAGATCTACGGCCACGTAACGTTTCGTGTTTTGTTACACTGCCATGTGGGACCCACTGTCAACATTTTAAACAATTTCCGCGCGAGAGACTTTTCTCCGTGAGACACTGACGTGTAGACCCCTCATGTCAGGGTTTTCAACATTATCCACTAGTTTGATTATTTTCGAATTTCTAGTTTCTATAGATTTCAGTACTGGACCCAAATTGTAAATTCAATATCTCGAGATTTAGGAATCCAAATAAATCAAACTTAATTGTTCGGGAAATCTTATGAAAATGTTTAACCAACCCAATTGGATTCAATTCATTTAGATGAATAGTTAAAAAGTATTATTAAAAATACTACAGAAGGTTTAAATTCTAAACTTGTTTGTTTCTGATACTCTGTTAGTCCAAATAATTCCAAAACAATTTTGTTAGCTTAGTAATGCCTTGTATTAGCTTCCCTAATTTTGGTAGAATTATTTGTGCAGTAGGATTTGTTTAGTTTAAAGTTGAAGTTTAAACACCCTTCTGCACTCAAACATTTAAATATGTTAAATGGTTAACCCAAATGATTTAGGACCAATTTTGTTAGATCACATTTAGCCATGTTTAGTCACCCCTAAAAGTATTTAATTTTAGGAACAATAGAATTTAAATGGTAGCCAAAACTTGGTTATTAAGCTTCTGGATTCAAACAAATGAATAGGGAGTTTGGTAACTCCAATAGATCCAAACCAAATTGTGTTGTCTTCTACACCTCAGTATCTTTCCATAGAATTTTAGTTTGTATTTTTGTGACCAAGAGAACACAAGTTGTGGAATTAAACATGTTCAACAAGTTTCTGCCATAATTTAGAAATAATTAAATAATGTTTAATTCAATTATTTTGAAACCAAATTGTATGGTTTGATGTGTGCAGTAGCTATTTGTGATGTTTATGATTGTTATGTTGAGATGATTGCTTGAGTAGTTTAGTGATTGGTTGTATTTGTTTGCTTATTAATTAGACGAGAACGTTGTCGGATTTATCGAGGAAGGAGAGTTTGCTGAACCCGAAGATCAAGATCAAGGTCACTTTGCCGAGCAAGGCAAGCTACTCTCTGAGCTTGCACCTAAATACATATGCATCTACTTTGATCAAACGATTTACTCTTAAGGCATTGGTTTACAAAACCTTTTCAAAAAGTATAGGGATATTATTTTGCCACCCTAAGTAGAAGTATAAGGTAGTTTGTATAAAACTATAGGATGGGAAACAATGTTGTTTATTCAAAACTCTTTTGAAAATACTTGTGTGATTATGGAATACCGAGATGTCGGTGTTGAAATGGAGAAATGGAGAATGGGGATGTTTATGAAAAATGCACAGTGTCCTAGTACTATGACGACCAATCTTACCCTGTGCGACCACATTTACCACATATGGGAAAAAGGCGTAGTCATGTAGTTTGCTCTTATTAGTATGGGATACCTCACCGACGAAGATGACTCCGTTATGCATGAGGGGATGGTCCGAGGACCTACCCCCTGACCCGGGTCCTCACACAAGTTGGTGGGGAGGATAGAAGGTTCCACCATAAACCGCTGGACAAAACTATGAGTCCTCACACTTAGGGTTTCTGACGGGAAACTGTACTGGGTGTCGATGGAAAGTGTCATATGGGAAGGATCCTATACTAGCATGAGCAAATAAGAGGCTATGGCCGGCGGCTTACTTCGCATACACCTGGTATGGCGAGACGTGGCAGACACGATGAGTTGCCGGATGGATGTGGGCTAAAAGTGTGCTACCTCTGCAGAGGGTTAAAACTATTCGAATAGCCGAGTCCTCGGATATGGACAATTGGGAGGCTGTCCTAAGACCATGTGCAAGTTTTGGAAATACTTTGAGTTTTAAAAAGAAAATGAAGTGGAGAGTGTTCCTTACACCTATACCAACGGATCGGTATGAGGTAGATGGAGGAAGTGGACCATGACAGGCTATGGTCGGAAAAAGGAGTTTTGGAGAAACAGATAAAAATGGTGATTTCTTTAAAAGTGGTTATAAAACCCTTCTTACCTTTTCAATAAAGATATAGAGATGTTTAAATAAATAAAAGTTGTCCATTAAGTTAAACTAGTGCATACTCATGTTGGGGTAGTTTGCGAGTACATTCAAATGTACTCATATTGGTTTCGTCCCTGGCTATTGTCCTAGCCAGACTACGAGGAGGAGCACTACGCCGAGCAGGAGTATGGCGACTTCTATGCGAACTAAGGATCTCCACAAGTCAGCTACCTGTCGGGTTGTCATCGTTAGAATATGATGTCTACTACGCCGTAGGTTCCGCTGATATTTTGGTTTGGCCCATGAAGGCACCTATGTAAGACTTGGTCTGAATGACCATTTATGTAAGACTTTTAATTCGGTATTGTAATAGATGTAAACTTTGGTATCCAATTCGGATTATGTGCAACGACAGACTGATCAAGGGATCGTTATGTTAAGCATAATCGGGTATTTTGGACAGCTAGTCCGGGGTCCCCACACTATGTCACGTGCAACACGATCTTTGAAAACTCATCGAATCAACCCTTTGTTACCATCTATATACACTACCGTATTTTAATTTGAGAAACGATATACACCATATATATATATATGCATGTCGATGAGTAGTTTCCATTCCCGTGAAAGATATTGAATTTCGTCAACTTGTTAATTTTAGATCGAAGTTCATATCTTTTCAGAAAAGAATTATCAAATTCGTCGTACTCATTTAACCGTTAGAAATTTCTTTCGACAACAAGATCCATCTCGTTGTTCTCAGTAACTCACGTATCGTAGCGTTTTCATTTCGACCAACACATTCGTGTAGAAATATTACACGATATGTATGTGTATGTCCGTCGCCTCCGTAAACTTCACATGTGCCCAAGCAGCGCAGCCGCTGCACTGTCGTCACACCTCGCCATTATAATGTTCGCCTCTCCTCTCCTCATGTGACTATCAGCTTACAATTTTTAAAAATGTGGTGGCGTGACCTAAGTTCACCGCTTAGCCCAGTGGTGAGAGATTATGAAACACAATACACAACCACACGTCTAGGTTTAAGTTTCTCCAGATGCAGGACAAAATTAATACAACAATGGAGTTTCACAAAAAAAAATCTACTACACATGGATTGGCGAGGTTTGCTATAGTAAAACATGGTAGTTGAAACTGCATATTTTAGCTGGCAATTCCGCACTATAAGAGCTGCTTTGAAGTTGTTGTCTTTGATACAATTCTGATTCTTGCTGATTCTTACTATAAAATACCAATTCTAAAAGGTTGGCTAGCCGGTATAATTGGACAGATTTCTGTCTAATGGCACACATGAGTTGGTTTTAGTGAGTTTGAAATGTTTTTATCTTTGTGCCGAATATTATCCCTATAGCACTCACAAAAAATGTTATAATGAAGAGAAATAGCATATTATGTCTATTTGTCTAACAAGAAAACATGGGAAAAAATGTTAAAACACCTGATTCAAAACCACAACAATAGAACAAAAATTAAAGAACAAACCCATTGAATGAAAATAACTAAATCAGGCGCGGCAAAGCGCGCCCTTACCTTCTAGTTAGGCCCTAACCGCCGGGGATTTGACGCTAGCGCCTGGTCTAAGCGCCCCCGTTGTAAACGCCCTTAATCAGGGTCGTAACTGGTGACCCTATGAAAACGCAATGTGGTTCTAATTTATTTTTAAAAACTTAATTTTGCGCCACTAAGGGTGTTATACATTATGAAGGTAGGAGCATGATTCTTATGTTCCATTTTTATTAACTCGTGTTGTTTTCATTGCGAGGTGCAAAATATCGCCAGGGATATCCAAACTATAGAAAGTCACCAATGCGGAAAAGAATAGTAAGATAGTTTACGGTGCCACCTAAGGAGATTTTGCAAAATCCACCGGTTCTTAGCAATTTCTCAAAAATCCACCGCTGGTTAGTTTCAAATACCATTGATTCTTGAATTTGGCTATGCCAAGCCGATTTCAGACAGTAGGTCCAAGTGTCATGGTGCCTAGGCTGTTTCTGACATATGTGAACGGCGAATTCCAAAAAAAAAACACCAAAATTGTGTGCGAAGCTTGCAAGTCTATCAGTATTCAATAATGTTTCAAAAATCCACCGGTTTTGCGCTGCTTTGTTACAAGTAGCGTTGAATGTTCATTTTTAATGGTCGATCACAACGGCTGTCTACCTAGTGCCACGTCACCCCTGAGACCCACTGTTAGAAATCTGCTTAGCGTGGCCAAAATCAAGAATCGGGGCTATTTTAAACAAACTAGCGAAATTGTGCTAGATATTTGAGAAATTACTAAAAAATCGGTGGATTTGCAAACTTCCCCTGCATTTTTGGTGGTTTTATGGAATTAACTCCAACTAAGAGAAGGAAATAGAGAAGTCGCAAGTTTTCTTCTCTTTATCGAAACCAAAACACTTCAAAAACAAAGGCCGCAACAAGCCAACCAATCATAGGCACCATGGAAGATCTGATTTTAGACTGGTTTGGGTCCGTTCAAGCACGTGCCTTGGATAGTTGGCTGCTTGCTTGCTAGTGGTCAACAAAATGTAACAATGATCTCAATGACAAATCAGTAAAATTGGTCTGTAGAAAACAATTTGACTCTACATGGGGCCATCTGATTCATAGGAATATGGTATGATTTTTGAAGAATTGATTTCTATAGGAAATTTTCCTATCAAATAGTTGTTTGATTCATAGGATCCAATCCTATAGAAATTATTCTCAGAGTGTAAATTCTATAGGAAAACACAAGATATGATTCAATTTGACATGCCACTCCAATCCTTTAGATTTCCTATTCCTATACTTTTCCTATTCAAATGAGCCTAATATGACTGCATTCCCTATGTAAAGGAATAGTTCAAAAAATAAAGATATTTTACCCTGTGCTGACGGTCAAAAACCAAACAGAATTCATATAGGAACAACATCCATCAAGAAAACGCAAGATAGATAACTTTAGTAACAAACTGATGACAGCTTAACCAAAATTACAAATCCTTGCAAATAAGATAGACAATCCATGGAAAGCCTAAAACAACTAGTTCAGCTACTGGCAAACACTAAATCTCCAATAAACCAAGTCATTTCAGTCTAGATAATAAAGCTTGATATGGTGCAAAAATGCCGTTCAGCTTAGGAAGAGATGAGGCCGTCATTCAGCGAGAGAGAAGCCAGCTGCTGCTCAGGGGACTGGTTGGTGTGCTGCTGAGCACTGCGGAGAACCTCCATGGCTTCAGCAACCTTGGCCTTGAGAGCATCTGGCGACTCAAGCAGGTGGAGCACCTCAGTCTGGTCCATCTCCAGAAGCATGCCTGTCACCTTCGCAGCCTGGTCATGCTCCAGCTGATCAACAAGAGGGTACAAGTTCTCACCAAGCATCTGCAATAATAAACAACACATCGTCAAGGTCCACAAAACACATCCTCCTGACAAAACAATATACAGAAAAAAAGGTTTACCCATACCATTCTTTGCTGCTCTGGGGGGCATTTGCAAGTGCAGTAGCCAATGCACCAATTGGAATAGGCTGTGAGGCGCCAGCATCTCTCATAGGCATCCCTCCCATCTCATATGGGGATGGCATCACACCCCCAACACCATGCATAGCGGGATCAGGCATGCCGCGTCCAGAAGGATAGCGGTAGCCACGACCACCAGCACCCCTAGCCATCATCTGCAACAGCAACACATGATTTCAGAGCCTCTCAAAACAAGATGATTTTATGTTAAGGCTACACAGATCCAAACAAAGTATAGCATATAGGAGACAAGCACTTGATGTTCAGTAAATATAGCATCTTACCTGCTGCTGACCCATTGGCATTGGTTGCTGCATTCCACCAGGACCAGCGCGCCTACCAGCTGGGCGCTGTTGTTGTCCTTGCTGCACCATAGGCATCATAAAGTTTGGCATGGGGGCTCCACCAGGCCTCATCCCAGGCATAAGAGGCTGCTGAAAGCCATATCCAGGCTAAACAAAAAAGCAACCTGGTTAACCCAAAACGTTTGTACAAATATACTGCATGACATGAATTAAAGGAATTCTAGTTCGATGTTTATGACCAAGATGCGGTATTACCCAATCAATGGTAAAATAGTATAAAACAGCATATAAAGATATCAAAGAAGACTGTAAATTATTTCAATCATTTCCAGCTTTTTTGTGGCATTGTTGCAACATAAGCTTTATGTTGCTATATATACTGAAAAATTATTACGATAAAGTAGAAACAAGTAAATCACGAGATAAAGATACACAGGGGCAAGGTTAGGGAACCAATAGAAGAAAATTAATCCGAAGACCAAGTTTACTGAAGTCCCATATATTATGATATTCTTTCTCTATAGATGGTGCCCTGTAAATAACATCAAGTTCAGCCTTATAGGCACTAAAGTAGCAAAGCAGTGGCATCATAACATTGGCCCTACATCTAACAAGTGTTTATGGAGAGGCAGCTGGGGCAGGCAGTAGGAGCATTGACATTACTGGCAATGGCAACTAAAAGCACAGCATTGCAAATATGGTTACTAGGAAAGCATATCAGTGAATGGTAACTTTGGCACACATTTCAATGAAGCCAGAAGAAAGAACAACAATGAGAAAAGATAACCAATGGACCATTTCGCTAAAGCAATGGAACAAGCTTGCATGAAAATAAACAGACATATACTGTTAGAAATGTAAATTCAAATCTAGCTATCTTTCAAGAGCAACATCCATAAGGGAAAAAATAAACGTGCTCACCTGTGGGTTGATAAAAGCTTGAGGTGGCTGACCATAAAATAGTTGCTGACCAACTCCAGGAACACCAGGAGGAAACATGGCCATGCGAGGACCAACAGGTGGAGCCATTGGAACAGGACGCATTTGTGAAAACTGTGCCTGCAACAAACAGCAAAATCAGTGACAGGAAATCTAGCTGTAGCAAATAAGCACACAGATAAATATCTTAGGAATCATGTGAGCCAAGAAAGTACTGTAAAGCACAAAACTCCATTGACAATTAAAGATATCACCTTACCATTGTACATAACGGATCATTTTAACTAGCATATACACATAACAGTAGTTATGTATAAAACAGGGAATAAACATAGAAATGGGCAAAATACAAGTTCACTCCCAGGTCAAAAATACAATTTCACTCAACGGAGTTCTTACCTGCAGCCTTGCTTTCCTGTCTTCCTTGCGCTGTGCAAGTGCAACATAAAGTGGTTTATTGCCTACCATCTTGTTATTCATTTCAGAAAGCTACATGGGACACCAGAAGAAAAATAAATAACTTTAGGGGCCAGATATAACCACAAGTCCAACAAAAGAACATTTTAGAACTCAAGCTTACAGCTCGGGAAGCCTCTTCAGCAGATTTGAAAGCAACAAATCCAGAACCTCTGCTTGCACCGTTTGAATCACGCATAACCTATGACAAGGCTTTCAGTTAGTAACATAAGCTGGTACACATATGCATCAGTAGCTGAGAATTTAAACAAACCTTGCAGGAAGTAATAGTTCCATACTCAGCGAAAAGTTCTCGCAACTTTTCATCATCAACAGTGTCATCTAAGTTCTTCAGATACAAGTTAGTGTTTTGATATTTATCTGCTGCCTCTTGAAGGTTCTTTTCAAACTTCTCTTTCAATTCCATCTCCCTTTCCGACTTCTTCTGTGCTCTACCGACATACCATTCCTTTTCACTAAATTTCTTGCCGTTCAAGTCTTGAACAGCCAGAGCAGCTTCATCTGGACTTTCAAAATTCACAAATCCAAAACACTTGGATCTTCCATCTCCATCCCGCATTACAACAACACTTGTTAAGGTTCCAAACTTTCCAAAGATTTCCCTCAAGTCCTCTTCAGTGGTAGTCTCAGCTAGGTTTTTTACATAAACATTATTGAACTTGACATTGCCTGGAGAATTATCCCTCTCCTGCTTGCGAACGAAAGGCCCAACATAGACCTTCTTGTCATTCATAAGCATCCCATTGAGTTTCTCGATAGCATCATGAGCAGCCTCATCCCGCTCATACTGAACAAAGCCGTAGCCCTTTGATTCTCCAGAAGAATCAGTTGCAACTTTACAAGAAAGGATGTTTCCAAACACACAGAATGTATCATACAAAGCTTTGTTGTCTATTGACTTGTCAAGATTCTGCAAAACATGAAAGACAAGGATGTCAGGGACTTAAACCAACAGGCCAACACTTGCATTCTGAATATGTATACACACCTTGATAAATATATTTGCTGTGCCGCTCTTGCGCAGGCTGGGGTCACGGTTAGAATACATTATCCTGATAGGCCTCCCATTGATAGGAGTGAAGTTGAGCATTTCAAGAGCACGTGCAGCTGCATTATATTTCAAAATCAGTATGAAACCACTAAAAGGCCTTGCTAATGTACAACTAAGTCGATGTATCTCGAGGAGAAAGTGAGCAATGGAAACAATTCATCAGATGTGGAAACTCTCCACGGTTAGTAGGTTATTATTTCCATAAAATCGTAAATCCGTATAATTATATAGATTTCAGTGCCATCTTGGCGGTACAAGAGCTACCACACAAAAGCATCAACATAGTGCAGACAAAATTAAATAAAATAATATTCCAGTTTATGCTCCAGAATTTAGGCAACATGCTACATGATTGTGGACACCACATACATGAGATAAAATACCAAAACGGGGTAAAATACATCCGGTCAATTGTAGTCCTATTGTCACACTGAATTAACTACAGGGCAAACTTCCAAACCAAGCGAAATAAAACTTTTTTTACCCGTTCATCAACGGCATTCCTAACTGCCTTGAGAATGGGCAAAAGATGGCATTAAACCACACCGCCAGCGCCATGACATCAAGACAAAACTGCATTGAAACCCTGCTGCGGATGGCTCACCATAGAACCAACTACATGCAGCAACATTATCCTGCTGCTCTCTCTCGCGTTTTCTGCTCACTCTTCTTCCTCCCCTTCCCACTCCACCTCTCTCCATGCCGTTCATCCGCCACCAGTTCTAAATAACTCAGCGTTGTTTCAGGCAGCCATAACACATAAAAAACGACCTAGGCTGACCACCAAGCAGCCCAGCGCCTTATTTACCTTGAATCTAATGTATGCATCACAACTTAAGCAACTAAAGAACTACAGGATTGTGGACACCACATACCTAAGCCTATGATAATATTCCAAAAAAGGAAAAAACAGTAGTACAACTAAATCACCAACAGTTATATTGTTCAACCAAAAAAATCACCAACGCTCCAAAACAGACAAACAACAGTAGTACACCAAAATCAACAACAAACTATTGTTCAACAAAATCAACAACGCTCCGGACTTCCAAATCAAGACAGACAATCAGTGTTACAGGTTACAACCGTTAGCCAACTAACTAATCCCTAACTGCCTCAGACACCGCAATAAATTTCCAAACTGAAACAACCGATGAAAGCAACCGCATTCAACGCCCTACCAAATCCGACAGCCGCAAACAATTAATGCGAAAATAGACTAATTCGATCGAAAACCTAGCAATGCATCAGCCAACGCGGGGGAATCGGGACGTGGTTCGCTCACCGTCAGCAGGGGTGTTGTAGTTGACATAGGCGTATCCGAGCGACTTGCGCGTGGTGACGTCCCTGCAGACGCGCACGGACACGACGCCGCCGATCTGGGCGAAGACGTCGAAGAGCTGCGCGTCCTGCACGCTCATGTCGAGGTCCCCCACGTACAGCGAGGTCGCCGGGAACGACGAGGCCGCCGCCGCAGCGGCCGCGGCCGACGCCGCCGGTGAGCCTCCCTCCGACGCGGAGCTCGCTGCCTGTGCCGCCATCACCGATTGATAATTTTTTTTCGGGTTTTGCGGATTTTTTTGAGGTATTTTCTGGTATTAGGGTTTGATAAGGGTCCTCCCAACTGCGGCGGGAGGAGAGAGAAAAGGGAGGGGGCGGCGGCGGAGGGGGAAGAAGGCTATTTGTACCCTCGGTGGCAAAACCCTGGCGTCACCTGGCCGTTAGATCCGGATCGGGCAAGTGCGGACGGCCCGTGATCGTGATGCGGTCGCTGCGTGCACGTGTCCGGGCTGACTGTCATTCAGGATCGAAGTCGTATTGTACTCCGCTGTGAGTTTGGATGAAACACATCTCAAAGAAAAATCCATGGCATGAGTTTTCACAAAGTTCTTATATTCTCAATAATGTCTTGATAAGTTTTGTTGCATGTAGATCATGTTACAAACAGGATGGAAGAAATATACTCGGTTGTCGGGAAGCTAATCATAATGTTTCCGTTTTCAGCATGCCGCTAGCAATAACTTTTTCCACGGTAAAAAAATAATTCAAGTCGGTTACTAGCCTCGTAAGTGAATTTAAATTATCGGACATGACCGCTAGTAGAAATAAATACTGCATACGTGTATTCTCTCAAGTGATTTATACCATCATTATTATACAGAATCCGACAGTTGGGTGCTCTTACAAATATAGTTCGATATTGATTATATGTTTTATAAAGGAAAAATTCGAGTAACGGTATATACTTGCAGTGCATAGAATTAGTAGGTTAGCGTTATTTATTTATTCGTTTAGCAACGACATGTTTCTTGTTTTGAGCAGCTTGCGACATCAATTCAACATTCATAGTTCTCGGAAAAAACAACACACATATAGTTGGACTCATCTGATCACTACATGTTGGGGTCTAAGTGCATGTGTGTCTTATATTCGATAATCGTTAATGTGAGGGTGTTCTCTGAAAAAATGATTAAGGAAGAAAACGTATTGTACTCCACTGTGGTTTGGATGAAACACATTAAAAGAAAAATCCATGGCATATGGGTTTTCAGTTTTCCACAATGTCCTTTTCTGAATAACGTAGAGGTAACTATTGTTGCATGTAAATCATTTTACAAAATCAGGAGGTTAACCATAATGTTTTGGTTTGTAGCACACTACTGTTAATAACTTCTTGTACGGTAAAATAATGATTCAAGTCGGTTAGAGCGCATAAGTGAATTTGAAATGACGTATATGAACGTTAACGGGAATAAATATCTCATGGAAGTATTTGTTCAAGTGATTTCATTCTTGTATCATCATAACTATACGGGGTTCGATAGTCACGTGCTCTTATGAGTATTGTTTGGCATTAATTATTATGTTCAATAAAGGACAAAGTTGAGTAACTGTATATGCTTAAAGTGCATATGATTAGTATGTTGGGTATTTATTTATTCATTTAGCAATTGTTTTTGTTTTTTGTTTTCAGCAGCTAACGACATTAAATCAACATTCATAGTTCCCAGATAAAAACAACATGCATATTTGGACCCATTTGATCATTACATGTTGGGGTGTGGGTGTATCCGTATATGCATGTATAGCCTGGTGTATCCTCAATGATCACTTATGTGAAGGGTGTTTTCAAGAAAAAATAGGCTTAAGGGGGAAGAAAATGCTTTAGTTTTATTCTTATTAGGGTGAGGAGGGTTATGGGAGAAGAAATCCAAGATGGATTGAGCGATACCTCGTCTCACTAGGTCATATTCCGGAAGAGCTCCTCTACGTGAAGAAGGGTGTTTTCAATGGCAAGGGTTTCAAACCGAATGTTCTATTCAATGAAGCTTTGATATGACTGTAATACCCCGTAGTTATACTCGGGAGGGTAGATTTTAGGGCTTTGCATTTTTGCACTCACGCATGTTTTGGCGAAACCTAGAAAATTTTCGCATTTTTGTGAAAAAAGGTATTGGGAAGTCGATATCTGATGAACGTCGATGATTTGGAAACATTTCACTAACATTTAGTCAAAGGATGTCGATAAACCCTGGATCCTATTTTTCAAAGTTATTATCTTCCAAATTACATCACTACCTCTAATATGAGAACATGTCAAATTCAAATAACACAACATCTTTATATCTCATCTTATTTTTCGGAAATTTTCAATGACTACAACTAAGAGGAATTCAAAAATAATTCATCTCCTAATTTCTCATACACATTATATCAAATTTCAACAACCAATTTTCACAACTCAAATCTCACAAGCTGGATTCTAAAATTCCAAATCCATACATATATTCCAGAATGATTCTTTTACAAGGTACAAATCATTTTCAATCTATTGCATGGATAAATTCCAAGAACTTTACATTTCTGAAATTACAGAACAATAAGACAATTCCTATACTAAATATATCTAAAATTCTTATTCATCCGTTCTTCTGAAAACTCTTATACCTGCAAATGAAACACCAAAAAGAAAAGAAGTGATTATGACTAAAATGTTGCCAACACCATTTTGGTGCTGGCAGTTTATTGTTTGAACCTGGCATTTGCTTAACCAAGAGAATACATGATCAAGCCTATAAAACCAAATTGGAGAATACAAATCTCAGCTTAGGCAACTTAGAATAGACCCCCAAGTCGAGGGGATCATGCTCTACTATTTTCCTAAGGCATCAGTGGGGCAAAGGCATTTACCAGCAATGGAACAAGTCCCACAAGAGGCAACAAACAGCAAAAGGCAACAAGTGCTGGTATAGAGCATGATCCGGTAATCTCAAATATTTAAAACGCAACATGCGACACATCATAATTTCCAAATTATGCCATAATTAAAATAAAATCTCTAGAAGGCAACAAATGGTATCACATTTGACACTAATGAGTCAGATGGACCCTAATTAACCTGAAAGCCCACACTGTAAAACAGGACCAAATCCCACATGAAACCAAGCCCAACAAGAATTCCAGCATCAGTCCAACACCAGCAGAATTCCAGCATCAGCCCAACACCAGCAGAGATATTTCCGTGGTAGAAGCTAGCATTATTACTAACTATATTAAAGTCGTAGGAAACGGCGACCTCTCAGCCCCCCGATTTACTGTAGCAACTACATTAAACACTGTAGGAAACGAATAGTACCGTGACAATTTTGTAAAAAAAACCTGCACTTTCGGAAAATTACGCATCGGTCCTTCTTTATATAAAATAACCCTAACCCTAAATCGTGGGTGCTCCTCATTTTCCCCATCCTTTCTCTCCCTGAGCGCTCCTCCGTCTCGCCGCCTCGCACCGCCGCCACGCGTGCGCGCTCCTCTATCCCCTCGCGTGCATCCCTCCTCCAATCCCCTTCTCCCATGGTCGCCGCCGCCATGAGCAACGTCCTTCTCCTCCACCGTCTGCCACAGCTCCTCTGCACGTACACCGCTGCTCATTCGCGTCCTGCTCCAACACGAGCTCGAGGATTCCAGAACGACCGTACCCGCCTTCTTCTCCACGTTTGGATCAGGGGATGGCCACGAGATCAACCATGGCTTGCGAGACCAATTCAGGTTCCTACCCCCCACGCTTCCTCCTTCTCCTCCTTTGTTGATTTTTCGGTTTTCATATAGGGCGCCCATGTTCTTCCCGGATCTGACATTGTGTTCTGCATCTTTTTCTCTATTTCTTCAGGGTTGGGGCTGCAGCAAGATTGAACGAGTCGTCACCCCAACCATGGAATCGATCTGCTAAGTTCTTTTGTTGGATCCATTGCTGCACATGAATCGCTGGTTGGAGATCAGTGCCAAAAACATTTTTCCCCATTGGGTGGTCATGCGTAGAGGTATAGGTTGCTTCTAGGTTCTTTAGATTGTACAAAAAATTCGATTTGCTAAGTGGTGGTCATGCGTAGAGGTAGAGGTACATACCGCTTCTAGAGTTTGGGGGACAGGTTGGTTCAGTTACCAATTCTTCATTGAGGGATACTACTTTTCTGTTGGAGGTTTAGCTGTTGTCTCGAGGCAGCTTCTATTGTATGTAGTATCAAAGTCCATGAAGAAAAAAACCAACGCATGGCTGTTTCCGATGGTGTACTGACTGCTGCACCTTGCATCTCCCACGCACACCTGATTTGAAGCTCTTCTTTTTCTCATGTAACCAATAAAATTGTGTACTTGCAGCTGAAGACATACGAGGAAGCCGTGAAGCCACATAGTTGCTGCAATATTGAAGCAGACGAGCGACACTTGAAATATATGTGAGGCAGACGGCAACACACATCCATTAGGGCAAATGTTTTCCTTCTGCCCATGGCTTCTCTACTGACTGATACGTTTCTCATGTCCATTGCTGGTTTAGTAATGGATTCCTTTGAACGTGCTCCTGCTGACTTTATTTAGTTTTCATTTTTTGATTAGTAGGATATCATCTTCGTGGTCTTGTGCAAGACTAATTTTTCAGGTATATAGTTGTATTCCCTGTCCATGTATATGTGTGTGTTCTGTACAATTAAGAAAAGCCATATCCATGAGTATTGGATTGGACGATATCATCTAGAGTTGTTGCCAGTGATGGATTCTCATGCATCTCTTTTGCTAAGAATATGTATTCAGTTCAGGTCTTTTAGAACGGAGAAGATTAGAATGCTTCCCTTTTTTATGGTAGTATATACTTTCTTTGGATCTTTGATGCCACCCTTTGTTCTGGTATTAAATACAGATTTTATACCATGTAATATCTGACCTGCTTTCCTGCAGGATTTAGGTAGTACAAGATGGAGATTTCAGGAAATATGGGCGAAGCATATTTAGGCCTGAAACTTTTGTCCAGAGATGTGAAGTTCCCTCCCTTGCGCTCAACAGTGATATCGAGCTTCTACGCATGATTCACCATTTCTGCAGCTTCGTTGAGGTTTATATATGAGCATATGTATTCTTTCAGCTTTTCTGTTGTTGGCGTCTTATTTTTTGTGTCGAAATTAAGACGACCAGATGCAGTATGTAAAGCATATAGATTTTGATGCCATGTAAACTAAAATAATTTTTTTCCCAATCAAGGGTTTGCTGCCAGGTTCAGATCTCCGGCTCACGCAAGCTCCTCCTTTCAGATAATATGCACCGTTTAATTCTTGAATATAAGTTTCTTTTCCTTTTTTATGCTTTGAAGAGAAGAATAAATATTTACTTATGTGATGGTATGATATAGTTTTTATTATCTCAAAGCTAGCACATAATTTCTCATGTGTCAGCATGGATTTAATCATATGCATGCCTTCTGAAATACTACAGCTAGGGGCCGGGTACCAGATACTTCAATCATGTTATTTTTCTATTGGCAAATTGTAATGTCTGGATTATTTTCCCATATGTGGATGCATACTTTTCTTAGAATTAGTGGTGGAAAATGTTCTTGGTAGAATTTTAAACTTCAGGCACTAGCCTGATCAGTAGTTCATAGTCTTGCTGTATGTAAGTATTTAAGTTATCCTTGGTGCATGTTCGCCATGTCAGTTTTGTCACTCACATACTTTTCTTAGAATTAGTGGTGGAAAATGTTCTTGGTAGAATTTTAAACTTCAGGCACTAGCCTGATCAGGTAGTTCATAGTCTTGCTGTATGTAAGTATTTAAGTTATCCTTGGTGCATGTTCGCCATGTCAGTTTTGTCACTCACATATGTAGTAAGATTATTTCCCGTTGGTTGGTTTTAATCCATTAATTTACCTTTTTAAGTGCTTAATTAAATTATCCACTCTTCTGTTATTATATAATTCATCTAGCTAGATTGTCACACACTTAATACAACTTAGTTGATGCTACATTGTCTATTAGTTTACCTACACATATAATTGTTTCTTACTATAATTTATTTTAGTCTTTGGTAGGATCAATTGAAAATAATGGATGAAAGAAAATATTTGCCAACAGAGGCAAGCAAATATCTATCAAGCTTCTTTGCTCCCATCCATTATATTCAAACAAGATTTTCAGTTTAAGCGCAAAAGCTACCGGGACAGAGGATGGGAGCATGGACCATAGCAAGATTTCTCCAATCCATGCTATTGTTTGCTGGATGTGGTGTCACCTGACTGCCAATCTTCTCCAAGCATCATGATTAAAATATCTACAGGCTCTAGGTATAGTGAAGTGACTTCTTCTGAGGCAAACTTGCCTCGATATATTCTGTAAATTTGTCCCCATGCATAGGTAGGTTATGTGCATTCTTACTGATATCTTGTGTGACTTGACCTTCTGTGCCACCGTTCTTTTCACATATGACCTGATTTCTATAATGTTTGGTGTTAATTTCCTTTTTTTACCTGCGACTATCCTGTTTTATGTTTGAATCAAACCAGCTCTATCTTTTACTAATAAATTCCGTTGCGTGAGTTGGCATTGTCACAGTGGCATATGGTTCATTGTTGCTGCTTGGTTGTTTGGTCCTGACAACTATTGTTTGCTGATTAGACTCTTCATGCATGACTATTGTGAAAGGCTAGCAGCTCACCAGTCCATCACTAAACCCTGAACTTAGATACTTTTTTTCCCGGTCATCTGTTATTAACGCAACTACATGCTGCTTGACCCAGTTGCAATGCTTGCAAATAGTTTAGAGACCGTTTCTCCCCGTATTGAGTTCACAAGATGACAACGATAAGGAGCTAAATTGCCTCATTTCCAGTGTTGTACGCCCTATGTCTAATTAAGCACTTTTAGGTGGTTAGTAATTTTCTCTTTTGTCACTTATTTGTGCATTGCTCTATTTGTGTGCAAGCTCTGCAGTGTGCAGTTTGATGTACATATCTGTTCTTATACACACTTGTGAAATAAAAAAAGAGATCCAAAAGTCAGTCTCATACATTAAAGATATTGTAGGTAAAAAATATTATATATATATGTACTTTGTGTGTGAGATCAAATGATAGAATTAGGTTTCCATTTTTGATTTTCCATTGCATCCAGTTGCCTGTATTGATGAGCTCCTATGTTTGCATCTGCCTGCCCAAGCAAATATACTAATTTGGAAGAAAAAAACACAAATTTGGAAGCCTTTGTCAATAAGAGGTGTAGATTGGTTTTTTCTTCGTAAACTTGCTCTATGATTTACTAATTCACTCTTCCTGTTATATGTAGTTTCGTTCTTTCTGTTGGGTAATGGAAAATTAGAGTTTGGGATCATTTTCCTTTAATTAGCTTGCTACTTAGTTAGCCTATTTTACTCCGTCATGGGTACTTGCAAATTGTAATTTGAATATATTTGAGAAGGCTATATACGTATAGTGAGCCCACTAATTTGGTTTTCTGGGTGTCATATAGAATATAAAGGTACAAAATGGTCCTTATTTATGTCTAAATACAGAGACGCTCTCTTATTTGATTGTAGTTCATCAATCTTTGTCATTCGTTTATTATAATTCTCAACTATTTTTCATGAAATGTCACCTAAAATACTCATGCTGTTTACCAAAGAAAAAAATGCTTGATGAGATACATATTTTGAGGTAATACGAACTCATTTTCTCCAATTATATTTTGATTTCAAATTGAATTTCATCTATGGTACATATAACGCAACTAAAGAAACAAACATATTATCAAAAACATCTCATCAAGGGCGCGGCGTGTCGCCGCGCCAATTCAACTAGTAAGATGAATGATCATCTCCAAGGGGTGATGTTCTACGCAAAGGAGCAAAAATTCATCTATAAAAGGAGCTGATCTGAGCAGGAGTAGAAGCTCATCCGCAATGGGAGGAGTACTGTTCAAAAGGAGTGAACTCGAGGTACAAAGAGGGCAACAGTAAGGTGATCAATCACCACAGCCCAACTATCCCGGTGTCACCAGCGCAAGGGAACCCAAAACTGTATATACATGGCCAAGCTGCAGCCAATGCTTCATCACACATCACAACACCACATCACACAGCCACATACCATGTTTTGCACGAACCTATCCACCAGAAACCGTATCAGCTATAACTAAACACTCCAGGAAAATTGAAGCAGCGAGGAGGAGCAGACCCATCACAAGACGCAGGTTATCATCATGTTCCCCAAGACCAAGCTGCTCGACGACAGCAGGTTGACCCTTTGTGTGTGAGTGACAGTGAGGGAAAGCAAGCTAGCTCTGTAAATGACAGAGGGATGCTTTGCCAAGCAAGCAGCTGAGCGGAAGTGAGAAGTATAGCTAGTTCTGTAAGCAAAAGAACCATGCTGAGCAATTGATCATGCTTTTGGAGGGAAAAGAAAGAAGTTGCATCACCTGTTCTTAACAGAGCCATGTGAAGCATGGTATGTGCTTTTGTCAGAACTGGGAAGTGCAGTATATGTTCTTAATTAATTCATACACAAGCCAGCGAACCAGAGAACTGGATTAGCTCAGGTTAGCACATCTATGCACTGGAAGAAGCACAAGAAAGCATAAAAACAGTTTACAACATATATCCAGCAAGCTAGCTACTGTGTAACTCCCAGAGAGGCATCACAGCAAGCCAAACAAAAGCAGGAAATCATCTCTAAAAATTATTACATCATCGCTTGAGCATGCAGAGCATGTTCTTAGCTCAGAATCATCAAACACAACTTATTACAGCACTTGAATTAATTTTAATCACATCTGGGGATCAGGTGTTGATCCTAATGCGTGATCTAAAATGCTATATCGACACCATTTTCTGCTCTAGTTGAATAGGCAGTGCACACCCACGAATGAAGGAGATGAAAGGTATCAAGAGCACATCACAACCGCCTAACAGAATCAAATTCATGCCTTAATCTAAATTCTAATCAAGCTCGAGCACTAGTTGGAGTAAAGAAGGATAGAAAAGAGAGCAGGGAGGGAGTTCTTCCCATTCGCCCACGGCTGTAGATCCGAGGCGACGGGGCAGTGCCCGTGCAACCTCTGGAGGGGGCAATGGAGGGAGCACAACACGGCAGCACCACTACCACGACGGCACGGAGCGCACAGCTTTGCACCAACCACGATAGAGCATCACGGGCACGGCGAAGGCCCCCCTCACCAAAACGCTAGTCTAGGGTTGAGTTGCACAAGGCCGTGAGAGGTGAGGAAAAGCAAAGCGAGTTGTGACAGAAGACTGAAGCGGAGAGAGGGGAAGCTTTTGCCCTAGACCACGGCGGCGGAGGTGGCCAGAGTATGGACCAAGATGTGGAAGGGCATCACTGCACTACATAAATCGCCTTAATATCCCCAAGGCTCGTACAAGTCATTAAGAAAAAAATGTAATGAACATAAAACCTCCAAACATTGTGCTACCACTACCTACTTATATGGAGAGTCAGTTGTATGGTGACCTCAAATGAATTGTAATTTTTCTCATCCAACACCGACATTCCATTCCTCCACAAGACCACAACAATACACTACTTACATGACACTGTAAACAACAATATATCCATCTATGCTCCAGGCAAATTTCGCTTCTATGCTAGCAGCTTATGAAGCTCAGCTCACCGGTTAATGTTTCAATTGAACTGGGTTACCAGATTGCTGCGGGTAATCCAAGTGGTGCCTTATAAAAATCATCCACACTATCTATTTCAAGCATCTTGTTCAGCTTCCTTCTTTATTTTGAGAGCAGCTCTGACGACATTCCCCCTTGTGATCATCCCAACCTAGTTCAGGACAGAATCTTCTTTTAGAAGATCGGGCTAAGAAACAAAAGGGGGTGTAAGGAAACATAGGTTCATCCAACTCACCAATTTTCCCGTGCTATCAACAACAGGTAATCTGTGGTATTTGGTTTCAAGCAGCAACCTGTGAAAAGGCCAAACTCTCAGCAATGATAGATCGGTAGTATATATGGCCTCAGAGAGTCTCACGGGTTGCCTGAAGATACCTTGCAGCAGCATCGAGGTTAGTAGTTTCACGCACCACAAGAGGCTTGGGGGTCATAACATCACCAATAACTTTGCCACTGGTTTTGCTCAAGAGTTTCTGGATCTCACGAAATGTCTGCATACAAGTTGTTAGGAAGCATCTGATGAGTTGCTGAACAGGGAACAATGATAAGAACCCTATGCTGGGAATTAACTGGATGCTATTACCAACTATGTAAGGTCTTATGTGGGACCAAACTCGATACTGTCCCACATCCTTAGGCATGGGAAACAATTTGCTGTGTTGCACATGTTTGATTACATCAACTGCCGCAATATTATACTGATGCCACCAAAGATATTTCAAAAACATTAATTGTGAAGGTGATATGTGATTGAATCATTTGCAAGATCACTGTTTCTCAAAATAGAAAAATGGTGATTTCACATTATAGAAATTTATCTGCCTTGCATGCCACAGCATTCTGTCCCAACACATGGAAGTTATAAAACTCAATATATGAAAAGATATGCATAGTTAGTCATTATAAATGATAAAATCATCAGTCCAGGTTTTATAGAATATACCTTCCAATTGCTGTCTACTTCAGGAAACATACTTGTGTTTGAATCAGCCAGTCCACATCCTGAAGCATGAAAATGTATTCAAATACTGACAAAACTATTCGATAGGATTGTGATTAAGGATGGCAATTTTACCCATGGGTACGGGTACCCGCGGGTACCGTACCCGCATGGGTAGGGTATGGGTACAATTTTATACCCATGGGTAGTACCATATCCTACCCGTTTAAGTCGTGGGTAGGGTACGGGTATAACCTCGTACCCGTGGGTATACCCATACTCTGCCCGTTTATATACATTACCCGTGGACGATTAACATTTATTATCGTGAGTTTGTGAAACTATGTGAAGTTATCATCAATTGTTAATTTGAGTTGACATAATTGTCACCTACTCAAATATATGTTATTGAGTTGAGATAAATGTTATTATTTTATCAAACAAATTACCGATGAATGTTAAATTTTGAGTAACTTGTGTACTATTTGATCTACCCGTTGGATACCCAATGGGTATGGGTATCTGCCGGTACGGATAAAGTATTATACCCGCTGGTACGGGTATGGGTAGGATTTTGTACCCATTAACTACGCGGATATGGGTATGGTATTGGTCTACCCGCCCCATACCCTACCCATCGCCATCCTTAATTGTGATGTTGATATGACCTCAACAAATCTTACAGTACTACAAAAAAAAGATACAACATGGGTATGACATCAAGTTTATCTGTAAATCTTAAAGCAGCAAACCACAATTTTTGACCAGGGTCGGTAGTAATGGGATCCTAGGTAGGATCATTGTGTTGTACATATTATCTTGATTTATGGTCTTTCTTTCAAATCCATGATTGAAAAGATCATAAGGCGACCTCTCTTTTAATTTACCCTTCAAATTAAGATCCCGACAACTTTGTTTGACTATATGTGATGATATTATTGATTATTATTGTTTTTTACAGTTCACAACATACTTCTTATGCGACTATTAGTTCTTTGTAAGCAAGAGATCAAACATTATACCTGCCATTGAGTCCAAAGCTAATAGATCGTAATCTGAGACAACGCCAACCTGCAGGTGGAAATAAATTTGTGTTGCAAATGAGTATTTCTTATGACATGGAAAATCGAGGCTGCTACCCAACCAACAGAAAAAGGTCAAGTAGAAAGCATGAGAAAATCAGCACAATTAATCATTGCAATTTAATACTTCCTAACCAATAACATGATACGGAAGAACAAAAAGGCCTATAAAAATGTTTAGTCCTGTGACATGGAAACTTTCTCTGAAGTGTTTCCTCGCACTCTGAGTGAGCATTAAAGCTTTGTAAACCCTTTATGTAGAATTACAGACGTAAACAGGCTTAACATACGAAGATCCAAGAAATATTGATCCCATTACACTCCCAAGTCAAGTTTATCTTTGTGGAGCAAGAAAATTAATCCACCATCTTACTGAAATAACCACTTTAGCAAGAATATTTGAAAACATTGATTTAGAAGTGGGCCATGTAAGAAACAAAACTCTGGTTCGTCCACATGTTTTTTTTTTTCCTTGAGAAGAATCTTTTCTTTTACGCCCTCTTTGAAGTGAATGAATCTAAAACTGTAGGAATAGTAAAAGCACCCCATTGTTTGTCATGGCGTGTTAAATCTCACAGGACTAAGAAGAGTTATTTGGATGCCGCATAGGGATGGAGAGAAAAAAAAGGAGAAGATGCATTGGAAATATCAGAAAGAATTTTTGAGGTTAGAGTCATGTTTAATTTCCTCCAAAATTTGTACAAAATCCTGTTCTATGAAATTATTTTGTAGTGATCCTATGATCCAAACGCATTGATAGTAATTTTCATTGGGCTGCAACCGTCTATTTGTCCTCTAAAATTCTTTGTTCCGAAGAGGGCCCACCCAAATATGTTTTCATATTAACTCATTTAAAAATAGATGAAGCATGTAATAAGAACAAGTGGTTTAAATTTAAAGGGCACTGACCAACATCCAGTTGTCATCGATAACAGGGAAACCAGAGATCCTGTGCTGCACGAGCATCTCGAGCGCTGCTCATGTACCAAAAGAACTAGTTAGCCATCTGGAAGGTCATCAATGAGCATAGCAGAGAGTACACTGCTAAATAAGGAGGGCACCTTCATCAACGGTGGTTGACGGTTTGACGACATAGAGATCCTCCTTGCTTGTCATGAAGTCTCCAACGGTGTACACTCCATTATGCTGAGCAAGCAGGACGTAGCAGAAGCAATTATTCGACGATGAACATGAACAGTCAACACCAACAACTAAATATTTTTCATGCATACATACTGAGGAGAATAGATGAATATATGAGCAGGGTAGTGAATTAACAAGCTGTGTGTCATTGGTGGGTGGAATTTGAGCTGTTAGCCAAGTTCCTCTGGAAAATTTCAAGCAGATAATACACCGTGCTCTGTTCTTTATGAAATAACTTGTCATTCCCACACACACATCGATGGTAGTATATAGCATAGGTAGATCGACGCGACGAAATAACCATTCCGTGTTGATAGAAAAGCAGGCTGCATGCTTAATTGCTTGCTAATTAAGGGGAAGCAAAAAAAAGCAAGCGAGCTAGTACTTAATAATAAGCAAGTAATATAGTGACGAACTGATGCAGAGATGAAAATCAGTCAAAGATAAAGAACCCCCCGCGCGCGGCACGGCACGTACCCGATGAGGCCGTTCCCCGCGGCGGGCGCCGGCGCGGCGGGCGCGGCGTACGCGCGGACGGACGCCCAGCGGCTCTTGGGCCCGGCGGCGGCGTCCCGGCGTGCGGCGCGGGAAGGGAGGCGGCGGCCGGCGGCGAGGGGCGCGTCGGCGGAGAGGAGCAGCGTGGCCGCGGCGGCCTCCATGGCGAGCGCAGACGCAATCAGAGAGAGGAGGGACGGATTGGCGGGAGAGGCTGCGGTGGTGATATGACGCCAGGAGAGGGGAGAGAGTGCCGGTGGAAGGGATGTGTGGATGAAGATGAAGCTGGGATTTTTATAGCGGGTCGGAATGGGAAAGGAGAAGGGGGAGGCGTGCTGGTTTCACTTTTGCTCCGGCGACGGGGAGTGAGAGGGACGGCAGCGGCCGGCGAGGGGCCTCTCTCTCTTGGTTTCTTCCGGCGTGAGTGAGAGATTCACCGATGCTGCCTGCCGGCACGTGCGACGGTTTTCTTCGTCTCTGGCCGCCGCCGCCGGGCGTATGCGATCCCCCGTGTGTGTATGTACGGCGGTGGTGGAATGCATCGGCGATGTGAACTCGGATGCCTCTTTGTTGTTTTTCTACGTGGGAGACATTTCTTTTTACAATCAATGACACGATAAATTTGTGCTACGGAGTACAGTACTTGTTTTGAAACTAACAAAGAAGCTCTAGATCCTCACACACCTAAACACCAAGAAATAACAAAGGATGATAAAACCACAAGTACAAAGGTTGGTAAAACTTCCAACGCTAACAAACATGCACGTTTTCGTACCAAATCGGGATGAACTTGAACTTGTCACGAAGATAAAAGCAATTTATAACGTGATCATTATGGGAAAAGCGTCACTTGGGAATATTCTCATATGTGTATTACCACCAAATGATGATCACAACTTGATATCATCCTCTCACGTGCTACATAAGATATTCCTTTTGATGCTAGCCATGTAGAGATATCTAAATTCACGTAGAAACACCAAGACATAGATCACGAGTTAGTTCACAAAACATAGTTACCATTTCTTACCATGCCATGAGACCATATCTGACCATTTCTTATCATAGATCGACGCTCTCTCTACTTCTGTCTACCGCTGTGGCAGAAGGAAGTGTTGCCCCACACCAGGGCACGGGGGTGCCTTGGTTTTCTCTTTCTCCTATGGAGGATCTTCGGTTTTTCAGTCATGCACTCTTCGTCGCTTCGGCGGCGGTTATGACTTCGAACCCAACAACGTCGATGCTAGTCAAGGACTCTATCACGTTTCTTGCAAGCGCATTAGGGTTCTTAGTGCAAAATTTATGCAATTGGTTGTAATTTCTTTCTTTATTGAGAGCCTCTATGTAACTGTGACCACTATTTAATAACCTTTCGGGGTCATTCCCGTTCAAAAAAAAACACCATGAATCTTCCATGGCTCTTGCATGTACACTTTCTAAACTTTATAACTTTGTCCTAACTCGTACTCGTGTAGATATGTTTTAGTGTGTTGATATACTTATTTAAGAACGATTCAGGAAAAAACAAAAGGAGACTTATATTCAGAAAGGGAGTAGGTGATTAGTCGTGAAAAAGAAGACAAGACCGCCCTGATCATGCAAAACAACTAGACAGCCGCGCGTGGGAAAACAGGCATGGTTTGGCGCTACACAACAAGTCAGCTAGGAGTACTATCTATGTAGCAACGGCGGTGCTGCCTCCGACGTCCCTGTTCACGCCACACGCACCCCCCACGTTTCTGTTGCCCGCGTCAGAGGACCGCCAAGTGTCCATGTCAAGACGTTCTCCTCCTTCTCCTCCTATTTCTCTCTTCTTCCCCGTTCTAATTTCGACGGTCAGAAGCGCTAGTCGCCTCGGTTTGGTATTGGAACGTTCGACCCAGAAGCGAACGGTGCCAAAACCGGCGAAGCTGCTCGCATTGATTTCTAGATCACCTAGAAGAACACCAAGCAAGTCATCTTTCTCTCTATCTTTTGTTTTACACCAGTCCATACCAACGGTACAGCTCTGCCTTCTGGGTCTCTGCCAACAGAAACTTAAACCATGGAGCTCCAGAGATACATTCTGAAGATTCAGACAACGTTCCTTAGGCGATGCTGGCTAAGAAAGTACAATCTCAAGAATGCATTGCAGGAAAATACCACCCCACAGCGTGTCAGATTAAAAAATGTTCTGTTTTCTTCACCAAGTTTTCCCCTGCGCCTTTTTGCTTGCTGATGTGGGGGGGAAATGCAGTCGCCTAAAAGTTCCAGCAGAGATTATGCAGCATCTCGATGCGTATGCGACATGTTAAAGATCACAAGAAGGGTTCACCACAAATACATCATCCAAGCCACATGATATTTGCAAGTCTCGGTATTTCAAACGGGAACAGACTAGCTTGGCTAGCAAAGTAACAAAGGTTTTAACAGACACCGAGTATGAACAGAGGTAGTACGGAGCTTTGTTTTGATATTCACCCAACCGAGAACAATTTAATCATCCTCTTTGTATTACTTTGCAAGGGGGGACGAACCCGCCGAAGTAATTTTGCTAGCATTGCGCAGTGTCTGTTCTATGCACACATGCCAATTTCATCATCTTTTCCTCTGAAATCAGCCTAGAAAGCTAGCAAGCTACTAACTGTCGCCCCAACACAGAAACAAGCAACACGCCAACATATGCGACATGACAGAAGGAAAGTAAAACTGACAAACTATGAACACATGGAAATTAAAGCCTAAAAACTCAGAACGGCTTAAGAATCAACACCAGACTTAGCGAAATAACAAAGTTACTCCAGGTTGAAGTACTGCTGGTCCTTGAAGCAGGGGATTTGAATTCTACAGTTCCTGAAATCACGGTTCCATTTGCAGAAGGGGTGGTTCGATTCGGTGCTCCAGTGTTCTTGCATGCGCCCGCGGTGCTCCAGCCTGCATAAATTTCTTGGTGAGACTTCCATAGCATGGTAACAATATGACGTTTCAAAAGGAAAAGATAGAAAGTGTATATGCCAAAATAGCAATGATGTCCTCTAGAATTTACGCAGTGGAGTCATGCTGATAAACCTGAAAGCTATTTTTTTTTACCCAATAAACTTGAAGCTAATTATGGCTGAAACTGTACAACTTAACAGAAGGGGCACAAGGTATTCCATTCTTAATACTATCTAAACATATGCAAATCCTGGTTGGAAATGGTGTTCCAGTGCTAATGCGGATCTTACAACAAATTATGTGTCTACAGTCATTTGTCGAACAAAATTTACGACTTCACAATTACCTGGCAAGCAGCAATGGTGTTGCAACCACATAGCGTGAGGCCATTGATTCTGTCTTGAACATCAAAAACACCACCACCATCGCTTCTCTGCTCATGTTGTCATAAGAACAATTCCATAATTAAATTGGATACTGCCAAACATATCTTGTTCGTAATTCTGGGGAGCTGGAAATAAAGTATTACCATGTAAAAATTCAAAGCTATATAGTTGGGGATTCTATTTCCAGCTGCAGCATAACAGGTTTGGACCATCTGTGGTAGTCCAACAGAATTCTCTTTGCATGATTCACTCTGAACAGGAATTGTTGGGAAGTAGTTTTGCATAAACAGAGACGCAGATCTTGCATTTAGTTGCTGTGATTCCTTTCTGTTTGGACAAGAGCCAGGCTGAATACCCGGATCTCCAGCTGTCATGGTCACAGGCAGTCCAGGAAATAAAATGTAAATACGTTTAGAAAATAAGAGCTCTTATTTTTGCGCTCAAAGGAACTGAACAAAGATAAATCAAGTAGAGTTAGGTGCAAGTTGAGTAATAACCAACGCATAACCACTATATAGTTCAGAAGCAAATTTGTACGAGATCACAAAACTGGCATACAAAATAACTCTCCTTTCGCCCATAGGGCCTTTTATTTGTCGATTTGCATGTCAAATTTCTCTGTGACCTTTCAGGCCATGTTTTTTAACGCATTTAGGTAGGGGCTTCCCCTCCCGACGTTGTAAAAAAACTCTGCATCGATGTTTTAAATAGAAAATACTAATCAATTAATGTATATTTAAACTCATATGCTGGCAGGTGATATCAGAAAAGATAATCAGTTGTTGGGTAAAGTTAAAACTTTTGCTGGTTCAAGCACCAAATCAACATGATATTTTCCAAAACATTCAACACAGTTCTTAATTCATCAAACATCTAATCACATGCTGGGGTTGTGTGGATCTGCCCAGGGAGGTTGATCCCTTCAATTGGGGTGTAACTAGCACATGATCTTGGTAATATATAAAGGACTGACTCTCCATGTATTGAAGACTAATCCATAGCATGCCCGGAACGCGTCAAAACAGCCTAAAAGATGTTTATTTGTTCTATTCAAAACAAAAATGTCATCATGGTACTTCAGAGGTGCACGCTTTTTAAATATATTTACACAATATCAAGCACAGGAAGCACATATGTCGTTCTTTTCCTTTCTATAATGCTGTGGTTACCGTACCGCCCATAATTTACTTCTTGACTATTAATGAAGAGGCAGACAAAAATAATCTTAATAATCGTGGATAGTCACTAAGACCAACAAATAAAGTACAGTAGCCCCGTGTTTACTTCAGATGCATTTTCATGTTTGCTTCTTTATGTAGAACAGTTATACTCAAACTATAATATCAACTTGCATGTTCGAGTAATTGAGTATGTGTTCTTTGAGGTAATTAGGTACCGATGAAAACATTGGTATGAATAATTCTTACATTGGCAACCGAGGTATACAATGTATACCAACGTTTTCTTACCAAATATGCTGATATGGGAAACAGAAAACTACTCATAAATCGATGCTCATAGTCATCTTTGGAGCAAATTAATCATCACACAGGTATTTGGTTATCCAATAAATCAGCATATCCATGTTAAATAAGGTTCTCAAAACATAGAAGTAATGTTAGTGCCGAATTTCACCTCTGAACCGAGAAGATTCAGCAGTACATGTTGTATTTAAGATTTTAGATTTGCACACCACAAGATGGTATAGCTATCACTGCCTATAATCCGAAGAGCTTAGTATTTTAATTATTTTACTCAAGCCAAGAAAGCCATACTTACACTCATTCTCCAGCAAATAGCTCCACTGGTAAGCTATTCCTTCACTAGCCTCTTTTGAAGCATCGGAAGTGAACACCAGCAACCTGTGGTTCTTTGCAACCATATCTGTAACGGTGGGCCAATCCTGGCCGCTAGTTGGCATTTCTGCGATAGGATACCAATACTTCATCAAGTCAGCAGCGGTAAACAGTTTGCTCAATCCCATCGGTGAGTGGACATAATCCTCGATGAATATCGTGACAATCTCAGTGGGATTCTCAGATAGAAATGCTTCCACCTCTTTCAGCGTGTCAATTGCTGGTTCCTAACACCATATTTCATTCGAACGTTAGTCTGGGAACCTTAACATGAATTTTGGAAATGAATCAATTAACTTCCATTTCTTTAGTTCCAACTGATTTATTATAAGGAACCAATATAATCAACAAATAGAGCCATAAGAGTAACAGTTCAACAAAAGCTCTTTTATCATTAATTCCTACATTTAACATACAGGCTACAAGAGTATTCTAACTGAACCGCATTTGTGGTGGCTGAACTTACAAAAAAATGTCAAATAGCTGATGTGTACAAAGAACAGAACTTACAAAAGCGGTGAAGTTGTAGCATTTCCCTTGCAAAGAGTGGCAGAGCCAGACGTCATCGCCAAAGTCATACATATCCAGCATCAATCCCCTCACTCCATTCTGCAACACCCCACATAAATGAAAGAAGGAAAAAACTAAGAGAAGACCCACACTATGAATTCACGAACATAGACAACCCACAAATTGCCACATAATCCAATAGTTACCCTGAGTTGGTTGGTGACAGTATCTTCCTGGTTGTAAAATGTAATCCTCTCGACCCCGGTGCGTGACGGCTCGCCGACAATGGAGAATGAATTATGGGTCACCAGCCATGAGTACCTGTTAAAGGGCAGCCCCTTCACCTGAATGAAGCAAGCATGCAACACAAGTGAAATGAGGAGTTTGCTCAACACAGGCGAAGCAAAGCAGTGAAGGGGATGCAAGCGATTACGATGGAGGTGGGCTGGATGGCCAGGTCCCTGATGCAGGACGGCTGCGTCCTGCCGGCGGCGGCGCAATCGCCGCAGTACAGGCCCACCCCGCAGTCGCGGGCAGACGAGCACGGATTCCCGACCTGCAAACAAGACCCGGCACTAAATTCAGGCTGCAAGAACCGTCTCTGACAAGCAAACACCTCCCTCAAACATCGCACGATTTTTAGGAAGTAAGTACTAGGCACTGAGATCAACTAAAGTCGTAGTACATCGTTGTAGTAAAAAAATGTGGATGCTGTTAAGAAGTGAGGCGGGCGCGGGTCAGATCGAATTGGACAAGAACTTGATAGGGGATACAGCAGGCACAACCAAGAACCAAGAATTGGAATTGTGGCGAGGATCGGATCACAGAACCGGCGGGTACCTGGCAGAGCAGGGGATCAGCAGCAGCAGCGCGATGTGGAGCGAGAGGAGGAGGCAGCAGCAGGAGGAGAGGCGCGCCATTAGTGGCCACCAACCACTCTCTCTGCTACCATGGAACGAGCGAGCGAGCTATGGGAAGGGAAAGGAGGGGAGATACAACATGGTTTGCCTTTTTTCTTTCTCTCTTTTCCCTTTTCTTTTCCGATGATGATAGGAGGGGTCAAACCATCAACGCGCTTTCCCTTTGTTTTCTTTTCAGAAACCCACACCAACACTGTCTGCTCTCCTCACTAACTGAGAATGGAAAACAAATAATTCATAGTAAGGGACATTTCTTTTTAGAAGTTTTATGAGGTTTAGAGCATCTCCACCGGCGCGCCCAATAGAGCGTCCGGTAAAGTTGTCGGACGGGCACTTTTGGGCGCGCCATTGGGAGCTGCGCGCCCCACCGGTCGCTCCCAATAAACGCTCCCAGTTGACAAATTCAAAAAAACTGCGGGAAATAAAATCAGTTGAATGTCTGAATTCAAATGTCCGAAACCGTAATAAACTTGTAGCGCATACAAATATTCAAATTCCAATAAAGTGGGCACTCAATCATTTTGGTCGTCTGCATGGTCTTTGATGCCCACAGATGCTCAACTAAATCATTTTGAGTTGCTCGTGTTCTCCTACATTCTTAATTTGAGCGTTCATTGTGAGGTAAATGACAAAGTCCGCAACCAAATCCGCATAGTCATGATCAATCTCCGCAAGAGGACCCACATGATAGTATGGATGATCATCATGTTGCGGAGGATCATCACGTTCACTCTCGATAATCATGTTGTGCAAAATCACACAAGTCATCAGCACCTCCCACATCCGATCTTTCGACCAAGTTAGAGCAGTATACCTGACAATAGCAAACCGAGATTGAAGCACCCCAAATGCCCGCTCGACATCCTTCCCGGCACCCTCCTGTTCACTGCAAAATGGACTGACTTTGACCTTGAGGCTGGGAGATGGTCTTTACAAATGTAGACCATTTCGGGTTGATTCCATCTGCTAGATAGTATCCCTTGTCATATGCATGGCCATTAATCTCGTAATTGCACGGTGGAGTTTCGCCTTCACTCAACCGGTTAAAAACCGTTGAACATTCCAGCACATTGATGTCATTGTGAGTTCCTGCCATACCAAAGAAAGCATGCCAAATCCACAAATCATTGTCAGCCACTGCCTCTAGCACGACACTGCACTCTCTAACATGACCCTTGTAAACTCCTTGCCAGGCGAATGGGCAATTCTTCCATGCCCAGTGCATGCAATCGATGCTTCCAAGCATATCAGGAAATCCTCTAGTTGCGTTTTGTGCCATGAGCCTAGCTGTGTTAGCTTCATTTGGTTGCCTCAAATATTTTGGCCCGAACACTGCAACAACCCCCTTGCAATACTTATAGAAGTTCTCGAGTATTGTCGATTCAGCCATGCGGAGGTAGTCGTCTACTTCATCTACCGGAGCTCCATATGTAAGGACTCAAAGTAGTCGTGCATTTCTAGATGGAGGAGAAACCAGTTAGTCCGGTCAGTCTCTCTTCAGCTTGAAGTAGTCATCGTACTCTCGCAGCCCGTCAGAATAACCCTGAATAGTTCCATATTCATCCTAAACGCCACCGGAATTCCTTCTCCCCGTGAGAAGGATCGTTGGCGAAGTAGTCTTGCCACAGGGTCATATGTCGAGTCATCCATAGGCGATCCTTGTTCATCCTTACCCGGCACCGAGCCTCCAATCCGTGGCGCCGCATTCATCTATCCAAGCAAACAACTAGATAAGTGATGATCGCCAAGTGTTCGTCGACCATGGCGTTCGAGACGGCATGCGTGGTGAGCAATGCGCCCCCAACTCGAGTTCGTCGTCGCTATCCATCTACATCAACGCAAAGGATTAGGAAAAAACCAAAATCTAGGTGACAAATTGAGCTGAGCAATGCGGCGAACACCTTCTTGCGGGGAGTTTCGGAGGCGGCGACGGTGTAGCGACTCGACGGAGAAGAGTCTGCAGACAGGCGTGGGGGTCGTGGTGGGGAAGATAGGCGTGGGGAGGGGGGGGGAAGGGGTGACAGAGTCCGACCGACGGAGGCTGGAGGCGGTGACGCGAATTAGCAGGGACGGCGCATCAGCAGGGACGGGGCTGAAATAAAAGCCCTACAGACGCGGCTGGGAAAATAAAGCGTTGTGTCGCTGATGCGTCGGACCCGTCCGTCAGGTTTGGATGAGTTACGCGTTGCCGCGGTTGCCGGCGCGGCTGGTTGCGTCCCTAGAACCTGGGCGCGAAGCGGGGTTGCCGGGCGTTCTATTGAGACATGCCGGCAACTTTCTTCGTATGGGCGCGCCGGTGGAGGGTTTTTCCGTGCCGATGCGGCCAAAACGTCTATTGGGAGCGGATTGCCGGTGGGATGCTCTTATATGCTTTGAAAACCAAAATAGGCAACATTTTGAATCGTGACTGCTTTGAAAAGCAATTTCCACTCTAATCTTGTTCTTTTTTTATAGAAATGGGCAGTCCCGGCCTCTGCATCGAGTGATGCACACAGCCATTTATTAAAAATCATTCAAGTATCAACTTATTACAACTCAACGATCACACAAGGTTGAGACATGTATCAACCATCAAAATAGCAACATAGTTTCAACTACAAAAGCCTCCTAATATGTTGCCACATATGTCGAGAGAAAAACTCCTGTGCCACCAACAGAAGTCGAGCGCATCCAGTAACCATAAGCTCCCGTGGTCCGAAGGAAGCAGGTAGCCCATAACTGGATCCAGTAAGCCGCCATATTGATAACCTGTAACACATGAAAATTTGTTTTCCTGTTAAAAACAATATTATTCCTGCAGTTCCAAATAGACCAACAGATCGCTGAAACGCCAATACGAATCCTAGTTGTGGTCTTTTTGTCAATCCCATTCAACCAATTTCCAAACATATTGGAAACATTTGTGGGTGGAGGGACATTATAAGTACAAAACACTACACGCCATATTAACCGAGCAAAAGGACAGGAGATGAATAAATGATCTATAGACTCCTCACATCCACAAAAAGAACATTTAGAGCATCCGTTCCAATTTCGTTTTAGTAAATTATCCTTTGTGAGCAAGACTTTCCTATTTAGGAACCACATGAATTATTTTGAGAGGAATCTTCAATTCCACAAATATTTACGCAAAAATCTGGTATGTCCATTCATCAAATCCTCATACATAGATTTAACCGTAAATATTCCATTGGTTGTAAGTTTCCACACAAAAATATCCGCTTCATCTGTCAAGTTAATATCCATCAAACGAAGACATAAGTGTGACCAAGCATCCCACTTATCTCCAATCAAAGCCCTCCTAAAACTTGGATTTAAAGGAGGCGCCCGTTAAAAACATCATGCACCAGAACATTTTTTTGCTGCACAATATTATATAGAGATGGATATTGTTGTTGAAGTGGGGTGTCCCCTAACCACGTATCTTCCCAAAACCTTGTAGTATTTCCGTTCCCTATTCTGAAAAAGCCTCTATTAAAGAACTCCTCTTTAACTCTCATGAGACCTTTCCAAAACGGTGAGTCAGTTGGACAAACTTCCACTTGTGCTAACGGCTTAGAACTTAAATATTTATTTCGAAGTAATTCTTGCCAACCCCATCTTCATTCAACAACTTAAACAACCACTTGCTGAGCAAACACTTATTTTTTAGTTCTAACACCTCAATGCGTAGACCACCTTGGTCCTTTGGTCGGCACACTATGTTCCATTTAGTTAACCGATATTTCTTTTTATGCTCATCACTCTGCCAAAAGAAACATGAGCGATAAAAATCTAGTCTCTTCCGTACCCCTTTAGGTATTTCTAGGAAAGACAACATGAACATCGGTAAACTAGTCAAAACAGAATTTATAAGGACAAGCCTATCTCCATATGAGAGTAACTTGCCCTTCCAGCATCCCAATATGCCTTCAAACCGGCCCTCTACTGGATTCCATTCTGCATTACGAAGTTTTCTATAGTGGATGGGCACACCTATATTTGAAAGGTAGGGAGCCAGACTCACATCCAAAGATATGCTTGTACTGCTCTTCTACCTCCTTTGCTTTACCAAAACAGAAAATTTGCTCTTGTGGAAGTTAATCTTTAGCCCGGAAATTTGTTCAAAAATACACAGTATTAACTTCATATTTATGGCTTTATCTAAATCATGTTCCATGAACAAAATAGTGTCGTCAGCGTACTGAAGTATGGATACTCCACCTCAACCAAATGAGGAATGAGGCCTCCTACCTGGCCATCTGCCTTTGCCGCAATCAGTACACCAACATGTCTGCTACAATGTTAAAAAGCATCGGGGACAACGGGTCTCCTTGTCTGAGACATTTCTTTGTCTGAAAATAATGACCAATGTCATCATTTACACGAATCCCGACACTACCTCCTTTAACAAACTGCATGATCCATTCACACCATTTGTGTGAAAAGCCTTTGTGTGTAATGCCTGTAAAAGGAAGGGCCACTTGACCTTATCGTATGCCTTCTCAAAATCAATTTTAAACAACACCCATCCATTTTCTTCCTCTGAAGTTCATGGATGGTTTCATGGAGGACCACCACCCCCTCGAGAATATGTCGTCGAGGCATGAAAGCCGACTACGTGGGTCTAATAACTTTATGGCGATCCCAATAATGCGATTAGTACTCACTTTAGTAAAAAAATTGAAACTAACATTGAGAAGACATATCGGTCTGTATTGTTGAATCTGCACCGCATTTTCTTTCTTAGGCAGCAAGGTGATCACGCCAAAGTTCAATTTATACAGAGGCAGAATCCCCTCTTGAAACTGAACAAACATAGCCATCAAATCATCCTTAATTATGCCCAGAAATTTTTATAAAATTCAGCTGGAAAACCGTCAGGGCCCGACGCCTTGTTCGTCTCCATCTGTGAAATTGCCTCTAATACTTCCTTCTCAGTGAAGTTAGCTGTTAGGATTTCGTTTTCCTCGACGGAAAGTTGCGGTATATCATTCGTTATGTTCTCATCAAGCAAGATGTTACTTGGTGCCGATGCACCAAATAGCTTATAATATTCTGTAATGTAAACCTTCAGATTTTCATCTCCCATGATGGTTCCCTCGTCTTGCTCTAATTGAAAAAATTTTTTTCCTGTGTTTACCATTAGCAATAAGATGGAAATACTTCGTATTATTTCCACCTCTCGCACATGTTTCACCTTAGCACGTTGTGCCCATTTTGTTTCTTCATCTCTACGGAGGTTATTAATTCTATCGTTAGCCTCCCGCAACCTCTTCCTCTCCGACTCCGAGAGCGGACAGGTTTCAGATTAATATCAAGCTCATCGATTATGCTTAATAATCTTTCTTTTTCCTTTTTATACTTTCCACTCATATTTTTTGCCCAACCTTTAAGATACCGTCTTACGTGCCTGATTTTATTTTGCCAAATCTCGATAGGAGAGTTACCCATGGTGTAGGCTGCCCATTCGGCTGCCACTAATTCATGGAAACCCTCAGTCCGAAACCAAGATAGCTCAAATGAGAAGTGTGTTGTATTTCCCAGATGGGCGTGAACTCCGGAATCCAGAAATAACGGAGTGTGATCCGACCCCACACGAGTTAGGGCCTGAACCGTCGACAGTGGAAATTTTTGCTCCCACTCTGAAGTGGCCAGAATGCGATCTAGCTTCTCAAAGGTGGGGTTTTCTCTCCTACTAGCCCAAGTGTATTGTCGTCCCGACATCTCGATCTCCTTGAGACCAATCCCCTCAATTACGGCATTAAACATAAAAGACCATGGGTTAAAATTATCATTATTTTTCTCAGTTAGTTTTCTAATGATATTGAAATCCCCACCCGCCATCAACGGCAGTGGTTCATTCTCACACATACGGACAAATTCCGCAAGAAAATGAGGCTTTTTATCCTCTTGAGCAGCTCCATAGACCGAGACTAGAACCCACTCAAACCCATCGCACTTAGATTTAACGTAGAGTTTGACACAAAAGTCACCCACATCCACGTTTTTGACTTGAAGTGTGGCCATGTTTATACCAATTAGCATCCCTCCCGATCGCCCTTGCGGCGGGAGACAGAACCAAGAAAAATCTAGCCCGATGGATAGATGAGTCAAGAAAGGGGTAGAAAAAAATCGACCTACCTGTCTCCAAGAGAGCAAGGAAATCTAATTTATTTTCCCTAATTCTTTCCTGAATAAAAAGAGGTTTTCTGGATTTCGAAAACCCTCGCTGTTCCAAAATAAACCTCTTAAACCACTCATCTTGATCTTTTATTTTGCTTCTTAATTCTAACGCTCCGACGCCGAGTCGAAGTTGAGTAGTATTTTCTAGGCCAGACTTCTTAGTCCTCTCGAAAGGAACTATTGGATCCAATTGATCCTCTAAATCTCTAGCTAACTCATCCTCCACTAAATCCTCTGATAGACTAGGCTCTATTAAGAATCAGATTTTGCGGATCCTCTAAATCAACTGAACCGACATTCTTATTCAACAAATGAATTGTCCTATCAAGTTCATTATCCTTTATTGTCTTAGCCGAATTAATTTTTTCCATTTGTGATGACCCTAACGAAACTCCTAAACTAGCCGCTCTAGCAATTATCTGATCATCAGAGAAAGATAAAATTGTAAATAAAGGATTTAAATTCGTACCTTCTGTGAGGTTTCGACGCTGCGCCAACGCCGTTGCCCGCTCCATCTGAGTGGCATCGACATTGTGATGTGCTTGTATGCGGCCGCTAGACCGCACCCCTCGCACCGCCCCGTCCATGCCACCCGTGGAATAGGCCGCCGCAGGTGCAGCCGCCGCCCTCCCCGACGAGAGGGGAAGTAGCAGCAGCTCGTCCTCCCTAGTGCCCCCACCTGGGGCACCCATTGGGGACGGAAGAAACGGCATAGCAGGTGCCCCGCTCGATCCTATACCCCCACCCGAGGTACAAGGAGAGAGGGCAGCCTCCACCGGTGATCCTCCACTCGACATACCGATGTCAAGAGAAGAGGCGACTAGTCCAGAGCCGGTCGACGAAGAGAGACCAGCCGAGTTGCTAGTATCCACCTCCGCCACCATCATCATCGCATCAGCTGCAACCTCACGCCGTGGTGATCGACACCCGACGTCATCAACAGCTACTGCCACCGCCATGTAAGCCTCCGGAAGATAAAGAGTATCCACATCCCTCTTGCTACTGCCCTCCAAATCAGCCACTTGCGAGCCGACGTCGCTAGTATGTGACTGTTTAGAGAAGTTATCATGCTGTGTGAGGCTAGAAAAATTTTCCAACGTCTCTTTCATCTTTATTAGAGCCATCTCCTCCTTAGCTCTCTTGATCGAATTCCGGACCAGCGGGGAAAACACCACCCCCGTCGCCTTCTGAGTCGAAGAAGTAGGTGCTGCTGCCCATCGGAGGGGCCATGTTGCTGCTATACCCCCGGCTCCTCCACCGAACCATGGGTGGCTGCAGCCTTGTCTTTGCTTTTGCTGTTCTTCCTTGGCTAGAGCCTCCTGAAAATCCTCTCCCAATTCCTTGTCCTTGTCATTGTCCCTCTCCTCATCATCATCCCTTGGATCATCTAAAATCATGCCCGTCAAGTCCCCATTATCCTCCCCATCCACAATGAAAGTGAGGTTATAGAAGCCATCTTTGATAAACATTGGAAAAAATTTAGGGATCTTTGACCAATTCAAGCAACTAGTAAGAATTCGTAGTACTCCATGCTTTCTAGTGTATGCCATGTCAATTTTCAGCGTCATACCAAACATATCGCCAATGGGCCATAACGCCAGAAAGTCGCCTCTGTGTATCCACGGGATGCCCTCGACGCGCACCCAAATTTGTGGTACGTCTCCATAACTGTCGATAGTGAGCTTACACGATGTGTTAGGCACCTCACATTCCCCAAACAAACTCAGCCTTCCAAGTCCGTCCTGTTAGGGAATTGAACCCTATATAAGTTGTCCCCCACCTGTTGAACTTCCCACTCAAAATGCTCCGAGGGCACCAGCCGCTGCAACTGTGAAACAATGCGAGGAATACTCAACCCCTCCAGACACTGTCACTGAAGCAAGACAAACATTCTCCAGCTTTGTTTGTATGTCTTCGTCAACGATCATAAAAAACAACAACTCGTCATGGGCATACCCATACATCCTAAGCTGCGGTTTTGGTGCTGACAACAAGGGACACTCACAACCGACGTGCACCGGCCCTTCGCAAATATCACAGTACGGAGCAGGGCAATCCGACAGAAGATGTCCCGTCAAACCACACCTGAAGAATTTCTTCCCCTTCTTCGTTACCGCACCCTCAACAGCTGCGGCGAGATGGTCTGCCGACACGGTCACCGCCGCCGTCGGTCCAGCAGCCCCGGCGTTTGCGACCACGGGGGCAACTAACTCCGGCTGCGGTGCAGCCACCACTGGCACCACCACTAGCGCCACCACTTGTGGTATCTGCTGAGGCACCGCTGGTGCCGCAGCTCGTTTTGGGCAGGCAGCGGCGGTACGACGTTCAGAACAGCAGCTGCGTGCGTCCTCCCCGTCGCGGCATGGCCATAGTCGAAGCGTCCGCGCACAACACGATCATCCCCGCGGCCGGTTGCAGCTCCGTACCCTACGGCACGTCCATAGCCACTCAGTCCACCGCCGTGGCCGCCAAAACCACCGTTTTGTCCACCACCGTGGCCGCCATAGCCACCGCCATAACCATAGCCGCCTCCTCGCCGGCCAAGGTAATGCGCCGCACCTCGATAGGCACCTCGGCGACCATTGACGGCGAACCCCGCTCCCGCATGGAAACGTCCTTCAAAGCTTGGCTCTTCTCCGCCGAACTCGAAGCCTCCATAGTCGCCGTAGCCGCCATACGCGGCATGGTCATCAGGGTACCTGGCAGTGCCGCTCGGGCCTCCCACCTCGAAGTGGCGGCCACCGCGCGCAGGGAACCCTCCACGAGCGGGGAAGTCGCGCCCCCGATCAGTGTCGCCGTGACCTCCGTCTCTCATCACCATCTCGCGATCCGGCATCGTAGCAGCCGATCTTTTCCACGTGAAGCCTAGGATTTTTCGGAGTCCAGCCCCTCGAAAACCTAAGTCTAACACGCGATTTTTTTTCTGCGCAGCTTTGCCCAAGCCCGAGTAGCTTTCCGGGCTAGCATGCAAGCCGGGCTAGGCTGGGCCGATGCCCCCCCCCCCCGAACTCCGGTAATTCAAAGATTGGATCCGAGATCCTCGGTAGCATGGACTCACCTTCGTCGGAGAAGACAGTTGTCGCCACCGTCGAGAGACCAGGATCCACTCCCCCCAGTCAAGCTCCTCATCCCTTGTCGTCGTCGGTGGCATCACCGGCATCTTGGGCACCCGAAGGTGTTTCCGCGTCGCCAATGCCACTGGTGAAGAACCTGCATCCACCGATGAAAACGAGTTGAAAACCAATGCTACTGACTGATAACCCCCAAGAGCAGGGGATCACTGTAGCACCTCTCAATGTGGAAGTAAGGTATCGATCGCAGGAGCAAGAAGGAAAAGTTATCTATTCCCTACAACTAAAGTGTCACAAGTTTTAGTTGATTATGCACTAAACAAGTTTAAAGAACAAGGTAGTTGATTTGATGGATGGAAGTTTAATGCAACAAAACAAGTATGTAAAAATGTCCCAATCCTCTTCAATGCAAGAGGACAAGACAAAGGTTTTCTCTTATAGGAACAATGGACATGGGTTCATGGGTTCACTTAATCCTCTCTCCCTCATCTTCGGTGATTATCATGTTATAGATAAAGTACACACAATTGTCATGTTTTAATGGTAGCTTTTATGACGGCTATATGTCCTAAAACACATAGTTAAAAGAAATACTCATTTGTGTTGCTAGGTCACCCTCGTAAGGCTAGCGTGGTTGTTGTCACTCCCACATCATACTCTTTCTTTTTACCCCCAGATAAAGGATGTTGGGCGGTACTGTGTCACTCAATACCTATGCCGTGTCACATCGGCCATCCCGTACCTACATACATCATACTTCTTAATGGACAATATTCTAAACACTGTGCAATGATTTATATTTCGTGTGTGTGACCACATCTCTCTCATCTATCTACACTTGGTGGTGTCAATCACCTCATGACAAGGATAAACAAGGCATTATGAATAAATCAAACCATCACATGCATCATAGAATATCTCCAAAGTATGACAAGTCATAAAAGTTCCAACACAACAGCAAATGCATAACAAATATCATCTCATACCACAATATCCACCATAGGAATTACATAGATGACCGTAATCATGTTCAGCAGCTCATACGGTACTAATTAGTGAAGCTCAAAGAGAGAGAGATACATAAGTTACCACCACAAACCCAAGTCCAGGGGGTGGACTACTCCCCCTTCATCATGGAGACGGTGGAGAAGTCGTTGGAGAAGGTGGAGACCACCCCGGCAGCGCCCCGCCGAAGTTTTCCCCCTCCAATCTTCACTCCAATCTCTCTTTCGGTGTTTCTGTGTTTCAGCGGCGCGCCTTCCAGAGAACAATGTGGGACTTTTTTATAGGCGTTTTTAGGTCAAACGATGTGGTGGAGGAAAGATCGACGACAGCGGAGGTCGAGGCCCAAGATGGTGGGCCCCACGCGGCTAGGTACAGAGGCCATGTGGGCCCCCTCTTTTGGGCTTCCGGCCTCCGTTTGCTTGCTTCCTTCGCTCCAAGTCTTCCTCCTTCCAAAATATGACACTCGTAATTTTCCAGGTCATTTGGACGTCGTTTGGGTCCCTGAAACTTAAAAGGAAAAATAGGGTTTTCTGCCTGCGCAGGGTTAATTCCATAAAAATAGGAAATAAATATTTTATTCCCAAAAATCATTAATAACAGTGATATAACCCTTATATGATGCAAATATGATTGAAATATAAGTGATATAGTGCAAAGTTCATGTATGCATTTTACATGCATCAACATCCCCAAGCTTAACCAATACTCGTCCTCGAGTATGAAGGTGATAAAACTAACATGGACTTTGCAATATACACTAACAATGGATATCAAAGATGATTACTACTGCTACATAGAGTCAAATGATTCATTCTTCAAAGGAGTAGCAATATGCAAGATAGTTTATGAAGTGATATCAAGTATTCAATGCAAGGATGTTCAATGATAGTTCACAAAGTGTAACATAGAAGATAGTAATATGGAACACATGTATGCATAATGATAAGTAAGAACATCCTACATTGGTCATAGAGTGTAGATGAAATCTGAATATAAAAGGTGGACACTTTGGAAAGATGTATATGTGAGTAGAGGTAAAGCATGCATAAGTTTCATCTAACTTCCAAACTCTTCTACTTAAGTTAATGATTGCAATGTGGAATCCTTGGTGTCAAGCTCTCATTACCCCTATCATAGCATCTTGAATGATTAAAGTTTAATGTGAAAGCAAATATGAGTAGTGTGCTTGACAAAGTAAAGGTTAGGTGTCTCATGCCCCTTGAATACAAGTACCTACACCATGAGTTACTCAACTTGGGAAACAAAGCAAGTTCAAGTTATATATCATTGTAAGTAATAATAGTATCATCAAGAGCGTCAACTGGGGTACCTCTTGTCCCAGGATATGGAACAAGCCCATATCAAAATGACAAGACAAACAAACAAGATGAAAAACCTCAACACCCTTTTTATTTACCATTGGAATAGCTTTTTATTATAAGGTGTATCACAGACGGTTCACCATAGCATGTAAGTAAATTTCCACCATGAATGATGCATGGCTTAGATTAGCGGCCCAGGCGTCTCTCTAACCATTTATATAAACTCATTTAAACTACTTCATTTCCACATTCATTTCACCATGATAGGCATCCATAAACAAAAGTACATGATATCAACTAAATGAGATGAAGGAGCATGTTGAAAGCTTTGCATGTGACAGCACATATGGGCTAACTCCCAACCTCGGACATTTATCAAGCCACTAACATCATAATCTTAATCACAATGGGTCATGTTTTTTTATTTATGCAATAAAAATAAAGTGTGCATCAAGTTCGTGAGAGCTATATAACCAACTTTTCCCATGACAATCAATAACATAAACATTTTCATTCAGAGGTATAGATAACACAAATATCATGATATACATACTCGGAATAGCATAAAGCTAATAGGTAGATATGGTGGACTCACTGGAATAACTTTGGTTGAAGGTGTTGGAAACAAGTTTTTACTTGTTGGAATTTTTGGGCTAGCAAGAGGGAGAAAGTTGACCATCTAAATGCATGCATGAGTGTCCATAGAACTAACTAATCCATGTTAAACAAAGTAAAATAACTTTAAGCATCAAAACATGAATAAGTGATAGTTCTTGATAAAGCATTTGCAAATTTTTACTCATAAACAAGCTCATGAATCATGCAACTATATGTATCATTAAAAATCAACTCAAACATCCCTTTTCCCAATACAATAAAAGCATCCAACATATCAACCCATATTTCCAGTAGCTCTTTCACATATAAATGATAGTGTGGTGGTCTCACAAAATAACAATCAAACCAAAAACAAACAAAAATACGCTCCAAGTTTATGCGATAAAGTGTTTCGATCGAAAAACAGAAGTTAGACGTGTGCAAACCGAGAGTGTGTAGGTCCAGTGGGATTGTATTCACATCCCCAAGATTATGGTCTTCACCATCCTTGGATAGCTCTTGGTGCATCTCCTCCAATCCCTGTGAAAAAACTTCAAAACACCGTTTCTCCCATTTTCTTTTCTGTGGGGTGCATTAGTAGTGATAAACAAATAGGTTTCTTGCTGCATATAATCCTTAAACAAAACATCATATAAAATTTCCAGAAAGTATGTAATGTTGTATGCCTATTCATAAACTCAATTGGATAAAAAATATTCAAGTTAAAGTTCAAAACATGCATAAAACAAAATGGGACAGAATCTGTCCAGAAAAACAGCAGCAAGACGTATTTTTTTACCCTACCAAACTTTGTCAAAAAATTCCGAAAACATTCATGCATACAGAGGATGAAAAGTTGCAACTACAGTTCAAATATGATCTTATTCGGAGTTACAGAATAATAATTAAAAATCATGTCGTGCATAGATTCGTGCAGGAATAAAATCTCCGAACGCTATAAGCAACTTTCTCAAACCAAGCTAAAAAAAACTCTCTTGTTACAGCAAGAGGACACAAAGAAAATCACACATAAAAATAACCGGGTTGCCTCCTGCAAAGCGCTTTCTTTATAGCCATATAGTTAGGCTTTGATAGTTTTAATGATGCTTACATCGGAAAGAGAGCATCAAGAGAAAAATATGAAACATATTTAAGTCTAACCCACTTCCTATGCATTGAGATCTTGTAAGAAAATAAATCAATGAAGCACAAAGTGACTAGCATAGGAAGGCAAAGCAAGTGCAACTTTAAAATCTTCAACAAAAAGAGAGGAGACTTAATATTATTGAGATATATGAAACCGTGTCTCCCTCTCTCATAAGGACCAGTAGGTTTTAAAGTACCCAACAAATAAAAGAAAATCAAGAGAAAGGCCAAAACCTTCATCATAAAGAGGATAAATTTAGTAACATGAAGATTTCTATAACCATATTTTCCTCTCTTAAAATAATTTTTAGCGGCATCATGAATAAAATCAACAATATAGCTATCACATAAAGCATTATTATTATGATACATAAGCAAAACGGTACTATTACTCTCCACAAAAGCATAATCAATTTCATTAGTAATAGTGGGAGTAAAACTAGCACATCCATCATTGTAATCATTATAAATTGGAGACATAGAATAATCATAATGAATTTTATCCTCAATAGTAGATGGACTGAAAACATCATAATCATCATTGTAAACATCATATATAGGAGGCATATTATAATCAACATAAATTTTATCCTCAATAGTAGGTGGACTGAAAATATCACAATGATTATAATCATCATATATTGGAGGCGTAGTATCATCAAAATAATTTTTCTCCTCTATAATGTAATCAGGAGAATTCGAAGACAGAGTAGGACTCTCATAAGTGCGAGTATTGTCACTAACAGCAAGTATATCATCTTTATCCTCACATAAAGTAGTAACAAGTTCTAAACAATTAGGATTATCAATAAGCATAGGACCATCATCTAAACCATTATCATATACATATCTAAACCATACTCCTCATCATTTTTAAAATTATTATCAATAATGTTCTCATTAGGCATAGGTTGATAGTCCTCCTCATCATCAGAATCATAAAAGCAAAGTTTATCATCAACAAAGTTTTGAGTGTTACCCTCATCCATAGGTGGTGAAGGTGGATTTTCTCTTTCTTCATTCTCTAGTTGTTCATCATTTTCATCATCTTCTTGGGGTAGCACGGGCATCCCCAAGCTTAAGCTTTTGTCATCTTCTTCCTGCAAAATATTAGAGCTTTCTTGGGCAGCTCTCTTCCTTGTGTCAACAACATAGATATTTTCATTAAATTCAAGTATGCAGAGATCAAGCATATTGGCAATGAAAACTTTAAATTGAGAAGCTATAGGGCAAGTTTCATGTTCATCAATGAAGGTGTATAATCCATAGGCTACCATAAAAGTAACAAATTGCTCTACTTCTTCCATCCCTAAGTGAGCATAATTACCTGTATGATAAGTTGCAATGACGTGTTCATTATTGGAAGGGCATTGGAATTCAAAGTGTCTAGAGTATTCAGAGCAACACATTTCTTCCTTATGAATATTAAGGAGCACATTAGCAATTTGATTTAGAAGCTCTACGTACTCTCCTAATCTTTTCCCTTCATTTGATTTTCTAAATTCAGCAGCTATCATGGCATTTTCATAATAGTTTTCCATTTTCTATTTTTTTTGGGTTTTTGATATATAAAACTGAAAATAAAACTAATGAGAAACTCACAACCAAACAAGTTTAAAGGAACCTCCCCAAGCTTAAATGATTGCAAGCTATAAAACAAGATAAAATAAATCTAAAGTCTAGTGCACACAATAATAGAAACTTAAGCGCTACGCTCCTCGGCAACGGCGCCAGAAAAGTACTTGATAACCCCCAAGAGCAGGGGATCACTGTAGCACCTCTCAATGTGGAAGTAAGGTATCGATCCGCAGGAGCAAGAAGGAAAAGTTATCTATTCCCTACAACTAAAGTGTCACAAGTTTTAGTTGATTATGCATTAAACAAGTGTTGGGGGGATTATAACCCGGTATACTCATGACCAAGGAAGGATCACTCGGCCGACCCAAGGCCTGGTCCGGGTTATACTTGCAAGACATGGGTCGGGTTATAGTTGGGCTGATATGCCTAACATGACTCGACCATAGAAGGAAGGACCTAGAAGAACTGGAGTCCGAGTGAAGGAAGGAACCTAGAGACTTGGAAGCTATGGAAGGTCAAGAAGAGACTAGAGTAGGACTCCAAGCTCGTATGTAACTCGGTCTTTACCTGTACGTTCGGGGGACCCGGCATCTATATAAGCAGATTCCCAGAACTTAGATAGACAAGCAATCCTAGATCGATATCACCGCTATCAAGCGAAACCCTTGTAACCTGTCTCGTAACCCGGCTCTGTTGTCGTAGCCGAGTTATCGAGACCTCGTGATCAATAACAAGCAAAGCAGGAAGTAGGTCTTTATCTCCAATGGAGAGACTGAACCTGGGTAAACCCTTTTTCCCCAACGAGCATGACAATCTCCTGAAGGACCAGAGCGCCTTGCCCCAACATTCAAGTTACCCTATGGTAACATCTGCCATGGTAACCCCACGACAGTTGGCGCCCACCGTGGGGCCTGCGACCAAAGTTGTCCTCATCACGGGAGAAGCTCTGCGAGGGATGGAGAAACTCGCGATCGACGAAATCAAGAGGAATCAGCATGGGGAGCGCGTCATCGACAATTTCGGCTGGAAAGAGGAAGCAGATTCACTGGAGACCGGCTGGATGATCCCGTTCGGCCGGATCAACGTCTTCGTAGGTATGATTCATGCAACTCAGCAAATTGATGACGAGGTTATGTGCGAATCCGTTTCAGGAGCCGCCACCATGGTCCAATCTGATGGAGAAGAATCAGTCGGGACTGGGGGAATCGATGATGCGCCGAGTCAGGGAAACATCCGGGCTTACGAGCCGGAGTTTCAGTCGGAGAAAGATTTTGATACGGATACCGAGTCAATCCTTCCATTGTTTGATGAAAGATTTGTGTATGAGGCTGATGAGGAGGACTATGAGCCGGCATCTAGGATCATGAAGCGTGCTGCAGTGTACACTCTGAGGAATCAACAGAAGCTTCAGTAAGCAAGGATGACACCACACGCGCGGCCAGAGAAGCAAGAGAAAGGGCTCAACATTGACGGCCGCGTTGTCGCGTCGGAGCGTGACATGGGCGCGAGCCGAGGGTGCGCGGACCACCGGAGAAGATGGACGTGTTCATGCGCGGGGCGTGCGTGCGCGGTGGAGCTCGGCGTGAGGTCGTCGAGGAAGCAGATGGTGGCGTCGTCGAGCGGAGGTGGTGGCCGTTGCAGCGGTGAAGCCGGCGTCGACGACGACGAGCCCTGAGCATGGCTTAGGGCGTGATTTGTGGGCGTAAGCCATGTCAGGCAGTTAGCAGGTCCAGGTGAGTCAGGCTGTTGGCGCGTTCGAGCGCGTCATGCGCGGCCAGACTGAGCGGATCAAGCAGCTGAGCGAGAGTGCATGTAGGTCATGTTGTGCGTGCATGCAGCTAGTGCTGTTAGTGGCAGCAGGGTTAGTTGGATTAGTGGAGCAGGTGCGTGGGTGCGAGTGTGTGCACCGGTGTGGCATCGTGTGTGCGTTGCTGCGGCTATATAAGCCATGCGTGTAATCTGTGTAAGTACCGTGAGTTTAAGGAGTAAAGTATTCGGGTGTTCGTGCGCCCGCGGCGGCGCTCCGTGCGCCGGCCGGCAAATATCTTGTGTCTCCACTCCGGTCACTGTCTCCCACCTCATGTTCTTGTCAGTGCGAGAATCGAGAGGTCCAAGAGGAGAGGTTGCAGCTTAGGGCTGCACCAACAAATGGTATCAGAGCCTCGAGCTCGGGGCAGTGGCGCGGCGAGGCGGCGGCGGACGTGGCCGTGGAGCAAGGCCATGCCGTGCGGGCGGGGAGCGCGGCGGCCGCAGCGGACCTGTGTGGTGGCGCAGAGGCTGCGGTGACGCGGCGTAGCTCGGCGGTGTGGAGGAAGCCGTTCGTGCGGCGGGTGAAGGCAGCTCGGGCGGCCGCGTTGTCCGCGTCAGAGCGCGACATGGGCGTGAGCCGAGGGTGTGCGGACCACCGGAGAAGATGGCGCCAGGTCGTGCTGCTCGGGACGGCCGCGTTGCCAGCGTGAGTGCGCGGCATGGGCGCTAGCCGAGGGCGGGCAGATCATGGCGTGGTGGACGCGTGCGTGCGTGGGGCATGCGTGCGCGGTGAAGAAGGTGCTCGGCGTGCGGTCGTCGAGGAAGAACAAGGGGGCCGTAGGAGCGGCCATGGCGCGGACGTCGACAACGAGCCTGGCCCGTGCAAGGCCATGGCTTGGGGCGTGATTGTTAGCACAAGCCATGTCTATATGGCGCTCTAGCTCGCACACGACGGCACGCCCGCGCACCCACGACGTCCATGTCCAGCACGCCCCAGCTCGCGCACGATGCGCTCCAACGTGATCGTCACGGCTGGCCCTGCTGCTGGACCAATTCCTCCGATCCTTTCACTAACTACTAACAGAACTCAACACAACTTAGTCCTAGACCTAGACAGATACAAACGCGCGTACACGAGTTCACCACGGACCCGCACGGGCACACGCCACGCCGTGGACCCGACCTGATGCACGCACACCCGGTCACCACCACGGGCATGGCTTGTGCTAACAAACATCCCTCGACCTTCCAGCGGGGTGATGGTTCAAAGCAGCCAGTTTTGATGGAGATTCCACCAGTATTGAGGCCCTTGAGCTTTGATGCAGCAATAGTTAACACCCCAGTCACACCAGATAACACAGCAACTCGGGCGCAAGAATTGGATACATTACGAATCACATTGAAGAATCAGCAGAAGGCTTTGTTCACAGAGCAACAACGCATGTTTAATGAGCAACAAGAGATGGAACGGAATCGGGCTCGTGTAGAGCGTGAAAGATTAGCAGTACAGAATCGTCATGAAGATCTTACGATCATACATCAGAGGAGGCATTAGAGCCGGGTGACACCAGGCGTGAATTTGGACCCGACGAGATTAAACTTCGCATCGCCAACCGGAGCTCCCAATGTAACTCGGCCAGAGCCAACACCAGTCGGAGGAATTGGACATGGGATCATGGTTAGAGCAAATCAGAGGGGAGACGGGGTGCCACCACAGACTCGAGCCGGAGCACATCCGAATCAAAATACAGCACCTGCAGGGGGTATGCCACCACCAGCAGACCGATTCCATACGCCCAAGGATCACTACTCAAATCCGGCTGATAATGTGTATGTAGCAACATTAGCATTATGCCGCATACCGATTGATCAATCGCCAGAGGGAGAAGAAGCAAGAAGAGCAATTGAGATATTGAAAACTGCAATCACACAACAAGGCAATATGCCGGATAAGAGTGGAGCGTTACATTCAACACCATATAACAGTCGGAGTCATCATGGAGAAACACAAAGAGCAGCCGGATTAGGCGTCAGGAACGCACAGCGGAATCAAGATCACCCGGCGCCACAGCCTCAGCATTCGGGTCAGCATCAGCAGCGATCAGCTCAGAATCAGCCGGCGCCGGCCCAATCTGTAGCTCAAGCGATCGTCAATAACTCAAGAGCACGGCGTGCGGCAAGCGCAAACCCGGTCTTAGGTGTCGCCGGAGGAGCCAGAGGACAGCCTGAGGTAGGAGTGATGGGGAACACACCAATTACCGGGTCAGGTTCGCCGTTAGTTTCTTCATTACTTAACCCGGTTGGAACTAAATGTCTTTCAGATGCTATCAAGAGTGAACCATTCCCTGAAAAGTTCAAAGAGCCTAGCAAAGTCACCAATTATGACCCAAGCATGGATCCAGAAACATGGCTCAGCAGTTACGAGATGGCGATGAGCATTCGTAATGCCACGGCAAACTTGTGCGCGAGGTACATGTACTTGATGATGAGTGAAGGAGCAGCAAAGTTATGGTTTAACGGATTGCCCGAGAAATCTATCAATTCTTGGGATGAGTTGAAAGTGTTGTTTGTGAAGAACTTCAAGGCACATGTGAAAGGTTATTCACCATAGAGGATTTGGAGCGTTGTGTTCAGAGGAAAGACGAGTCGGCGCGTCACTGGATGCGCCGTATTACAGCTATTATTCACTCATCAAAGGGATCACACCAGCAGCAGCGGTTTCATCAATGGAAAATACTTGCAGATATGACCCGGTTATTCAGAAGATGGGTCGGCTCAAGGCAACTGGAGAAGCAGAAACGATCACCATGGGACAGCTGATGGAAGCGGCTAATAAGCACGCATCCACAGACAAGACCCGGGATGATGTTGAGGAAGATAAGGGAAAAGGAAATGGCAACAATGGAGGGAAAGGCAACAACAATGGCAACAACAACAACAACAACAACAACAACAACAACAACAACAACAACAATGGAGCCAAGAGGCATCATGATAATGGATCAGATTTGGTGGCAAACACAAGCACTGGATATAATAAGTTTCAGCGGCGAGATGATAACTATCGAGGCACTAATAGCAATGGCAATTACAGAGGAAATTTCCGAGGACCGGCTAATCCCCAAGAAGCTTTCAATATGCCTTGTCCACGTCATAGCAGGAACGGTAAACCAGCAAATCACTCTTTGGCACAGTGTGTTGATCTTCAGAGATGGAAGAACAAGGAGTTTGCCAGGATGAGTATGGGAGGAAACGGCCGAGGCCGGGTAATGGAAATAACCCGGCCAACGGACCACCAGCTGGAGGAAATACAGGAGGCGGACAACCTGGGCCGAGTAATGGATCAGTCGGGTTTCAGCCAAATCCTAAGGAGTTGAATAGAGGTGTGTATCATTTTACACCACAAACGGCTCCAGGAGGGAGCATAAGTTGAAGAAAAGAGCTATCAATGATGTTATGCCATCGGTTCCAAGGTATTTGAAGTGGTCAGAGCAGACGATCACCTGGTCCGAGAGGATCACCCGCCATGAGTGGATGCGCCCGGGTCATTGGCTTTGGTTGTTGCACCTCAAGTGTCGGGTTATGTTTTGCACAAGGTTCTTATGGATGGAGGCAGTAGCATCAACATCTTGTATTGGGATACTTTCATTCGGATGGGTCTCACGGCCAAGCAACTTCAACCAACAAAGACAATTTTTCATGGTATCGTTCCAGGAAAGTCGGCAAAACCAGAAGGTATGATCAAATTGGAAGTAGCATTTGGCGAGTCACGGGAGAACTTTCGTTCAGAGATGATTTCGTTTGAGGTGGTGAAGTTGAAAAGCCCGTATCATGCTCTCTTTGGTCGCAATGTGTTTGCTCGATTTATGGCAAGGCCGTGTTATGTGTATTTGAAGATGAAGATGCCAGGGCCCAAGGGGTTATCACTGTTTGTGGGAGCAAAGAGATGGCCTTGCAATGTGAAGAAGGGGACGCAGTCATGGCAGAACAAGCGTGTGCGGAAGAAGAGTTGAATTATTACAAAGCCACTGTTAACCCGGATGATAGAACTACATTAAAGAGACCAACGACCGAAGAAAGGGCCAAGTTCAAGGCAGCCCAAGATACCAAGATGATTGACTTTGTGCCGGGTGATTCGTCCAAGCAGTTCTCTATTGGGTCGCTCATCGAATTCATCCGTGAGAATCGGGATGTCTTTGCATGGAAACCTAGTGACATGCCAGGCATACCGACTGAATTCGCTGAGCACCGCTTACATGTTGATCCACACGCAAAACCGGTTAAACAGGGACTGCGAAGATTGAATGAGGAGAGAAAAAAGTTGTAGGAGAAGAGATAGCACGTTTACTGGCCGCAGGATTTATCATGGAGGTTATGCATCCCAAGTGGTTGGCTAACCCGGTTCTAGTGTTGAAAAAGAATAATGAGTGGAGGATGTGCATTGATTTCACCAGTTTGAACAAGCATTGTCCGAAAGATCCGTTTGCTTTACCAAGGATTGATCAGATAATTGATGCAGTAGCGGGTAGTGACCTTTTGTGTTTCCTGGATGCATATTCTGGGTATCATCAGATCAAGTTAGCTGAGGAAGATTGGGAGAAAACAGCGTTTATCACACCTTTTGGAGCATATTGTTACAAGACAATGACATTTGGACTGAAGAACGCAGGTGCAACTTATCAGAGGTGCATCCAGAACTGCTTTGAGAAACAGATTGGTCGGAATGTCCACGCATATGTTGATGATGTTGTGATCAAGACTGAGAAAGCCGAGTCATTCATCAATGACTTGAGGGAAACGTTTGCAAACTTAAGGAGGTATGACATGAAACTTAACCCGACCAAGTGCGTGTTTGGAGTCCCAGCAGGAAAGTTACTCGGCTTTATCGTGTCCGAGCGGGGATAGAAGCAAACCCAGAGAAGATCAATGCAATCATGAAGTTGGGAAAACCGACTGACCTGAAGGAAGTCCAGAAACTTACAGGCTGTGTGGCGGCGTTGAGCCGGTTCATATCCAGATTGGGTGAGAAAGCAATTCCTTTGTACAAGCTTTGAAGAAAACAGATAACTTTGTTTGGAATGAAGAAGCCGATCAAGCTTTGGAGTCATTGAAGGCAACATTAACAGCAAGACCAGTTTTAGCGGCTCCCACACCTAAGGAGCCCATGTTGTTATACATAGCTGCAAGTTCACGAGCAGTAAGTGCTGTGGTTGTGGTCGAGAGAAAAGAGGATGGAAAAGAATACCCGGTCCAGAGGCCGGTTTATTATGTTAGTGAAGTTTTGACCCAGCCAAGCAGAGGTATCCACATTGGCAGAAGTTAGTTTTTGGAGTATTCATGGCCAGTCGGAAATTGAAGCATTATTTTCAAGAGCACCCAATCACAGTTGTTTGTGGGGCACCGTTGTCAGAGATCATATGCAATACAGAAGCTACAGGAAGAATCGCCAAGTGGGCGAGTGAGATGGGTGATTATCACATTACTTATCAGCCGAGAACTGCAATAAAGTCACAAGCTTTGGTAGATTTCGTTAATGATTGGACAGAGTTGAGTACGGCGCCTCCAAAGTCGCCAACATACAAATCCTGGGTTATGCACTTCGATGGGTCCAAACTTTTTGAGGGATCAGGAGCAGGAGTGGTTCTCACTTCACCTAAAGGAGATAAGATGAGTTATGTTCTGCAAATTCACTTCGATTGCACCAATAACATTGCTGAGTATGAAGCCTTGTTACATGGTTTACGTATTGCAAAGGAGATGAATATCAAGAGGATCATGTGTTTTGGAGACTCGGATCTTGTGGCTCAACAAGTATCTGGGACTTGGGATAGCAAGGATGAAAAGATGGCAGCTTATCGAAGAGAAGTTGATCAGGTGGCTGGATTCTTTTCTGGGTTCCAGGTGGACCACATTGATAGGAGAAAAAACGAAGCAGCAGATGCTCTTTCAAGACTCGGTTCAGGGAGAAAACCAGTTCCACCAGATGTGTTCCTAGATGAGTTATGGAAGCCCTCAGTCAAGTTACCGACTGAAGAGGATGATGATGAGCCAGATCAAGATTCCGAGTTAGTTGCAGCTTTACATGAGATACCAGAGTGGACAGAACCATATCTGGATTACATGATAAGAGGGATATTGCCGAGTAATGAGGTTATGTCGCGGCAGATTGTTAGAAGATCACTCGGATATGCGGTGATTGATGGTGAGTTATACAAGCGAAGTGTTTCTGGAGTTTATCAGCGATGTGTTTCATCAGTCGAAGGGCGACAAATTTTGCAAGAGATACACGCTGGGGACTGTGGTCATCACGCTTCATCCAGGTCCTTGGTGGCCAAAGCATTCAGGCATGGATTCTTTTGGCTCACAGCTTTCAGAGATGCAGAACAGATTGTTAGAGCATGTGATGGATGTCAAAGATATGCAAGACAGGAGCATGTGCCGGCTCAGGAATTGAGGACAATACCAATCACCTGGCCGTTTGCAGTTTGGGGTCTTGATATGATGGGGCCCTTTCAGATGACATCCTGCAAGAAAACTCATCTATTGGTGGCTGTTGATAAGTTCACTAAGTGGGTTGAGGTGGAGCCAGTTACAAGTTGTGATGCCTCCAAAGTTGTTAAGTTTCTGAAGAAAATTATCAGTCGGTTTGGTTATCCTCACAGTATCATTACAGATAATGGAACCAACATGTCACTCGGTGAAACAGAGATATTCTGCAAAGAGAAAGGAATCAGATTAGACCTTGCTTCAGTGGCACATCCACAATGCAATGGTCAGGTAGAAAGAAGTAATCAAGAAATCCTGAAGGGAATTAAGCCAAGACTTCGAGTTCCGATTGAGAAAGCATATGGAGCTTGGGTGAAGGAGTTACCTGCAGTGGTTTGGGGAATCAATACAACCCCAAATAGGTCGACCAAGCGCACACCGTTCTTTCTGGTATATGGAGCGGAGGCAGTGCTACCGAGTGATATTGTTCATGACTCGCCAAGAGTGGCAGCATATGTGGAGTCAAGCAATGCAATTGCAAGAGAGGATTCGATTGATGCTCTGGAAGAGGAGCGTGAGTTAGCATTGGAACGGTCTGCAGTTTATCAGCAAGATTTGCGGCGCTATCACAGTCGCCGAGTCAGATCACGAACTTTCCAGGAAGGAGATCTAGTTTTACGCCTGAGGCAGAAGCAGGCAGGAATGCACAAGTTAACTCCTCCATGGGAAGGACCGTTCCTTATCAGTCGGAATTTGCACAATGGTTCGTATTATCTGATTGATGTGAGAGAGAAAGGTGAAGAGAACACCACGGATCATGCTATCCTTCCTATGGAAGAGACGAAGCGGCCGTGGAACATTGCTCATCTTCGCCCATATTATACCTAGTGAACATGAGCCTAGGCCGAGTTATGTAACACACGATGTAACACCCAGCAGGTTTCAGACGCGCTCTTTTCCTTACCAGGGTACCTAAGGGGACTGGAAGGTTTTTAATGAGGCGGCTTGCTGGTGTATCTTTAATAAAGAAGAGTATTGAGAAGAAATCTTTTTGATGTTTTTACTTTTCATGCATGTTTTACATTGTTTATGCTTTATATATCATGATTATCTAGCTTTGCCCAAAAGGAGTGCTTAGCAGAAAAATCCTATAGCTGTTGCCCAAGAGAGCACGCATAGATATTTGAGATCAATGGGGTAATGATGCATAGTTTAAGCCTTTACTTACAAACATTGATCCAGGACTTGGGGACTTATAAATTATAAATTTATAAGTTACAATCTCAAGACCCGGCTTTTAAGCCTTCATTTTTATTCTTGGTTAAACTTGCCTATCAGTTTGATGCCACTCACAATTTATGACCAGATTGCTTACCTGTTAACTCAATCAACTATGATGCCCATACTGGGACTTAGTTGACCCTGATTCACAGAAAAACTTAGCAACTGAGAAAGTCATGTGAAAGCCGACTGATAAGAAGCTAAAGATAAACCAAAAGGGTCATCTAAACCATAAAAAGTATAGTTATTACAAAAGATTGAGTATTTCATAAAGTGCACAGGCGCACTATCGAATCAAAAGCTTAAAGTTTGAGACAAGTATTTTAGAGCATATTACAATGCCCATTGGCCGAATGATTGTTTTGCAGATAAAGGAGTAACATATGAACTGGCTCAGATAGCCGGGTTATCGGTTGAAGTCCCCTTGGCAGCTTGAGCCTTGGCAGAGGCCGGGTCATCTTCTGGAGCTTTGGCCTGGGACTCAACCGATGCAGGAGCTTGATCTTCTGGAGTGTCCTTTGCAACATCAGCCGGCTTCTCCGCGATTGGAGTGGTAGGAGCACGGGCGGGTGCAGGTAAGACTGGAGTTGAAGTACTTGGCGATGTAGCTTTCTTCTTCTTGGCAATGGAGTCTCTCAGTTTGGCCAGCAGATCAAGATGTTTGGGTTCATGAGTAGGGATAGGGGTATCATTTTCATCCACCGCGTCCTAGAACACCGACAGATCAAGACTTTCTGCGATTTGGCAGGCCACAGGCCGAGTCTGGGCAGTGATTTCCTTGAAGTCCTTGCCTCTGAATTTGTGCCGTTGGCGTTATACTGAGGGAATCCTTTGAAGAAGGGAGCTGAGTTAAAGCGAGGGTTGTAGGCCTTGGCAAGAGCCAGGCCACGCATTGCGCCAACCCGGCATGCAGAGCGCTTCCAGAGGTCCAGCCAGTCAGGTATGATGGAGAGCTGATGCAAGGAGTCATATATCACTCGGGGAGGGGCGCATTTGCTCTTAACGTGCTTGATAATCTCAGCAGTGCCGAACTGAAATTGCCGAATGATCGTATTCAGGCAGTTCAGCTTTTCTGGGTAAGATCTCCTGACAACAGCATCTTTCTCACCTGAAGGGTAAGAAGTGGGTTAGAATGTGAAAGCCGAGTGAAAGAAAAAAAGTATCAAAAAGTAGTATTTACCTATGAGTGGAGAGGATATCCTTGATATGGTTCTTCAAGGTGTCCAGGTACTTTTCAACACTAACAAGCTTGTCAAAGCATGTCTTGTATTTATCTCCTGCTGCCTCCAAGTCTCCAACTCTTGCTTCAGCTTTGAGTTCTCCTCAGTGAGAGAATCAATCATTTTCTCCAAGTCTGAAGCGTGAGTTTCAGTCTCTTTGCGCAACTTGGTTTCAACTTCAAGGAGCTGATTGGTCTTGGAGAGTACTTGGTCATTATGAGACACATATCTCTGAAAAAAGAATAGCAGGTCAGAAACATGGGGACTGGTATGATTTTAAAGTTCTCAAGCTTTTAGTTCCAGCAGTTGTTTTTCATAGTTCCAGTTAATTGTAGACATATTACCAGGAACTTGGGGGTATGAGGATTTGAAATCATTACAAGGATGAAAAGTTCGAGATATTGAGATATTGACATCAGAACATAAGCAAGTTCCATGTTATCGTGGACTGATAACCCAGAACTTGGGGACTGGGATATTCTGAAGTTTTTGATATATAAAAGAAGACATATATTTGCAAGTACCGAGTGACTGTTGACAGTTTACTCGATACTTGGGGACTAGGTTTGGTATATAAGATATAAAGGAGAAAAGATGTGTACCTGATGCTCACGGATAAGAGAATCCACGAGTTTGCTCTCAGTAAGCTTCACAGTGTTATACTCAGATAGCAGACCTTCAAAGTTTATGTTGCCATAATGTGGAGCAGTGGAGGCTTCGCCTTTATCAGTCGGCTTGAGCTTCTTCTCAGTGGCAACAAACTTGGTTGCAGTGTTCAGGGGAGCAGTCTTCTTAGCGAAGTGAGATCTAGTGATCTCAACTTCTGGATCAGTCGCTTTATCAGTAGCAGGGGGTGAGATGTTCATCTTATCAGTCGTCTGCTCTTCATGGGCAGGCTCAGCATGTTTCTCAGGAGTGGCTTCCAAGTCATCCTCCTCAGCAATAGGAGGGCTCGGAACGCCACTAAGTGTAGCTTTTGCCCTGAAATCATAGGTAAGAGATAATGCAAGTAAGAGCAAAGGAAAGCAAAATTGAGAGAAATGAGTAAGCAGCAGAAATTTACAAACATTACCCGGTATTGACGATAAAGTCTCGGGGGAGATCATTGCTGGAGCCTGAAGAAGCTGTTAAAGAGTATGATTTAGCAACTCGGATTTGACCAGCTAAAGGATAACTATCAGATGGATGTTTTTGTGGTTCAAGATTAGAAAAAGAAGTACCAGGACGATGTGGAGAGGAGATGTATGGAATTCCCGGGTGAAGAGGATCATCTCCAGGAGAGGTCCGGGTGGCCCTTCTCTTGGCAGAGGGTTCAGCAGATTTCTGTGAAGATTTTTCAAGAAGAGTTTGGTTGAGTTTTTTCATAGCAAGAAAAGAATACGGTTATGTGGTCATGCAAGAATAAGGCACCTTAGCACAGATGTTTCGTGCTTTTCTTTTCCTGGAAGCAGCAGATTCAGTGGCTTCGGAGCTGCGGCCGAGTGATGGAGTGGCGACCTTTTCAGTCGGTTCTGGTATCATAAAAGTTACATCTGTCGGTATTGTTGATGGAGTATCGTTTTCAATCAAGCTTATGAAGAAGTGGCCGAGGGAGTCGAGATCACCTTCTCCTTCTTCTTCTTCTTCTTCTTCTTCACTCGAGGCCTCAACCTCTTCATCATCATCATCTTCTGCCTCAGGAGTGGCAGGGGGAGTCTCAACTTGCCATCAGCGTCAGAGTCCTGAAAAAGAGTAAAAGTTATATGGTTAGAAAGCAGTTAAGTAAAATACAAAGGAAAAGTACTTATCAGTCGGAACTTACTGGTGGAGCCGGGTTACTCTTGGAAAATGGCAAGAGGCCATTATCCTTGATAACTTCAACTTTTTCTGCCAGAAAGGCCTTGATGGCCTTGTTCAACGCGGTGGTGGGATATGCCGTGGGGTTGTCACGGCATATGTTACCATAGGGTAACTTTGAGTTGGGGGCCAGGCGAAACTGGTGTCAGGGAGATTGTTTTGCACGGAGGGGACAAAGGGTTTACCCTGGTTCGGCCTCTCCATTGGAGATAAAGACCTACTTCCAGCCATGCTCTTATTGCTCTTGATCTCAATAACCCGGCTACAACAACAGAGCCGGATCTCGAATAGGGTTACAATGTTTTTTCTCTCGTGGGACTTGTGTAATATCAAAAAGCTTCACCTAAACTGAGACCCAGGAGCCCCTTATATAGATGGCCGGGTCTCCTAGTGTCTTTACATGGCAAGGCCAGGCTATACCTGTTCTCGGAGTTCCTATCTATCTCCACCTCTTCACGATCTTCCTGTCTTGGACTCCATGACGTTTACCGCTTCTGGTTCTTCTAGATATTTCCTTCTATAGGCCGGGTTACCGCCAGATGTTCCGGCTCATGTTTGAATCCGGCCCATGATGAAGAAAGCAGGCCAAGCCCGGCCTCCTGCCTGGCGGGTCTTCTTTCGCCTTCATGGGTACACCGGGTTATCTTTCCCCCAACATTAGCCCCCAGATTAGCTTGGATAACAGGATGGTAGAATCTTGAGATATCTTATGATCCTCGACGCCTTTTGCTCAAGCATCGCTATCCGGGCTATTCAAGCTAATCCCTGAAAACACAACAATATTTGCTTGTATAATTCGTTAGTTTCAATAAATCTTTTGTCTCAAGGCCGACTCATCTTGGCGGCCATTCTATAACCCAACTTTCTTCCCGAGTCTTCATACTGTAAATTTTACTTCCCAACACTTAATGAAAATTTCATCATCAAGCATATGAATCGACAGTCAACTTCATAGTCAAAAAATGTTGGAGATATGCCCTAGAGACAATAATAATTAAGTTTATTATTTATCTCCATGTTTATTATTAATGTTTGTATCTTTATGCTATAACTGTATTGGGTACTTGTATAGCAAATACAATGTATGCAAGAGGAAAACCTCCGATATACGTGTAGAGATACGAACGGAAAAAGAGTTCCTGGTCTTGTCTCTAAGACTAGCCTATCTTGTTGCTCGATGATCGTGTTTTCCTGATCATGGACTTTGTATAAGTCATTCAACTATAGGAGTGGATTATCGGAATGATAATCGCACTGAACCGACCCACCGTATGATCTTGCTAGGAGACAAATCGTCGACGATGAAATAGCGATTGATCATCTATTTAGTTATCGTTAGCTAGATCCCTATGCTATGAGAATATCTTGTGACCGCTTATTCGATATTCGAGCTTTGATTTCCATCAAACGTCTTGCAGTAACATGGGACTATGATAGGTGGTTTTTGGGCTTGAACTAGAATATGTATTGGAACAGAGATCGTTCAAGAATGGCACTTACTCCTCCAGACGATGGAGAGATACATCCTCTAGGCCATCTCAAGTATTGTTGTTGTCACCCAATCGTCTGGCTAGACACAAGCGTGATTTATCACGGGACAACATATATACGGAATGAGAAAATAGAATGATATTGGTACGAGAATAATATGTGTTATGATCAAAGGGTTTGATCACATTAGAGCACATTGTCTCAATCTCGAGATATCATTGGTATCGTGCACGTAAGGGGATTAAGCGTAATGGTTAACGCACAGGTTCTGTTGTTCATTCACAACACAAGGGTGCCAGTACGAATGCCTAACCCACTGCTGGTTATTGTTTGGTAAGCTCCCAAACAATACTTTGTGATTGCTGAACCTTTCGGGTCACACGCTTAAGCTGTAGGTCAATCTTTGATCGAGAGTAAAGATATAGTTTTAGTGGGAATGAGATTGTGTCGGAGTAGCTCCGATGTCACAGGGATTTGTTCCGGCGAATTATAAGTTAGAGAGAATGCAGACATCTAATGTCCCGGGATGATAGGAATAGTTTCTATCATCAGCAGATTTAATCCGAGTGCTTATGAAGAAGGAAATATTGTTCCGATGTTTTTGTCGACGGATACTAGGTATCCTAGTTCATATAAATATGAGTTATATGATAAGTAATTAATTCCGGGAATTTTCTGTAAAAGGAAATATTCATTTAGGAATTAATTAGACAAAACAATTAATTATTTATTTAATTAATATATTGGAAAATATAAATAAAGGATTTTATTTGGAGCCCAATAAAAGGGGCTGCCAAGTGGGCCCATGGGGCCCACAAGGCAGCCGCACCCACATGGTATGTGGGGAGGGGCCGAGTCTGAGTTATGGGGGACTTCCCCTCCCCGGTGGCAAGGGCGGCGGCCTAGGGCGGGCCCCATAGGGGGCGGCGGCCCAGGGCGGGCCCCACATGGCAGGAGGCGGGTGGGGGAGGAGTCCTACTCCTCCCTCCAACCCGAGTTGGAGTGGGGAGGGTTTCCTCCCCCTTCCTTGTTTGGGAAAGGCAGGTTTGGAGGGAGGAGTCGAACTCCTCCCCCCAATCCGAGTTGGGGAAGGGGAGGGACTCCTCCCTCCCTTCCTTGGCCGGCCGGCCCAAAAAAGGGGAAGGGCTCGGCCCCTTCCCAAGCACCTCCATCCCTTGGCCTCCTTTATAAGCAACCCCAAGCCCCTAGGGTTTGATACAAGAAACACAAGTTTGCCTCCGTGCAAGTTCTCTCTCTCTCTTGTAGATCTCATGTGTTGAGAATTAGACGTCTCTAATCTTCTCATATAGATCTAATCTAGTTGATTAGATCTACCACCTAAACTACGCCGCAAGGCTGACTCTCTTCACCACGTGCTAGTAGCTAGGCGGTGAACGCACGGGGTGGGTTGACACGGTGTATGTGTGGATACCGCTAGAGCGGGATTTGCGCAAGTAAGCTCCTTGGACAACGGATCAACTTCATCAAGGTCTACATCAACGACGACGTACGGCAACAATCTCACCTCCCGGTGTGGACGTGAGATTCTTCATCAGGCTTCACCGACATCTACTTCGACAAACACAAGATCTTCCGCAAGCGTGTTTGTAAGTATTCTGGATCATCGCATTATGGGGTGCAACGTACCTTCATAGAATAGATCTTGGCGGTAAGGTTACGGATAAATTTTAAAGTTTTCCTCGCATCCCAATAAAAAATCCCATCTTTCTCTCTCCAAATCTATCTCCAGATATCGTAATCATGAATATCCCATTTTGTCCCTATCTGTTTGTCGTGGACCACGGGTCAAATATCCTTATCACTTCCTTTTTTACCTTATTACCCCTGGTCAACCACCGTGCTTATATAAGGAACGCTAGGGTTTACCCTTGCGTTACTTTCCCCATTCTCTCCTCGTACGCTTCGTCTCCTTCCTCGGACCGCCGCCGCCATTCCTGCTTCGAATCGAGCTTCAGATCAAGAGCAAGAATCGCTGCGCTCTCATACGATTCATCCCCAGAGGTAATGCCACTGATTTTTCGCTGAATCAATCCCCAATCCATTCCGCATCTTATTCCCATTGAATCCGTCTTGAATCGCATAAGTTGTTCATCAATTCTGATCTCCCTTTTATCCGCGCTTCACTGTTCTTGCTCTATTCTCGCCCTGTTCTTCCCAAATTCCGTACTTGCCTTTTACTTACCCTTGATTTATTCTCCTCTGAATAGATTGATCTTTCCCCGCACCCTGAGACCATGGGGAAGGAGAAAGTCAAAGCGGGCGGTCCAAAAGTAGCAAAGAAGAACCCGAAGGATGCATCTAGCTCCGGTGCGAGCAAAGCTGCTGCTCCGGTGAACTGGACACGCTCCACTGCCTCCGAGCTCACAATCCAGACTTTCATCGATCGAGGCGAGCTTCCTCCCAAGAGCGAGATCGAATGGCGTGCTCCGGGAGAGGAGACCCGACCTTCTCCTCGTGAAGGTGAAATCGTATGCCTCCTTGATCATGTGACCCGGGGTTTCCGTCCTCCCGGGTCCCTCTTCTTTCGCCAAGTATTTCAATACTATGGTATCACTCCTTTAGACGTTGCTCCCAACTCCATTTTGAACATGAGCAACTATGTAGTTCTCTGTGAGGACTATTTGCAGATGGCTCCCAGCTTGGAGCTATTCTTAGAATATTTTTATTGCAATCCCTCCAGTAAAACCAAACCATTAGGCCCTTACGGCGGCGTTTCTATCCAACGACGTAAGACGGCAGATCTCCCGGCTCTCATGTTAGCCAGCCATCCTAAGGGGTGGCAAAACACATACTTCTATTGCAAGGACACCTCCCCAGCCACTGACGAGGCTCGGTACCCGGCCTTCCGTAACTCGGCCCTGGTATTCGAGGCCAAAATGAACAGTTATGCCAGTGACGAGAACCGGGTCCTGGTCGATTCCCTCCGCAGCCGAGTTAGAGCCCTGCTGGGTCATGGCCTCCGTGGCACTGATTTAGTAAAGTGTTGGATAGGTTGGATGATCCAGCCTCTCAGCATCAGGACCCGGCTGATCCATGAATATACCGGGTCAGCTACAGATGACCTGCGTTACTCGGAGGTAACACTCCTTGATACCTAGATTGTGAAGAACGCCAAAACCTTACTTGGCGAGAAGAAAACCGTGATTGCGGAAACCGGGCTTGCCCCGCTTTTTGTCAACCATCCTGCTCCCACGGTAAAAAAACTCACCCCTTACTTTTATTCACTTGCTCATTTTTCTCAGATGTCTATATGTTTCATCTTTCTAACTTATGCAGGACGAGGCCTGGTGGAAAGTGGATTACACTCCCACCCCCTCTCCAGCTGATGAAGAAGCTGAGGCTTCTGAAGAAGAAGAAGGTGAGCTTGACTCCATAGGCCGGCTCTTCCTTAACTTAGTCGCGAACGAAGCTCCTTCAGGTTTCATTAATAATCTAACTCTTTACTTCTTATTCAGATATTGTTGAGCCGGCTAACGAGAATTTGCAGGCTCCAGATGTTATTGAAGTGCCGGCTCCCAGCACTACCACCGCTCCTTCCCACAAGAGGACCAGAGCCGCAGTACAGAAGGTGCCATATTCTCGCATATGATGAACACCTCTCAACCTCAAGAACTTCGACAGGAAAAAGATGCTGCCACGGAAGCTGAATCCAGCAAGCGCCGCAAGACCCGGTCTAGCGCAAGCTAAGATTCTTTGAACACAGGTATCCCTTCGTGCTCCCTGTCTCGCTGGACCAAATCACTACAAAAGACTCCCAGTACTTCATATCCCTTGGCTGGCAAAATCCGGGTCTCAAAATCCCAATCTTTGTCAGCTTCTTCACGTGACAGCGTGAACCTGCCCGATGACTTTCTTGTCAACGTTGGGTATGCTTTTCTTTCACTCTTAACTTTTTCAACCTTTTTCTTTTTACTACTTTGTATCGCTAAATCTCATCCATTACATACAGCGCTAAAGCCACACCCCTAGACGCAACCAGGTCTTCTTCCCACGCTGTCGTGACTGAGCCTGCTCATACAGAGGCTCTCGTTCATGACACCATTGTGGAGGAGACCCCAGAGAAGGGAATGGAAGAAAAACTGCCTTCACCTCCAGCTTCTCCACCTAGGGCAGACCCGGGCAATACTGCTGCCGGGTCTCCCCTGGTTACTACCAAGCCCACTCAAGAGACTCCAGAAAAGTCTCCCGGGTCTGGTTCAGGCACCAATGAAGAGGTGCAATACTTAGGCACCCGAGCCACAACTGTTGAAGCTCCACCCAATGTGGTGGCCAAAATTATGGAGCCTGAAGTGAAAGCTGAGGCCAGTGCCCATGGAAAGGAGCCCATTCTCTACTCCGAGCCATCGGCTCTGGAAAACATGGAACTACCGGCCCTTTTTTCTGAGTACTTTTCCCGGCTCTCACAGCACAAAGGACTTGAAGCTGAACTTGTCACTGCCATCAAGCAGCGTCATGAGGTAACATCACTCTCTTCCATATTCCCTAACCCCCAAGCTCCAAGATTATTTAGACTTGTTTAATAAGCTTGGTGCTTTGAAAGAAAAAATTGGAAAAAACAAATTAGCCCCCAAGTGCTAGTTTGTCTGTTTACAGCATACTAGGACTCTTTGCTTTAATTTTTTAAGGACTTCAAATTTCCCCAGCCCCCAAGTGCCGGGTTACATGCTTGCAGTAATCTGGGACTTGTCCTTCTAATAAATCATTAAATTTTAACACTGTAAGACTTTTACTTGCTTTAAGAACTTTCAAAATCTGATAGACCCAAGTGCCGAGTTGCATGCTTGCAGCAACCCGGGACTTGCAACTCTAAACTCCTTTAACAAATGCTTCGCTATCAAACCTTATATTTAACTGAACTTCAACTACCATTTCAGCAACATGTGTCCCAAGCTACACTTGAAATCCAGCAGCTCAAGGAGCAACTGTCGACTGAGACCCGGCTAAAGGCCGAGGCACAAAAGGAGACCCAGGACCTCAAGACCTCCCTTGCTGATGCAAAGGAAGAAAACATGTCCTTGAAAAAAGACATGGAAGATCATGAGGAGGACTGGAAGGCCCGTCTCGAGACTGCTGACAAGAAGCTAGCTGACATGGAAAAAATCTATAACTCCTTCAAGCAACTTCTCCAGGACATCGTTGCTGCTGTCTGGGGTAAATTTCTTTTTTTTTTACATATACCCAGCAATTCCTTTGTCCCATTACCTGCTAAATCAATTCTGCTGTAACTACTCTTTTTCAGGTCCTCGTAACAGCATGAACTTGGAAACTCCTGATATCAAGCTCCAAGCCCTGCTTACTTTGGTGAGGAAATTATATTGCGGAGCCGGGCGTGCCATTGCGACAGCCCGTGGCCTAGAGGAGCCCCCAAGCCAGCTTAAACAATTTCTGGGTCACCTATCCACAATTTCTAATGGATAACCCGGTGGAAACTCTCTGGCTGCCGCAAAGGCGCAATGCACGTAATGGCCTTGGCCAAGGCGCATTATCCAGATATTGACCTGGCAAAACTTGCTGGCGGGTTCCCCCAATTCAACTTGGACAACACGGAATTTGGTGGGAAAGACCTCGCCGCTGTTAGCAAGGAGACCCGGCATGCTGCGACTGTGATTGCTGAAGGCTTGTCTTTAGAAAAATTCCAGCATGGATATGACAAGAAGAGCCGGCGCGTTGACACGCCAGAGCCCGTGCCTGCCATTTTGATTCCACCACAACTTCTACGCATCCAAACTCAAAAATCCACTGTCACAGGCACTGGAACTCATGTAATTGCTCCACCGAGCCGGCCTGTAGTTACTGATGATGATCCCAAGAATCAAAGCCTCGCCTTGATCTGCTGGAAGACTCCGGCTCAGGAGATGGGAGGACCCCAAGAATCCACAGAAACTGAACTTGCTTCAGGAGAAGAAGTCCTCAAGACCCAAGAGCAACCAAGCGAGACTCCAGCAACAGATGACCCGGCAAAAAATGCCGAGTCTTAATTCTTACTGAAAAAACTGTCCATTTGGCCTGAAAGGCACTTGTAATAACTTTAATACGTTGAGCTTCATATTTTGATCGTGCGCCTGTGCACGTATGCCACTATGATCTGTAATATTGGTAAAACTTTATGGTCTGAACTTTTAATCTTGAATGGTTTAGATGACCCTTTTGGTTTCTTTAACTATGAGCCGGCTTTCGCATGGATATTTCTGTCGCAACTTCTCTGAAAAAACAGGGTCGAATCAAGTCCTTTTAGGCATCATGATTGATTGAATTCTCAGGTGAGCGATCAGACCATATAATTGCGAGTCACATCGAGCTCAATAGCAAGAAAACCAAGAATTATACTGGTGGCATCAAGGCCGGGTCTTGAGATTTCAGCTACAGGCTATTTTAGCAAGAGCCCCCAAGACCCGGGTCAATGTTCTAGAAAGTAATGGCTTACTGTGCACATTTACCCCATTGACCCAAATATCTGACTTGCTCAATCATATAATAACTGGGACTTTTACAAAAGAAACAACTAATCAATCATACAAATAAACAAGAACTTCGTAATTCTGAACCATGAAAGAAAAAACACAAAAAATATAGGCCGGTTATGAGGTTAGGTGTTCACTGTTGAACAACTAACCCCCAAGCCTCAACGCATCAATTTCAACTAGGATATCAGAACCGGGCCTTGGGTTAGATGTTCTCTCTATGGACATCTAACCCCCAAGACCTAATATATGAGACTTGATCAAGAAAACAACCGGGTCCTGGGTTAGATGTTCTCTCTGTGAACAGCTAACCCCCAAGACCTAACATATGATACTTGAACAAAATGAATCGCCGAGTCTTGGGTTAGATGTTCTTCCTTTGAACAGCTAACCCCCAAGATTTGATATGTGAAACTTGAGTGCAAAAACATAATTGCCGGGTCTTGAGGTGAGCCATTGTGAGACTTCAATGGCTAACCCCCAAGACCTGAAATAAACATAAAAGATAATACACAAAGTAAATAACTGGAAAGACACAAATTTCTGTTCAACCTTCACTTTATTGATAGGAAAGGTTAGGTCAGCAAGCCGCCTCATTAAAAACCTTCCAGTCCCCTTAGGTACCCTGGTAAGGAAAAGAGCGCGTCTGAAACCTGCTGCCTGTTACATCGTGTGTTACATATCAAGACCCGGCCTATTGCTAGGTATAGTATGGGCGTAAGTGGGCAATGTTCCATGGCCGCTCACGCTCTTGCATCGAAAATGTGGATCTTGTAGTGTCATTGATAGTTTCTGACTTTTCTCTCGCATCCACCAGATAATAAGACCCATTGTGCAAATTCTTGCTCACAATGAAGGGTCCCTCCCATGGGGGAGATAACTTGTGCATCCCATCTCTGTTTTGTGTCCACCGCAACACTAGATCTCCCTCCTGAAAGGTGCGAGTTCTAACCCGGCGTGCATGATATCTCCTCAGGTCTTGCTGATAAATTGCCGACCTTTCAAGTGCTTTCTCACGATGCTCCTCTAACAGGTCCAGTGAATCCTGCCGGCTCTTCTCGTTTTCTGTCTCAACATAAGCCGCCACGCGCGGCGAGTCATGAATTATGTCACTTGGTAACACAGCTTCTGCCCCATAAACCATGAAGAAGGAGTCATATTGGTGGATCTGTTGGGTGTTGTGTTAATGCCCCAAACTACTGATGGTAACTCCTCTACCCAAGCTCCAGCTGCCTGATGCACGGGACCCGGAGTCTTGGTTTCAGCCCTTTGAGCACCTCTTGATTAGATCTCTCAACTTGCCCATTGGCCTGAGGATGAGACACGGAAGCTACATCCAATCTTATGCCGTTCCTTCCACAAAATTTCTGCATCTCCCAAGCGACATATTGGTCCCATTATCTGTGATGATGCTATGTGGATACCCAAATCTATGGATGATCCTTTTCAAGAACACAACTGCTGTAACTGCCTCGCAATTTGTGACTGGCATCACCTCAACCCACTTAGTGAATTTATCAACTGCCACCAAGAGATGAGTTTTCTTGCATGGGGACATCTGAAAAGGCCCAACCATATCCATTCCCCAGACTGCAAATGGCCAAGTTAAAGGAATAGTTCGCAGCTCCTGAGCCGGCACATGAATTTGTGGGCGTACCTCTGACACCCATCACATCTACTCACCAAACGCTCTGCATCTTCATTTGCTGTAAGCCAATAAAAACCGTGTCTGAATGCCTTTGCAACCAATGATCTTGTGGAAGCATGATGACCACAATCTCCTTCATGTATCTCCTTAATTTGCCGGCCTTCCTCTGGTGAGACGCATCGCTGAAACACACCAGAGGCACTTCTCTTGTAAAGCTCATCATCAATGACCACATAAGCTTTGGCCCGGCGCACGATTTGCCGGGCTACAATTTCTTGCTGGGGCAACTCCCCCTCATAAGATAAGCGATATGGCTCTGTCCACTCAGGAATCTCATGTACTGCTGCTACTAACTGAGAATCCGGGTTATCCAGATAGGCATAATCTTCCTCATCCTCAGGCTTAACTGATGGAACTCGCAACTCATCTAGGAAAGTATTGGGTGGACCGGCTCTCGCTTGGAGCCGAGTCTTGACAGAGCATCAGCTGCATCGTTCTTGCGCCGGTCTATGTGATCCACCTGGTATCCAGAGAAGAACCCGGCAACTCTATCCACCTCTCTTCTGTAAGCCGCCATCTTTGCATCTTTTCTGTCCCAAGTGCCAGAAACTTGCTGAGCCACAAGATCTGAATCTCCATAACATCTGATATACTTGATGCCCATCTCCCGGGCTATCTTCAAACCATGCAACAGAGCCTCATACTCAGCCACATTATTGGAGCAATCAAAGTGTATTTGCAAAACATAGCTCATCTTTTCTCCCTTTGGGGAAGTTAACACAACCCCGGCTCCTGATCCTTGCTCCTGTTTAGACCCGTCAAAATGCATGACCCAAGACTGAATCTTTGGAACTAGTTGTGGCGCACTTAGCTGTGTCCAGTCATTGAGAAACTCCACCAAAGCTTGAGATTTGATTGCTGTTCTAGGCGCATAATTGATATGATAATCTCCCATCTCAATAGCCCACTTGGCCACTCTCCTGTAGCTTCAGAATTTCGTATAATATCTCGAGGGGATCGAGCTCACCACCGTAATGGGATGCTCCTGAAAGTACGGCTTCAACTTTCTGCTTGCCATGAAACACCAAACACCAACTTCTGCCAGTGAGGATACCTTTGCTTTGTTTCTGACAAAACTTCGCTAACATAATAAACCGGCCTTTGTACCGGGTGTTCTTTGCCTTCCTCCTTACGCTCAACCACAACCACACGCTCACCGCTTGAGGCCGGCAGCAACATACAACAACATGGGTTCCTTGGGACCCGGCGCTGCAAGTACTGGTGCTTTGGACAACTGCACCTTCAAAGCTTCAAACGCATCATCTGCCTCTTGATCCCACACAAAATTTTTGTTTTCTTCAGGAGCTTGTATAACGGTATCGCTTTCTCCCGAGCCGGGCTATAAACCGGCTCAAGGCTGCCACGCAGCCCGTAAGTTTTTGAACATCCTTCACTCCTTTGGCTTTTCCAAGCTCTGTATAGCCCGGATTTTGTCCGGGTTTGCCTCAATTCCACGCTCTGACACAATGAAACCCAGCAACTTTCCAGCTGGCACACCAAACACACACTTTGTTGGATTGAGCATCATATTGTATCTCCGTAGGTTTGCAAACGTTTCTCTGAGATCTTTGATAAATGACTCGGCTTTTTTGACTTGATCACCACATCATCGACATAAGCATGGACGTTGCGCCCATCTGATCCGCAAAACAGTTCTGGATGCACCTTTGATAAGTGGCACCCGCATTTTTCAGCCCAAAAGTCATGGTCTTGTAACAGAAAGCCCCAAAGGGTGTAATGAACGAGGTCTTCTCCCAATCTTCCTATTCAACTTGATTGATGGTAACCTGAGTAAGCATCCAGAAAACACAAGAGCTCACTTCCTGCCACTGCATCAACAATCTGATCATACGGCAAAGTAAACGGGTCTTTTGGACAGAATCTGTTCAAACTGGTAAAATCTATGCACATCCTCCACTCATTGTTCTTTTCAGCACTAGAACCGGGTTAGCCAACCACTCTGGGTGAAAAACTTCCATGATAAAGCCGGCTGCTAAAAGCCGGGCTATTCTTCTCCAATGGCCTTCCTCCTTTCAGCGTTCATTTTTCTCATACCCTGCTTTACTGGCCGGGCTTTAGGATCAACATGTAATTTGTGCTCAGCGAGTTCAGTCGGGATACCTGGCATGTCACTAGGTGTCCATGCAAAAACATCCCTATTCTCACGGATGAACTCGATGAGCGCGCTTTCCTATTTGTCAGTCAGGTTTGACCCGATGGAGAACTGCTTGGAAGAGTCCCCCTCCACAAAATCTACCATCTTTGTATCTTGGGCTGATTTGAACTTTGCCCTATCATCTTCTGTGGTTGGCCTTTTCAGGACCGTATTATCAGCCGGGTCTAGATTTGCCCTGTAACTTTTCAACTCCTCTTTGGCACACGCATGCTCTGCCATGGCCGCATCTCCTTCATCACATTCTGCTGCTATCTGTCTGTTTCCATACAGTAATGATCCCCTTAGGACCCGGTATCTTCAGTTGCAAGTACACATAACAAGGCGGGCCATAAACCTGGCGTAGGCCGGCCTTCCCAACAACGCATGATAAGGACTGTGAAAATCTACCACCTCAAAATCTAGCATCTCTGACCTGAAATTTTCCCGAGACTCGCCAAAAGCCACTTCTAATGTGATTTTCCCAATGGAGTTGCTGATTTCCCTGGAACTATGCCATGAAAAACTGTGGATGTCTTCTGCAATTGAGACTTTTTGAGACGCATGCGCAAGAAAGTTTCCCAGTACAAGATATTGATGCTGCTTCCTCCATCCATCAGGACCTTTTTCAGCTCATAACCCTCCACTTGAGGGGCCACGACCAAAGCAAGCAGACCCGGGTGTTCCACATGATCCGGGTGATCTGCTCTACTCCAAGTGATTGTTTGCTCAGACCATCTCAAATACCTGGGTGCTCCATGGACACTGCATTAACAGCCCTTCGAATTACTTTCTCTCTCTTTTAGAAGTGTTCGAAGTGTAAACATGATATGAACCAAGCTGCTTGGGCTGAGTGTTGAACCCGCCCTGTCCTTGAGAACTTGAGCCGGTCGGAGGGCCGGTTGGTGTTGCATTGGCTCCAGTGAGCGGAGCCGCGGCGGGCTTGCACCCTGTCGGGTCCTCCACCCCTATTTGCTGCTTGTAGCGCCCTCTGAATCTCATTGTTCTTCCATCTGTTAAGATCTGCACACTGAGCCAGCGAGTGATTTGCCGGCTTACCGTTCCTGCTGTGACGAGGACACGGCATTCTGAACGCCTCTTCCGTACTCATGGGTCGTGGTCCATTGAAACTGTTGTAACCTCCACCATTTCCTCTATTATCATTATAGCCTCCATTGTTTCCTCTATTTCCATCATTGTATCCACATCAGTCCTGGGCCTCTGAAACCCGGTATTTGTGTTTGCCACGAACTCTGAACTTCCATCATTGTGCCCTCTCTTGTTGTTGTTGTTGTTGTTATTGTCATTGTTGTTCCTACCATTGTTTGCCGGGTTTTGCCCTTTCCTTCCTTAGGGTCATCCTGTGTTTTGTCTGTTGCTGCGTGCTTGTTACAGGCCTCCAATAACTCGGCCATTGTGACGGGTTTGCCCTTATGACTCTCTTCAAACGTCCCAGCTTCTGGACCAAAGGTGTATAACTACATGTCTTTTCCAATGTTGAAATTGCATCCTTCGGTTCAATGCCAGATGATGAGTGCAAAATCTCCACGACCCGGCCCATCCAGTGCCGGGTTGATTCTCCTTTCCTCTGGACACAACGATCAAGATCCTCGAGTGAGAACAGACGCTTGCTTGTACCCCAGAAGTGCTTGATAAAAATTGCTTTGAGCTCTGACCAAGTGTTGATCGATCTCTCAGGTAAATTCTCGAACCACAATTTTGCTGCGCCATCACTCATCATTAGATACATATACTTTGCGCACACATTCTCCGTTGCATTGCGAATACACATTGCCATCTCGTAACTGCTCAACCAACTTGCCGGGTCCATGCTCGGCTCATAATTAGCCACTTTGCTTGGTTCTTTGAACTTCTCAGGGAAAGGCTCGGATCTGATCGATTCTGATAAACACTTAGGCCCGGCTAACCCGGAACCTCCAGCTTGAAGATTAGGACCCGACGAACTCGCCGATACTACGGGCGCAACAACTTGTTGGGCTGGGACCACTACTGGAGCTGGGACGACCGGGTGAACACTCGCGGCTCGCCTGCTCTTGACCTGTTCACGATCTGTTGTGCCACAGAAACTGCAGGAGCCGACTGATACTGCTGATTATTTTGCTGAGGTTGTTGAACATTGTGCTGACCCGGCGCAGCTGGCCCGGCCTGTGGTGGTAGTGTTTCCACGTGTCTACTATGAGTACGTTTGTTGTTATAAGGTGTTGAGTGCAATGCACTTTTGTTTTTTGAATACTGACCCTGCTGCACCACGGCCGTGCGTAACATATCAATGGCCCGCCGAGCCTCCAACTCCGCAGGTGAGTTCCCCAGTAGGATGCGATCAAGTGCCAAAGTTGCTGCATAAACATTATCTGCCGGGTTAGAAAAGTGACTCTCTGGCGTGTGATATCTGGGTGTTGCTACGACGTGACCCGGATTTCCCCCGGCTCCTCTGGTAGGCAAACCTGGCGTCCTTCCAACTGCTGCTCCTGGGTTTCTGTTCACCCCCGCACTTGCTCTAACTACAGGTGATGCCTGAACCGCACCAATGGGTTGATCCACTGGGGTTCTAAAATACTGCTGGTTGTATGATATTTTCTCCAGGAGCCAGCCGGCTCTGATGCCTTCTCTGATGTTGCATGGTCAAATCATTCTGGCAGCTTGTAACATCTCCTCGTTCTGCCTCAAGCGATTCTCTCTTTCCTCAATCTCCCTTGCTCTTGCTGCAACTTGTTGCTCGTATGCCATCTGCGTTTCGCCGGTCTGCTCCAAAGCTCTACGCGCGGTGTCCAACTCCATAGCCCGGGACGCCGCGTTCTCCGGCGTGATAACTCTCGTAAGCGCCGTTCGGTCCAAAACCAAGCCGTTGTTGAATAAAGCCGGCGCTGGCGCCGGGTTTGGTGTGACTTCTCCCTGGGCCCGGTTATTCAGGAAACCAAAAGTGTTCATGTACTGTGCCCGGCCTTCACTTTCCTCTGAGACTGATGCGATCTCCCCATCCACCGGCCTCTGGTTTAGCTCGAGCACCGGTTTGGTTGTTGTTGTTGGTCGTTGATGTTCGGTGGGGGTGCCGCTTCTGACCCCCAGCTCCCAAAGTTAGATCCAGATTCGTCGAGGGTGCCGTGTAAACCGCTACCCTTCGAATCAGACCCGGATAGGATTCCTTCTCGGATTGATCTTCATCCTCTTCTTCTTCCGGTCATATCCGTACCTTCCATCGAGCAGTGCCAAGATCGATTCCGTGTCGTCCTCGCTACCTGGTGCGTCACCCGGGATCCGTGCCGGTTTACCGAATGTTCCTCGTGTCTGACCACCAGGTCCGTGTGCTCAGCTGTTCCCACGGACTCTTCCCCATCTGATTGAACAAGGGTAGCAGCTCCTGACATAGAATCATACTCTTGATTACTAGCAGACCCGGTTGTATGTATCATACCAACAAAAACATTAATCTGGCCAATTGGAATAACATCACCTGATTCAAGCTGATCTGACTCCGGCCACCAGCCAGAGTCATCGACGATGTGCTCTCCTTCCATGTTGACGATGGTCCGGCCTACCACCAGATTCCTCATGCCTCCAGCGCAGCTCCCTTGATGATGACACTCTTGGCCGCAGCCCCATGGTGGGCGCCAAATGTCGTGGGGTTGTCACGGCATATGTTACCATAGGGTAACTTTGAGTTGGGGCCAGGCGAAACTGGTGTCAGGGAGATTGTTTTGCACGGAGGGGACAAAGGGTTTACCCTGGTTCGGCCTCTCCATTGGAGATAAAGACCTACTTCCAGCCATGCTCTTATTGCTCTTGATCTCGATAACCCAGCTACAACAACAGAGCCGGATCTCGAATAGGGTTACAATGTTTTTTCTCTCGTGGGACTTGTGTAATATCAAAAAGCTTCACCTAAACTGAGACCCATGAGCCCCTTATATAGATGGCCGGGTCTCCTGGTGTCTTTACATGGCAAGGCCAGGCTATACCTATTCTCGGAGTTCCTATCTATCTCCACCTCTTCACGATCTTCCTGGCTTGGACTCCATGACGTTTACCGCTTCTGGTTCTTCTAGATCTTTCCTTCTATAGGCCGGGTTACCGCCAGATGTTCCGGCCCATGTTTGAATCCGGCCCATGATGAAGAAAGCAGGCCAAGCCCAGCCTCCTGCCTGGCGGGTCTTCTTTCGCTTCATGGGAACACCGGGTTATCTTTCCCCCAATAGGATAAGATTTCTCCGAGTAACGAAGAGAATCGTCAGATGGCCTGAGTAATCGCAGAGGAGATTCTTACGAATACTGTTGGGCTGGATTCGCAACCCATCCAAGTCTTGATTAAATCGGTCCCACGAAGCCCGTGAGTGACCAAGACATATATCTTCTTGAGGAGAGGTTGGATAGCTTCTCTCTCGGTTTCAGAGGCATATGAGTTCATGTTACTGTTCAGAATAAGAGGTTCAACAGAATAACCAGGGAGAGGACGTTCACCGGCTGGAGTTTTGGCTTTGCAGTAAAAGAAGGACTTCTGCCAGTGCTTCACATGCGTGTGAAGATCGAGTGATGGCATGGCAGAGCCTTTACGACGTTGAATAGAAACGCCACCACAGATCAGAAGGGGGGCGTTCTTGTGTTCGCGTTGAGGTTTGCAGAAGAACAATTCTAGAAATAAAGCTAAGCTAGGAGGAATGCATAGATAAGATTCACAAAGGACGATATAGTTACTGATGTTCAGAATAGAATTGGGTCCGAGATCGAAGACCCGGAGTTTATAGTGGTGGAGAAGTTCCCTAAAGAACGGATGACCCGGAGGACGAAACCCCCGGGTGACATGCTCTAAGAAGCAAATAACTTCACCTTCTTGGATTGAAGGCCGGGTTTCTTCTTCAGTTCCTCTCCACTCGATCTCCGATTGAAGTGGGAGGACACCTGACTCGGCCAGTTCCTCAAGCTTCGAGTGAGTGGCGACAGATTTGGCCCAGTTAGCCGAAATTCCGAATCTTGGTTTGGTTTTCTTCTTCATCTTCTTCAGCAGCGGTGTGGCGGAGCCATCGCCATATTTACTCTGGAGCTTCAGCTTCTTAGGATCCTTTGGAGCCATGAGTCACAAAGATCTAGAAAATAACAAAAAAGGGATTGAAAAATAAAAAGTCAAGAACAACATGGGAAGAACTTGCAAGATGTAAACAGAAAGTAAGAACAGAGATGAGAAGCTTACCGAGCTTTGGCGATGAGTTGATGCGGCGCAGATCTCCCGGCGGTGAGCTGTTGCAATGCGGTGGTTCTGGTTTCTGGCGGCGGCGCGCCGAACTCGGTGAAACCCTAACCATAGAACAGGAGAGAGAAGGCTCGAGGTTGAAGACGAAGTGGCGGTGAATGGGGGAAGTGAAAACCCTTTTCACCGTGGCCCAGTATTTATAGCCCGGGGTGAAACCCTAGGAGCGTTAAAAATGAGGCGATAAGATTCCATTTTGACCATGGGTCAAGGACACGAGGGAATGTGTCAGAGAATGTTCCTCGGTCGTTGACTGGAAGGAATTAAGTGCTAAGTAAAGTCGAGTTATTTAAGAGCTATGAGACAAAAGAAAAGCCGGGTTATAAATGAACCGCCAAGAGGAGCTGGTCTGACAACATAACCCGACCATTTATCATTTATGATGTTTATTTTGTTTTCAGGAGTTTAACCCGGATAGTCCCATCAGCAGCTACACTCAAGTAATCAGATCAAGATCAAGATCAACAAGTGAAGCAACCAATGAGCTTATCCAAGTCAAACTTGGGGACTACTTGACGAGGTGTGGACTCGGCAAATCCCTGGGTTGTGCACCCCGGGTTAATTGAGGGGGAGAGAGAGTGCGCGCTGGTAGTTCCGTCGGCTGACAAGCAAGGATTTACCCAGGTTCGGCCCCTCATCGTGAGGTAAAGACCTACATCCTGCTTGTCTGATCTGTATAGATGTATGATGATGTTACATGGTGGCCGCGAGGGCAAGGTGAGACGTGGTCTCGTATCTGCCTCTTCCCTATGGGGTGCCCCTGCCTGGCTTTATAAAGGGAGCCAGGTAGGGTTTACATGTTTTCTTGTATTGTACTCCAAGTCGTGCTTCGTGGGCCTCCAGGTGCTGGGCTGCATCGGGTACGCCAACGGTCGGGTGCCCGGAGGGTACTCCCACGTCAGGAGCCCCCGAGTGTCTGGTTGATACGAAGAATCGGGCAGAGACTCTAAGCAGCATGTCGTGTAGGCGTAGTCGATGCGTCGGGGAAGTGCTCTTTCCTCCTGGGCACGCCATCTTGCTCCTGAAAACGATAGTTAAAGAAATTCGACTCCGGCCGTTGAGGGCTTACAGAGGATGCTTTAGTCGGTAATGTTTCGACTGAGTCTATCGGGAGCGCGAACAGTACTCCCGATGGGAGTAGCCCCCGAGATTAAGCTGAATTGCTTGTAATTGAGGTTAATCTAAAAAACCTCTCTCAGTCGAAAGAAATTTCTGAAACCCTCCCGATGGGAGTAATTTTAGGAAATCACTGATAAATCAGAGTCCTTTTTCAGCCTGTTTGGCTTACTATGTGTTTGCACTTTTCGAGTGCTTGCTTAGCCTGACGGCTTACTCGTGTGACTCGAATGGGTTCGAGTGCTTGCTCAGCCTGACGGCTTACTCGTGTGACTCGAATGGGTTCGAGTGCTTGCTCAGCCCGACGGCTTACTCGTGTGACTCGAATGGGTTCGAGTGCTTGCTCAGCCCGACGGCCTACTTGTGGATCTCGAATGAGATTCGAGTGCTCATTCAGCCAATTGGCCTACTTTTGAGTAGTTCTCTCAGCCGTAAGCTTACTTGTAAAGGAACTCGAATAGAGCTGCATCTTTGATTCAGCCAAGCGGCCTACTTCGTAAAAAACCCAAGTGAGGTTAGAGTTTGTATTCAGTCGAATGACCTACTTTGTGGAACTCGAATGAGATTCGAGTGCTCATTCGGCCAGACGGCCTACTTGGTGGATTCGACAAACATATCGAGTATTTGCTCAGCCGAACGGCCTACTGCGTTTTTGGAACTGTATGGCGCAGCCCCCGAGTGTTCGAGTGTGGCCTAGGTTTTCTTGTTGGACCTGAATGGCGCAGCCCCCGAGTGCGTCGGGTGACGGCCGAGGTTTGATTTAGACCTGTGCGGCGCAGCCCCCGAGTGCTTCGGGTGGCGGCCAAGGATTTTCGAGTGGACCTGTATGGCGCAGCCCCCGAGTGGATCGAGTGGCGGCCTAGGTTTGACTTAGACCTGTGCGGCGCAGCCCCCGAGTGCTTCGGGTGGCGGCCAAGGATTTTTCGAGTGGACCTGTATGGCGCAGCCCCCGAGTGGATCGACTGGCGGCCTAGGTTTGACTTAGACCTGTGCGGCGCAGCCCCCGAGTGCTTCGGGTGTGGCCAAGGCGAATTTGTTTGTGACCTGTGCGGCGCAACACCCGGGAGAGCATCAGGTGTGGCCAAGGCGAATTTTCGAGTTGTGCCGTAGAGACAGTCAACGCGGCGGACCGGAGTCGACGCGGCGGAATGGTGCCGTAGAGGCAGTCGACGCGGCGGACCGGAGTCGACGCGGCGGAGTTGTGCCGTAGAGGCAGTCGACGCGGCGGACCGGAGTCGAAGCGGCGGAGTGGTGCCGTAGAGGCAGTCGAGGCGGCGGACCGGAGTCGACGCGGCGGAGTGGTGCCGTAGAGGCAGTCGAGGCGGCGGACCGGAGTCGACGCGGCGGAGTGGTGCCGTAGAGGCAGTCGACGCGGCGGACCGGAGTCGTCGCGGCGGAGTGGTGCCGTAGAGGCAGTCGACGCGGCGGAGTAGAGTCGACGCGGCGGAGTGGTGCCGTAGAGGTAGTCGACGCGGCGGAGTAGAGTCGACGCGGCGGAGTGGTGCCGTAGAGGCAGTCGACGCGGCGGAGTGGAGTCGACGCGGCGGAGTGGTGCCGTAGAGGCAGTCGACGCGGCGGAGTGGAGTCGACGCGGCGGAGTGGTGCCGTAGAGGCAGTCGACGCGGCGGACCGGAGTCGTCGCGGCGGAGAGTGGTGCCGTAGAGGCAGTCGACGCGGCGGACCGGAGTCGACGCGGGAGTGGTGCCGTAGAGGCAGTCGACGCGGCGGACCGGAGTCGACGCGGCGGAGTGGTGCCGTAGAGGCAGTCGACGCGGCGGAGTGGAGTCGACGCGGCGGAGTGGTGCCGTAGAGGCAGTCGACGCGGCGGAGTGGTTGTAGAAGTTGTCGAATCATGGATGCGATCTTGGCGAGTTGTGGATGTCGTAGTGGACGGAGTCGACGCCGTGAAGTGCGACGGAGGGAGTCGAAGCGGCACAGGCAACGCTCAGCCCCCGAGTCCCTTATTAGGCCGGCGAAGGGGAGTCGACGGTGCCGAGTCGATGAAGGCACTCGAGTCGCGTGTCGAGTGCAGCGATGAACTTGTCGTTTGACGAAGCGCCAGCCCCCGAGCGTCGGAGGCGGAGTCGATGAAGGCGAAGCCGCCCGCCCCCGAGCGTCGGAGACGGAGTCGATGAAGGCGAAAACGCCAGCCCCCGAGCGTCGGAGGCGGAGCCAGTGAAGGCGAAGCCGCCAGCCCCCGAGCGTCGGAGACGGAGTCGATGAAGGCGAAGCCGCCAGCCCCCGAGCGTCGAGTAGCTGATGTAGACGCTTGGTTGTTGATGAGGAAGTCGACGCATCGGCTGCATGTTTAGCCCCGAGTCCTTTTTGTCGAGTGGGCGAGGCAGAGTCGACGATGCGGAGTCGAAGAAGAGACGAGAGTCTCCTTGTCATGTGCCGTGAAGAATTTGATGTCGTTGTTGACGAGTTCAAGCGCCAGCCCCCGAAGGTACGTGTTGCCTTCCAGGGAGAGCGGGCTCTCTGTACCAATGACGCTGACCATGAAGTCACCCGAGTCGCCCGTCGGACGTGGCGATGTATTTGTTTTGTTGTAGATTTATCCATGCAAAATAGTGCAAATGAAAGGCCAAATATTTGCACTTAGACATAACTGCGTACGAATATGAATATGAAGTGAATAAACAGGAATAATAACACCTGGATGCTTTTGTTTGCTAGAGTCATGGTCGGAGCGGGCGGCAGCGGACGTGCCGGTGGTGCTGGAGTCGACCGCGGCGAGTGTCGCGATGATGGCCGTGGAGGACGATGACTGCGACGAGTCCGTGACGATCGTGATGCCTTGTTGCTTGATCGAACTGATCACCTATTTCCTGATTAGTACTCTCGCGCCGGCAAATCCATGCACGTGATCGATGCACACGGGTGGCCGGGTGGATCTTGCTTGCTTTTTTTTTCTTTTTCTTGATTGGATCGTCCGGGTGTTTCCTTGATTCGCGTATGTAGTAGTAGCTGATCAACTTGCCTTGTTTTCTCCGTACTTGAGCTGATCGGTGGAGGGCTTCCTCAACTGACCCGGATTCGATCTGGCTGACGACGTACGCGCATGCAGCTGCCTACGCACACGCGCAACTTGGTGCGCTGATGGAGTCGCCGCCTCTCAGATTGGCAGCTGACTCGCGTGATCGCCGGTTGGGAGTAGCTGATGATGTCGAGTTCGGCAAGATTTCGAGTCCCAGCCCGCGTCACTTCTGCTAGACTGGATCGCGCCAGCGGCTGCACGGGACGTGGCTGCCGCTTCTCTTGGAGATCACCCGCCGTGACGCGGAAGAAGTCGCGCGATGCTACACAGACACTGCTGCAGATTGGATCGCGGGATCATACGCGCAGAACGCAACCGCCGTTGTTGGCGTAGATTGGATTGCAGAGGCTGCCGATACCGAACGCCGCCGCAACAGTTGTTGATGAAGATTGGAGCCGCCGGAACCGTTGATCCAGCACGCGTTCTTTCCCACAGACGGCGCCAATTGACGAGGTGTGGACTCGGCAAATCCCTGGGTTGTGCACCCCGGGTTGATTGAGGGGAGAGAGAGTGCGCGCTGGTAGTTTCGTCGGCTGACAAGCAAGGATTTACCCACGTTCGGCCCCTCGTCGTGAGGTAAAGACCTACATCCTGCTTGTCTGATCTGTATAAATATATGATGATGTTACATGGTGGCCGCGAGGGCAAGGTGAGACGTGGTCTCGTATCTGCCTCTCCCCTATGGGGTGCCCCTGCCTGGCTTTATAAAGGGAGCCAGGTAGGGTTTACATGTTTTCTTGTATTGTACTCCAAGTCGTGCTTCGTGGGCCTCCAGGTGCTGGGCTGCATCGGGTACGCCAACGGTCGGGTGCCGGAGGGTACTCCCACGTCACTACTGTTGGGGGGATTATAACCCGATATACTCATGACCAAGGAAGGATCACTCGGCCGACCCATGGCCTGGTCCGGGTTATACTTGCAAGACATGGGCCGGGTTATAGTTGGGCTGATATGCCTAACATGACTCGACCATAGAAGGAAGGACCTAGAAGAACTAGAGTCCGAGTGAAGGAAGGAACCTAGAGACTTGGAAGCTATGGAAGGTCAAGAAGAACCTAGAGTAGGACTCCAAGCTCGTATGTAACTCGGTCTTTACCTGTACGTTCGGGAGACTCGGCATCTATATAAGCAGATTGCCAGAACTTAGATAGACAAGCAATCCTAGATCGATATCACCGCTATCAAGCGAAACCCTTGTAACCTGTCTTGTAACCCGGCTCTGTTGTCGTAGCCGAGTTATCGAGACCTCGAGATCAATAACAAGCAGAGCAGGAAGTAGGTCTTTATCTCCAATGGAGAGGCTGAACCTGGGTAAACCCTTCCTCCCCAACGAGCGTGTCAATCTCCTGAAGGACCAGAGCGCCTTGCCCCAACATTCAAGTTACCCTATGGTAACATCTGCCGTGGTAACCCCACGACAACAAGTTTAAAGAACAAGGTAGTTGATTTGATGGATGGAAGTTTAATGCAACAAAACAAGTATGTAAAAATGTCCCAATCCTCTTCAATGCAAGAGGACAAGACAAAGGTTTTCTCTTATAGGAACAATGGACATGGGTTCATGGGTTCACTTAATCCTCTCTCCCACATCTCGGTGATTATCATGTTATAGATAAAGTACACCCAATTGTCATGTTTTAATGGTAGCTTTTATGACGGCTATACGTTCTAAAACACATAGTTGAAAGAAATACTCATTTGTGTTGCTAGGTCACCTCGTAAGGCTAGCGTGGTTGTTGTCACTCCCACATCATACTCTTTCTTTTTACCCCCAGATAAAGGATGTTGGGCGGTACTGTGTCACTCAATACCTATGCCGTGTCACATCGGCCATTCCGTACCTACATACATCATACTTCTTAATGGACAATATTCTAAACACTTGTGCAATGATTTATATTTCGTGTGTGTGACTACATCTCTCTCATCTATCTACACTTGGTGGTGTCAATCACCCCATGACAAGGATACACAAAGCATTATGAATAAATCAAACCATCACATGCATTATAGAATATCTCCAAAGTATGACAAGTCATAAAAGTTCCAACACAACAGCAAATGCATAACAAATATCATCTCATACCACAATATCCACCATAGGAATTACATAGCTGACCGTAATCATGTCCAGCAGCTCATACGGTACTAATTAGTGAAGCTCAAAGAGAGGAGAGATACATAAGTTACCACCACAAACCCAAGTCCAGGGGGTGGACTACTCCCCCTTCATCATGGAGACGGTGGAGAAGTCGTTGGAGAAGGTGGAGACCACCCCGGCAGCGCCCCGCCGGAGTTTTCCCCCTCCAATCTTCAGCTCCAGATCTCTCTTTCGGTGTTTCTGTGTTTCGGCGGCGCGCCTTCCAGAGAACGACGTGTGACTTCTTTTATAGGCGTTTTTAGGTCAAGACGATGTCGGTGGAGGAAAGATCGACGGCAGCGGAGCGTCGATGCCCAAGATGGTGGGCCCCACGTGGCCAGGTACAGAGGCCGCGTGGGCCCCCCTCTATTGGGCTTCGGCCTCCGTTTGCTTGCTTCCTTCGCTCCCAAGTCTTCCTCCTTCCAAAATATTGACGCTCGTAATTTTTCAGGTCATTTGGACGCCGTTTGGGTGCCTGAAACTTAATAGGAAAAATAGGGTTTTTGCCTGCGCAGGGTTAATTCCATAAAAATAGGAAATAGATATTTTATTCCCAAAAATCATTATATAACAGTGATATAACCCTTATATGATGCAAATATGACTGAAATATAAGTGATATAGTGCAAAGTTCATGTATGCATTTTACATGCATCAATGACCTCTGTCCTTGCCGCCTAGCAATGCGCTTCGCCACCCTTGATGAACTCGACGCCGAGGATCGGCCGGAAGTGGGCTCTGGCGTCGCGCAATCCAGGAAGTAGCGTGTACTCGCTGGATCACACTCGACTTCATCCGATCCGTGTTCCTCCTCATCTCCGGCGAGCACCTAGAAGCGACCACCGATCCGAGATCGAGGCGACTCTCCTTCGTCTTCTCCGCGATCCACCGGACATGGCCGCGCCGCATCCCACGAGCCTACTGCTGTTCCGACATTCGTCGCCGCGATCGACATCTTGGCGGAGTCCACGTGGGCGCTGGCGAGCGGCGTCGCCGCAGCCGCAGCCACGGTCGCCTCCGCGATCGCCCCCTCCAACGGCTCCCTCATTCAAAATTCACGGAATTTAGCCCCGATTGTCGCCACCAGTCTCTCTATATATTCTTGTTCCTCCGTGCGAATCTTTCTCTTCCCTCTAATCTTGTTCTACCCGCACTAATATATATTTCTCGAAAGCCATGATGGTACATACACCTATTCAATGCTTCTTTACCTCTAATGTATCATCCCAATAGGACTGGAGATAAGAGGGGATTTGGTCAATTTTTTTGCTTTCACCCACACTAGGTCTCCACAAATATTCTTTCCCAGGTAGAGTTTTCAATTTAGTCCATTTGGTAGGGATATGGATTATCCCTCCTAAAACCAGAGTTATAAACGAACTATTGCGATTTTTCGAAATCCGGGATAATCATAATTGTACTCATCGGGCTGTTCTTCTGCATCCCGAAACAAATCAAATACTCTTCAAATTACTAAAGGTAATTCAGGCCTCAGTAAAGTTGGAAGCAATCTTTTCTAACATAACAAATCACCAGGCGTAAATAGGCTTTTGGCACATTCATAATAAGCGTCGCAGTTTTGAACTAACCTCAGTTCAAAAATCAGAATACATGTTTGCTTGAATTAAAATCATAATACATGTTGCGAAGAGTGAAAAGTTGTCGATGAGTCCACAACAAAATGGGCAAACGGTGCCGTCGCATTTCTAGTCGACTTGTTTTCGAACACCCTTTCTCCCGAGAAGAAAAAAACCCTCCCTCTCTAGCTCTCTCCAAGGGGCGGCGGCCGCGAGCGACTCTGCTGCTAGGGCCTAGGGCACAATAGCCTATTCTCTCTCCGCCGCAAGGGCTGCTCGACCGCCGCCGACGCCTCACGCACCGCCGGCCCAGAACCTGCTCGCGCGCCGCCCTTCGCTTCCTGCTCCATTTCTCTCCACCGCCGGTCCAGGTACGAACTTGTAGCCATTTCATCCAGTACCGAGGCGAATAGGCGATGAATGATGGTTTAATAATCGCAGACCAACTTCCCTTCACGAATGTTAGGGGTGGCGTGGGCAATCTTAGATCCGCCCCTGCAATTGGTACTCTGTTTCGTGGAATGACGACGAACCCTAACTTGCTTGAGCAGTTTGCCATTTTCTCCTTCTCTGCCGTCAGCAAACCGAATGACTAGGGTTCACCAATAAATCTGAATCTCACGTCTTTAGGTAGCCACCCATATGGATTCACCAGTCCGTCCTGGCCGCTGATTATTTTCACCTTTTCCCTGGTGGTCATGTTGGCTTAAGCTGATTATTTGCCAAATCATAAAATAAAATTGGGGGTTCAGTCTGGTGGTCTGACCCTGCTCGCTGGATGGATGGATCGATCGATCTCAGTCAAAAGGAAAGGACTTTTTTGTGCATTCACCCCTGCCCTAGGTTGATGGAGTTGATTCGAGGGATTCAGTCCCTTCTCATCTCTCTCCAAACATAAACTAAAATTAGGGTTTCAGTCTGGTCTGCCCCTGCTGACAAATGAGCGTGGCAGGATCGATTGATCGATTTCAGTCAAAAGGAAAGGAATTTTTGTGCATTCACCCCTGCCATGGGTTGATGGAGTTGATTCGTGGGAGTGCATTCTCATCTCTCTCCAGATCATCACACATATGAATGCCGTTCCGTCATGGTCATTGTCCTGTTCCTTGCGAAAAATGGAAAGAAGATGTTGCTGGAGCTGATGCCACCCTTCTCCTGGTCATTGAATTGAATTCACAGATTTGATCACCTGCCACAAATATTTCCTCCATATACGCCCACCCTTGAATTATTTTGACCACATGCTTTATAGAACATGCCGCTTATTCTGTAATTCGCTAATTTGATACTCTGGATTTTGATTGGTACACATAGCTTGCCGTGTTTTGAATCTAAGAAGTGTACAAGTATGGGGTGTTTCTTTTTTTCGGTCTCTCGACATGATTGGACCTGTTTAGATTCGAACATTTTGGCCAGGAACCATCATAAAAGGACATCATCATTACATTAAATAACTTGCTTCAAACAAGCTAATTATGGAAGCATACAGCACAAATATATGAATTTGTTATTTTGTTGCCTGGCTTTTGAAACAAAGTAAATATCATGTTCTTACCGGATCTAATAAAAATTTACAGTGTCTTGTATCATATACTTTGAGCTCTTTTCTTCTATATTTGTGTTATTCGTGGCTCACGTTGAGGGATTTCTTGTATTTTTATAGGTAAAATGAGTGGTGCTCCAGGAAGGTTGCACGACGAGGGTAGCCGCTCTACACCTGCGAAACGGCCTTTGGATGAGAGCAGCTTGCATTCTAGCTCTTCTGGGAACCAGGGTTCTCTTGAACATGATGGAAGATTCGTCAAAGTGCAACGTGTTGAGTCCCGTGATGATAAGAGGCCATCTCTGGCACCTCAGATGCCTGTTGGCTCCACCAATTGTGTAGACCATTCAACTTCATCTCACAGCAGATCAGAAGCGAAACAAGACAAAGATGCACAGAACAGCAAGGTTGATGATTCGAAGGCAATAGCTGATGCTCGGAATGTCGATAGTGATACCAGGGTTGAATTTCAAGGTAATAAAGTTGAGACTGATGGAAAGACAGATAAAGGAGCAGATGGCAGTAAAATAAAAGCTGACCGGAGAGTGCATGGTGACTACAAAGGCGACATCAAATCGGGTAAGGATAGTCTATTTACAAGAACTTCAAACTTAGCCTGGAAAGATAATGAAGATTGCATGGGTAAAATATACATTGAACAGACAGATGATAATGCAGGTTGATGTATTTTCCATCCTGATAAAATGGAAGATGGATAGTGATGCTTCTTTAAAAAATGGAGTACACGTACATAATATTTACATTTCTTTCTCATAAGGTCTCAACTCTCAATGCATACTGAGGTTTTACTACACATTTTCATACCGCAAGATGTCAATGCTCTGACCTATCCACTTCTCATTGATGCAGTTAAGTCTGAGGTATCTGCTATTGTATATAAGGCTGGTGAATGTGTGCAAGAGCTTCTGAAATCATGGAAAGAGTTTGAAGCAACCCCAGATGCTAAAACTGCCAAGAATGAACAAAATGGCCCTACCCTTGAATTTCGGATACCTGCAGAGTTTGTTACTTCCACTAACCGGCAAGTAAGTGTACTGATTTACAGATTATTTCTGTGTTGTAGTCTTAGTCACTTCTTCAATCGTCAGGTCCGTGTTGCTGGATTCGTTGGGCCTCTTTGATTTGCAAGAAGTTTGTAGTAACTTCACATGAAGCAGTTCCATTCCCACAGGACATGGAAAAAAGTCCCGCGAATCAAAGAGGCCAATTGTCTTTTTTTACAAGCAGCATAAAGAAATCAATTTATGACGAACACACTTGAAATTACAAAACCGTCTTCCTTTCTGGCATTTGAAATGGGATAAAAGTTTCTTCAGCTGAGATATTACTCTATTTCCCGAAGAGGGATGAATTCACTATTGGCTGGACACTCTTTTTCTAACCGAAGGCTTACACTTATTCACTTTTTTCACGTATAATCACTATTTTGTAGATAAAAGGTGCTCAGCTTTGGGGAACAGATGTTTATACAAATGATTCAGACCTTATTGCTGGTAGGTCTTCATTATTTTTTCCAATCTCTTAAAGTATTTCAGAAAGCTGATGTTCTAATGGGTGTTGTTTTTAGTTCTAATGCATACTGGCTACTGCTCCCCTACATCATCACCTCCACCATGTGCTATCCAGGGACTACGGGCAACTGTTCGTGTTCTACCACCACAAGACAGTAAGCTCTAACTAATTTTGTTTCAGTTCATTTGGACTCGTCAAATGGTTGAATGAGTACTTTTATAAAACATGATATATTTCCCAGGCTATACTTCAACACTAATGAACAATGTCCGTTCACGTGCTTGGGGTGCTGGTATTGGTTGTAGCTTTCGCATTGAACGCTGCTGCATTGTGAAGGTAGTAAGACTACAATATTAGAATGTTTTTCTTTTATTTGATTGTGTTGATGCTACAACCTGGTGAAATCCTATTATTGATTACATGATCTATGCTTTGCAGAAAGGTGGTGGTACAATTGATCTTGAGCCTCGCCTTAGACATACATCAGCCGTGGAGCCTACACTTGCTCCAGTTGCAATGGAGCGTACAATGACAACAAGAGTATTTTTCTGATAATCTTTGTTCTTTTATCGTAATAAAAAAGTTCAACTCAATTGAGAGAAGTTCATTATTTCTCGGTTTCTTCTTACAATGACAACAAGAGTATTTTTCTGATAATCTTTGTTCTTTTATCGTAATCAAAAAGTTCAACTCAATTGAGAGAAGTTCTACTTCCCATTATTTCTCGATTTCTTTTTATAACCAGTGACGCTTGTTTCTGTTCTGTACTAAGGTTTGTTGTCATTATTTTTCCTGCAGAATGCATTGTGTCAACAAAAATTTGTTCGAGAAGTCACGATAGGGTTTAATCTGTGCAACGAGCCATGGTACTTATCCCACTTGCCCTCTGAAGCCCCTCATTTTCAGTTCTTGAAGTGCATATTATGGCCAATTTTGTGTAATACTCTTTCTCGTGTTTTCAAGTGCTCATGTCTTGTGAAGCTCTGCTTGTAGAATGTTCGCTTTGAGCTGAGGTTGCTCGTAGTAAGCTCTTTTTCCCCCTTCAGGTTAAAATATAGTATCAGCATTGTGGCGGACAAGGGATTGAGGAAGTCGCTTTACACTTCCGCGAGGCTGAAAAAGGGTGAAGTCATATACTTGGAAACACATTTCAATAGGTATAAGTTATTAAGTGGCTAGACTTGACACTATGTTTTATGTTTGTTGGCATTGTCCAGAACTTGCACTTTTACTTGCATATTAATCAGGGTCGTTCAATTTTGGTCTTGCTGCCCTCAAGTTCTCACAGGTATGAGCTGTGCTTCAGTGGAGAGAAACCTCGTTCTGTTGGATCAAACTCCAATGCATCAGATTTAGAACCAGAAAAACACCAGAACAGTAGCCACCACGATTCGCAAAACAAGGACCAGGGTGAGCATGAACTCCGGGACGTGTTTCGGTGGTCACGCTGTAAGAAAGCCATGCCCGAGACTGCGATGCGATCTGTCGGTATCCCTCTGCCGGTTGATCTTGTTGAGGTAGTTTACTTGTTCCTTCACCAACGACTAGTTCCCCATACTATCATAGAAACCCATTCAAGTTTGTTCGTTGTGTGTTGAGACGTGCAGGTGGTGCATGAGAATCTGGAATGGGAGGAGGTGCAGTGGTCGCAGACTGCCGTCTGGGTTTCCGGGAAGGAGTATCCCCTCGCCCGAGTGCATTTCCTCTCGTCGAACTAGGGGCGCAGCTCTAGGTAGACTCCCGTAGCAGACATGAAGAAGAAACCATTATCTCTGAAGTCTAAACAAGGCTGGAGCTTCTATCTTTCTTGAATGCTGCTTCCTTCTTCTCTATATAGAAAGAATGAAGATAAGCTTGTAGGCTAGGCTGTGTGTGTTGTGGCTTTAGACTGCAGTCTTTAGACATTAGCCATTATATGTCTGTTGGATGTAGTTCCTGAATCTTGGTTTACACAGCCCTGATTGATTATTAGCATATTTTTGTTTGCCCACAATTCCACCACTGGAGTAGGGGAAAGATTGCACATTTCATTGTTAGGATCACAAACACAGGAGGTAAAGATATTGAGATGAAATTCATTCAGGTCCTGAGGTGTTGAGTGTGGAGGTGCAGTCGAGGCCCTTGGCCCTGTAGTGACGAATCAGAATTCGCCACGGTCGTGCTCCTGAAGCATGCCTCGTCATGGTCGCAGGTGATGATCGGCGCGAGCACCTTCGTTGACCCATCTGTCCGGAAGAAGCACGCCACCGAGATCCTGGACCCCACTGCTCTGGCCTCCACGAGGTGCTCTACGCTCTTGAACCTGTCGTTGAGCAGGCTCTCTCTCTTTTGAAGGCTATGTTGAAGATCACGCATTCGTCAGATCGTCATGGTGAAGTCCATGTTGGCTCCTATCGAGAACAAGGAGATGAGGTCTATGGATGTTTCTTTCCTCGTGTTGGGGATGGTTCGCCCTCGTTGTCTGTCTTGCCATTTGCTCAATCTACTGCTGAGGGCGAGGCCATCACCGTAGTCGTGGCTCTTGTGCTACATGTCATGCCCGAGCCCCGGGAGATTTGTGCAAAGCCCTGCTTTGGCTTTTGGCTCAGTGGACCATATGAAGGTGGACTTGCTAGTTGCCCATTCCACCACCTACGACGCATAATCTTGATTCTCTTGCCGCCGAAGAGTTTTACGATTTGCTCACCAGCTTGGGGGCTGCTATTCCTAGATTTGGAAGAGGCGCCTTCTAACGGGGACAAAAATCAAGAGCAAAAGTAAGTAAGAAAGGGGATGATTGCATCGGATCAGCATCCCGAAGGGGGATCACTCAGGTGCAAACACAAGAAAGAGTAGCGTCATAGGAAAGAGCGTTTGATGGATGTTCTTCGGTTTCTTGTCTCGCTCTCTCGGTTTGGGTTGTTCCGTGGCTTTGGGAGTTTTCTCAACTTGTCTTGTTCTGTTGGGAGAGTTTGTCGAGCTGCCCAATGTGAAGCTTTGTTTCGTGAGTATAGTTTGTTTTGATCCGTTTGTACCGTTTTCGCCTTCTTTTCGTAAATCAACTAGCAGTTCTCAACTTAATTAGTAGATTGGGGAAAGGTTGTACCCCTATTAAAAAACAAAATCGATGTTTTAGATATCTATTTTCCTTTTATAAGTTTAGTTAAACTTAAATTGTTTTACCTAATCGAGAAAGACGGGGGATTCCTCCCCACCGGTTATTATAACTCGAAACAGGCCACAAACCAGGCCAAATACAAGGTTCGAAGAGGTACAACAGGTGTGGGGAGAGAATAGGAAAAGGAAGGAATTGTTTTACCTAAGACACCTTAAACTTTATGTGTTGGAGAGTTTCTATTAGTTGGATATGAGGTGTGACCTATTAATTTGGGTCAAGTTTTCCTTATTTCAGGCACAGACGACTTTCTATGAATCAGAATGTGCGGTTTTTTAGTCGCTTTTTATATGACTTTTGGGTCTGATTTCCCTGATTATTGATCATTTAGCCTTTGCATAGGGCTATTTTTTTTAATAATACGTTTTTTTAATTAAATTCGAAAAATATTTCGCATTTTGACAAAATTTCAAAATAATACACCCTCGGCCCAGGTTGGGCCGATTAGTACCTGTCGGCTCAGGCCTGGCCGATTAGTACCTGTCGGTCCAGGCCTGGCCGATAAGATGCTAATCGGGGCAAAACTGGGCTAGCCCAATGGACACTTATCGGCCAGGCCTGGGCCGATAAGGTACTAATCGGCCCAACCTGGGCCGACAGGTACTAATCGGCCCAACCTGGGCCGAGGCCGTATTATTTTTGAAATTTTGTGATTTTGAGTAATATTTTTTGAATTTAATTAAAAAAACGTATTATTAAAAAAATATAGCTTGCATAGGCAGATTGCTATTTACCGTAAAAAAAAGAGCAGATTACGTACACATGTCGGTTTCATCCCGTTCCTCAACCTACAGCTAGCGGTGGATTGATTCATCACACTATTTGTGTCGTCGCATCCCAATTTCCCATTCGACGACGAGCAGCGGCGGCAGGTCTCGGCGCGAGCACCTTAAAACTCGCCTGCACGAGCACGCCCACCGACTCCTCTCTCCCATCCCCAACTTCTCTGCTGCTTCGCGCGAGTGCAGGTAAAGCCCCCGGCGCTGCGATGCCGTTCCTGAGCCCCCTCGCCGGCGACGACGCCGACGACTACTACTACGGCTACGACGCCGGGTACCGCCGCGGCACCGGCGGCGGGACCGCGAAGAGCGCCAAGAAGGACAAGGGCATATTCTCCTGCCTCCCCTGCTTCATCCCATCTGTAATTGCTTTATTTCCTTCTTTCTTGCCCAGTTCACGTCCGAGATTTCTTGGCTGCTAATGCCTCTTTCTTGTCTCCCAAGCAGCGCCGGGAGCGGTGGACCCGGCGGCGTACCGGCGCCTCCTCTCCTCCGACTCCAGCGACAGCGACAACGTCGGCGCCGTCGACCTCACCGCCGACCTGGCCCGCCTCCGCCTGCGCTACTCCCGCCTCGCCGCCGGCCCGCCCGTCCGCCCGCGCGACGTCCCCGCCCTCGTCGCCCGCCCCGACGACCCGCCGCTCGCCGTCGCCGCGCTCTCCTGGCTCGGCGGCGACCTCCGCCCCTCCTGCATCCTCCGCACCCTCCTCCCGGCGCTCTTCCCCTCCCTCCCACCCCACGCCCGCGACGCGCTCTCCGCCGCCGCGCGCCGCCTCCAGGCACGCGAGGCCGCGCTCGACGGCGAGGTCGCCGAGTACCAGGCCACCTACGCCATGAAGCTGGCCTGCGAGAAGACCAAGGAGGGCTTCGCCGAGACGGCCGCCGAGGAGGTGGGCAAGATGGCGCGCGCGGCAAGGCGGGCCGACAAGCTGCGCTGGCGCGCCGTCGAGGCCGCCGTCAAGGAGGTGCTCTCGCCGGCGCAGGCCAAGGAGTTCCTCAAGGCCGTCGAGGACGTCGCCGCCAAGGTCGCCCGGCACGGCACCAGGTGGCACGCGCGCGCTGGGCCACTCACGGTGCCCGCCGAGGCGTTCGAGCGCATGCGCGCCAATGCCAGGGCAGCCGCAGATGATGCGTGGTGACCTCACCTCGCCGTGCCTGCTTCTCTGATGACTCAAGGTCTCAAGCCTGTTCGGATCAGGGAGGACTAATTCGACTGTTGGTGGTGAATCTCTTTGCAGCTGATGTACATGGTGAGCTTCAGGTGGTTTTGCTTGTCCAGGAGATGTGTGTTTGCTTCGGTTCTTTTCAGTTCATTGTGTGTGTTTACTTCAAGAGTACAGATATATCTGAATCAACAACAGTTTTGAACTCTCGTGAAATCATTGCGATGGATGGACGATGCTTGTGTTGCCATTTTGAAGGAATTTGGCAAGGATAAGACATGGTAGTTATGTGAGTCGAAGTGTTTCAGTCTCTATCTGCCTTGTGCTGTTACAGTTACAAGAGTTTCTATCTTATGAGTTTTGACAAGGTTTAACTTGCTCTGCTACTGTACCGTCCTGTTTCTTTGCCCTTGGAAAATATCTTTTATGAATTCGTGTTGTTCTGAACCATTTTCAGTCAACATGCGTAAGGATCATGCCGACAGTTCAGTCGATGTAGGCGAAGCTGTTTCTCTCTTATGTGTATTTGTTTTCAGTTATTTTCACTGCATTATGTTGTTTACTTCAAGAGGATTATATCTGAGACGGTCTCCGCGAACGGGAATAAGTTTGATGAGTAAATGGCATGGGGGGTACCAGAACTTGTTGCGCGTGTGCAGATAAGTCACTCAACTGGCAAAACGGACGAACCGGTCACTGAACTTGTGAACCGTGTGCAGATAGGTCACAAACTAGCCACGTCAGCCAGTTCTTTGTCAGAAAATTACAGAAAACCCCTACTGAGAAAATAGAAGGGTCCTTTTGCATATATTTTCAGTGTGTAGATTGTAAAACCTGTGCACATCACAATGACATGTGGGGCCGTTTTGTCAGCCCCAAAATTGCATCTTCTTCCTACCGGAGGATTGACCGGCGCGCACAGAGCCGAGGGGGAGCGGGAGGGGCGCAGGCGGGGCGGGGCGGGGCGGGACGGCCGCGACTACCTAGGGCTACGCCGAGCTTCCCCGGCACCGGCGACAGCCTTCATCGGGCCGAATCGGCCGGCGGCCGTGCGGCCATGGCCGAGCTTGATTCAGCGGCGGGGAAGGTCGAGGGGGCGCAGATGGGGCGGCGAACGACGGCCGGCGCACCTGGGACCGCGACGCGCCTCCTCCCGCACCGGCAACGGCCTCCAGCGGCCCGAATTGGCCGGCGGCGTTGCGGCCATGGCGGAGCTCGATTAGGCGGCGTGCTAGCTCGCGCGGCCGGGGAAACGAGGGGCAGGGCGGCTGGGTGGCCCGGGGTACCCGACGTACGCGGCGGCGGGGCCGAACGGCGGCGGGGGCGACGATAGGGCGGTGGCCGGCGGCGGTGAGGACGAAGAATGAGTGGAAAAATTAGAGGAAAACATTTATCTATTGGCCCTTCTATTTTTCCCAGTAGGGGGTTTTCTGTAATTTTCTGACGAAGGACCGGCTGACGTGGCAAGTTTGTGACCTATCTGCACACGGTTCACGAGTTCAGTGACCGGTTCGTCCGTTTTGCGAGTTGAGTGACTTATCTGCACACGCGCGACAAGTTCTGGTACCCCCATGCCATTTACTCAAGTTTGATAGGACATTTGTGTTTTCAACATGGATATTGCGAATATTAGTGTGTTTGGGGGAAGGCATTTAGCGGGAACTCTTGCTGTCGTTTCTGTAACTCTGCAGCTCCATAGTCATGGTGGGTGGCTTCCAGTTTCAGCATCTTGTCGGCTTAAGTTGTGGTGGTGGGCGTCAGCCTATTGCTGAACATTGTGCACCGGGCTCACCCGGTCGTGTTCAGTAACTTCAGTTTAGGATTCAGATCATTCATCCACGTAGAAGTCAGGATAACGTTTCCATGGGAGCAATGTGGTTTCAGAACTGATAGAGTTGCTTCTACTCTAGGCTACGCATGGTCACGCTTTGATAGTTTCAGGTAGGTAGCACAGATTCTAGATCAACTTATAAGGTTGGTATTTGTACCTGCGAAAAATATGGTTCAGTGATCAGGCTGACTTCGCTGAACTTGTGCGCGATCGAGGTTCGGATGTCGAACGTAGGGCGTTGTCAGCTCCTAGCCGATTTGTCACCAGATCGCCCCTTCTTCCGCAGAAGAACATCATATATGGCACCGCCAAACATGGACAGTATGTTTACAAGTTAATATGGAGAATTTAAAACCTGCTACTGTAATTTAGATGAGTACAGTAGTTTATCATCTGTGCTTACATGTAATCTGGTGCTAGACTGCTGGCGGTGCTAATTGCAAAAAAAAAAAAAAATATTGAGCCTTGTCAACCTCGTAGTTCTGGTATTCTTGCTCCTTACCTCAATTCCCGGATCTTTAGGAGCTCTGGTATCTGGAAAAGTACATGTCTTCAACTCTTCATGTCTATACTGTTGGGAGGTTGCAGCATCAACCTAATTTCTGGACCGAGTATAAGACGTTCTAATAAAATTAGAACAAATGTGCCTGTAATATTTAGGTTTCATTGTTGTCCATAATTCGAGATACATCCTTGCCTGAATGTCCCATAGTCGTGCCTAATTCGAGATACATCCTTGCCTGAATGTCCCATTGTTGTGCCTAATTCGAGATACAACCTTGCCTGATTGTCACTTGAACAGCATCCGGCCCAGCCAACTAGATATCCATACTTGAGTATACTCCATTACGCACCAGAGCTTGGCATATTTATACAGAGTAGTTTATTCTAATGATCTACTCCATTTACACACAAGAGCTTGCATATTTAGACAGAGTAGTTTATTCTAATGATCTACTCCATTTACACATAAGAGCTTGGCATATTTACACACAAGAGCAGTACACTGTCATTGAAGCAAGTAGCTGCTAATGAGAGCATCAATGCCAGCTCATTAGCAGTCACTTCGGGATCCTTTTTCATTAGAAGCAAGTAGCTGCTAATGAGAGCATCAGTGCTAGCTCTTGTCAAGATGAATCTGACATCGATTGTACTCCAAAAAATGCAGCCCCTACAACCAAAAAATGAAAAAAGATTATTGATTGTACTCCATTTCATATTCTTGATTCTAATTTCACTGTCATTTTTTAGCATTTTGACACCCAGTGCATTGATGCAAATGTACACTGAATCTTCCGGCTGTACTGTTTTTATAGCATTTCTTCAGGTTTTAATGCAAATGTACACTGAATCTTCAAGTTTCACTCCTGATGCTCGAGTTATGTTTGAGTAGTTTAGCACCTGATGATGTACCTGGCGAAGTGGAGCTCCGGTGACCTGCAGGAGGCCGGCGACCTCGCGCTGTAGAGCTCCGGCGACCTGCTGGCGACCTGGCGTTTGGTTGGAGGCATGGCAGCGATCGAGTGGGGGAGAGAATTATTGAGGATGTGTCTGTAAAAATTGATTTGTTCTTTTTTTTTCACGTTCCCTCGCGACAGTTATTTTTTGGACGGAGGATCTCAAGAATAAAGAAACCGGATCGTCTCCCGTGCCCATCGGCAGGGAAACCCTATATTCCAATCGAATTGAGGCGGCGGCGGTGGCGGAGACGAGCGAAAAGGAAACCGAGGAGGAGGGGAAAGAAGGAAGATGCGACCATGTTCCGGCGGGCTGTCGGTTCCCTCCTCGCACGGAGCTTCTCCCCACGCGCGACCGCTCCTGCGGGCTCTCTCCACTCATTCTTGAGGGATTTCACCATCGCCCATCGGTGACGTCCTTCTTTGTGCTTATGCTTTTGCCGCGTCCGTGTCGGCCGGTGGTGGTGCGGGTTCTGCATTTCACGAAAGGCACAGAGACTATTTATGTATTGTTTTATTTTTTGTTCACGAAATGTCTGAAATGCGCCCACGAAATCTCGTAATAACCTGGGCACAGTGAAATCAACAGAAGATGAACCTGGGATTTCTGGGAGCATGGCGCCCTGGCCTGGGGTGCCATGGTATTCATCACGGCGCCCTGGTCCGGGGCGTCGTGCTTTTATTTCCGGGCAAAACTCTGCGCGCTCTGTATCTCAACGGAGGTTGCCCGGAATTGGCCCAGAACTCAGGGCACCACAACGCCCCAACCCAAGGCGCGTTGTGATACGTACGGCGCCCCCACCTAGGGCGCCATGCTTTCCACATCCGGGAGGACCTCCGCGTGCGCTTTGTATCTCAACGGATATCTCCCGGATGTAGCGCAGAGTTCCGGGTGCCCAGCAGCACGGCGCCCTAGCCTGGGGCGTCGAACAAGAGACCACAACGCCCCTACCCAGGGCATCGTGTGTCTGTTTTCAGGAAATTGAAGTGTCAAAGTCGGACGTTTGTTGGTAATGTGCACATAAAAATATTAGCAAACAATTCCAACATTGATCGGTTCGCTACAATTTGACGACATATAGTTCGTGACATACATCATTACGCCATACGGGCGAGTACACATTGACGACATACATAGGACTTGTTCAGATAGTTCATAGGTTCACTACAATTTATGGACGAATAGAATGTTCTAAAAATCTATTGAGTCCAATGTGGATACTTGCCCTTGCGCTTCGCCGGGTCTTCTTCCTCTTGTTCCTCCGCTCGTGCACGGCGAGCCCTCTCACGCCGTCTATCTTATTCTTCATTCCCCACCCTTGCACCTTCACCTTGTTCCGCCTCCCACGCCAATCTTGCAAGAAGAGCTTTTCCAGTCTTTTCATGCCTCTCCTTCTCGCGAAGCTTCTTTTCCTTCTCAGCCTGCATTGCGTCCCTCTCAGCTTGCTCCATCACCTTTTTGGCCCGCTCCTCTTCATGATCTTTCTCCCAGAAACGCTCCCACGATTTGTTGACCATATTTGTGACCTCGCTCTTGTAGAGCCTGGATAGCTCGGAGTCTATCCACCGGTAGTACTTGCAAATAGGCGGAGGCGACTACAAACACGGGAATGAGTTAGAATTTGAAAACAATAGAGGTTAGTTATTTGTAAGAGAAGACATTTACCCGCGGGCGCTCCATCTTTATGGAGCCTTCCGCTTGCTTTTTGTTGACTTTGGCTTGCTTTTAATTGGCTCGGGCTTGTCCCAAGCATAGTTGGGACACATCCAAAATCTCCGTCCTCTCGTCTCGTCCCAATCTTCGGATTGCTTCATCTTGCAAATGTCCCCACCAACACTTTGGCGCCTCGTGTCCTACGGTAGTGTCAATGCTGCGCTGCCATCGCATTCAGATCAGAACAGTCCATGCCTACAAATTGCAAGTTCAAACTTAGTTGGGAGAAAAAAGGGCATTATTTTCTTATGTCAAACTAAACTGAAAAGTAAATGCAAGTAGTAGATGCAAGTTATTACCTTGTTTACGCCCTACCTCTACGCCTAAAACCACCTCTACCCCTAAAACCACCTCGGCCACGACGCAAGTTATTTGGTTGAAATCCTAACCAATATGGCATGCCACCACGTCGGACACCACCACTTGGTACACCAGTTGGATTGTCACCACCATGCCCGCTCTCATTGCCACCTGGTACACCATGACCCTGACCGCTTACATTGCCAACATTTGGTATGCCACGACCATGCCCGCTTACATTGCCAACATTTGGTAAGCCACGAGCAGGGCCGCTTATATTGCCAACATTTGGTATGCCACAACCACTTGCCACACCACGACCATGGCCCCTAGCATTGCAACCACCACTTGGTTGGCTTGCAACTCCTACAGGTTGACTTGTACTTCCTCCATCATTTCCCTTTGCTTTCTTTCTTATGCTACTACCACTCTCGTAATGTTCCTGTGGAGGCTCTTTGAAATGTTGGTTGCCCCATTCGCGATTGTAACCACCGCCCCAATCGTCCATGTCATTCTTGAAACGCTTTGTATGCCGTCTTCCAGGTTTATCCACCTTTGTAGTCAGATCAGGGAATAGAGCAAGACCTTCATAAACCGGCCAAACTGATGGGTCTAGAAAGGGTTCGAACCTCGATGCCCATGTGGCCTTAACAGCCTCAGTAGAATGCTCGTGCATCCTAATATTGCTTGACATTTCGTAGCCCACTTTTCTAAATCGTCCTGCCGCCATCATGTGTGAGCAAGAGAGATGGTAAACGGTTGGTCTCGCACATGAAAACTCGCCTTGTGTCAAATAAACCTTGAACGAGCAACCTCCATATTGGACACCACCTTGAGTGATTCCTCGGGGCTCGTGGGCTTCATAAACCAACTCTGTGTTTTCAAATTCTTGTACCTCTAGCGTGTCAGCCTTCCTTTTCTGATATACCATCCACTTGTCGATCTTCGGTGGATAGTCATATTTCTTGTTTCTTTTGTTATCCCCGGCTATAAGCTTAGCCGTGACCTCACTCGATTGTAAGAAGTATTCATTCGACTTTATGAAGGTATATTCGAGAATTGCAGACACTGGCAATGCACGCACACCTTTCAGAACATTGTTGAAACATTCAGCCATGTTGCTTGTCATGTCACCGTACCTCATGCCTTGAGAGTCATAAGCACGTGACCACTTGTTTCTATCCTTCAAGTTCCTAGTTAGGAACTCTTTACCCTCTCGGGTTGCAAGTCATACAATTTCTTGAAATGACGGGCGGTGAAGGCTAGACAACAATCTTTGAGCTCATCAGATAATTCCATACTTCCACATGCCCTGTAGAAGTTTGAGACAAAATGTCGCATGCACCAACGATGGTGCACACGACCATATCCTGGGATTTCAATCTCCACTGCATTTAGTATCCCTTGGTGTCGGTCCGAGATGATGCAAATCTCTTTTTCTGGTCCAACAACCTTGGTTCTCACTAGACCTAGGTTCAATCTCCAAAAGTCATTTTGGTCCATCCAATGCAACTCACTACAGACCTTCTCCACAACATCGGCTAGGGTAGGACTAGGAGTGTCAAACACAATCACTTTCTCCTCCGTGTCAAGCTCATGTAAATCTCCTTTCGAAAAAGCCGCGAAGTCCATATGATGAACATTCACGATCCTCGACATCTAAATATAAAAAACCATAAAGGCCATCAGAACGACGACCATATTACCGCAATTCCGAACAAGCCATACCACTTTTCCTAAAAACCATAACCATAGCATTACATTTTCTAGGGTTAGGGTTTGGCCTACAAAATCCCTAGCCATGGCATACAAATCATAACACATTACCATGGCATGCAAATCCTAGAGCCTATGGCCCGAATTTCAACACCGAGATGCAGATTTTTCCTCGCACAAACATTTCTAGGGTTTCCACGAATTTGCACAATACAATCAAATGGCAAAATTTATGTTGTCCAAATTTGAGGGGAACAAAGAAGTTTACGGTGGAGAATGCAGAGGACACGAATTCCACGGATAGATCCCTCCGATTCGGTTGGATTTGAGTGGAAAATGGAGTGGGTCAAGTGAGGGGGGAGAGATAGAGCTTTGGGCTGGAGCAGGAAGAAAGAAACGAGTGAGTGGAGGCCGGCAGCGCGGGTTGTGGTTTTTAAGTGGTACGGCGCCCTGGGCTGGGGCGCCGTGGTCTGTAGTATGGCGCCCTAGGCCGGGGCGCCGTACTTACGCTCTGCGGGCCCCACAGATCCGACGTGGCAGGGTCTACGGCGCCTTGGACCGGGGCGTCGTACAGAAGAACACGCGCCCCGGGGGCGGGCGCCGTGCGAAAGGGTCAGATCGTGAATTGTTTTGAATTTGGGTCCATTTCATGAATTGATTTGAAAAAATGGTCAAATCTGTCGAATTTGCCCCAATGCCGACGGAATATTTGTTTACCGACGGTTTCTGGCCTTCAGAAACTACCAGTTTTCCTGTAGTGCCGCCCGCTACTAAGTCAACTCCTCGTGTTATGGCAACGCGTCCAATTTTCTGGCAAGTATGATGTAGACATCTGGACAACGAAACCAACCGGGATTAGCTCTTGGTGGCATATTTAAATAGAAGATGCCGTTTTTGTGAGATATTTCAAACTTCTCATCCAGTCAAACTCTGCTCGCTGGGTACTGCCACTAGGTCCCTAAGTCCCTAACCACTAGGTGGGAAAGGGCAAAAGTTCAGAAACGTGTAGTAGATAGCCTTTGAGATAGACATTTCTGGCACACTGAGAATTGATGGATACTGGCAAACAACTAAAACAAATGTTTTGCTACTTCAATCAATGGGCCTGGTCAACTCAGTAGCAATTTGCAACGACCATATACAAGTAGCAATTTGCACCGACCATATACAAGTGTTTCTAAAATTAATGTAGAGGGGCTGAGCCTATATATAACTTGATAGCTAGTGCGTCTACACAGCAAACTACTACTTTTGTATGTGAGATACAAACTCAAGAAAGGAAAGCATCGTCACAGCCCAAAAAAGAAAAAGAAGAGATGGTGCTAGAGTACTTGCCTCAGCAATGGCAGCTCCTCCTCTTTGCTATGCTCCCAATCCTCTCCATCTTCTTATTTGCAGGAGCGGCAAGGGCAAGGCGGTGCAGCAGCACAAGGTACCACCTCCCACCGCGCCCGTCGGGGCTGCCCATCCTCGGCAACCTGCACCAGATGGGTGCTCTGCCACACCGGAGCCTCCGGGAGATGGCACATCGGCATGGGCCCGTGATGATGCTGCGGCTGGGGACGGTGCCCACTGTCGTAGTGTCGTCGGCAGACGCGGCGCGGGACGTGCTCAAGACGCACGATGCTGACTGCTGCAGCCGCCCAGACACTCCGGGGCCAAGGCGGTTGTCGTACCAGCACAATGACGTGGCCTTCAGCCCCTACAGCGAGCAATGGCGAGAGCGGCGCAAGCTCCTGGTCATGGAGTTCCTCAGCAAGCGCCGCATCCATGCCACTTGGTACGCCAGAGAGGCTGAGGTGGGTAAATTGGTGAGTGGACTAGCAGCAGCTAGCGTTGATGGACAGGAACCAGTAACTATGGAGGATCATGTCTTCGGGTACATGGACGGCATCGTCGGCACGGTGGCGTTCGGTAACATGTACGGCACAGAGCACTTTACACACAAGGAGCACTTCCACCACGTGATTGACGAGGCCATGGTGGTGAGGTCTAGCTTCTCCGCCGAGGACTACTTCCCCAACGCCCTTGGCCGCATCGTGGACCGGCTCACGGGCGTAGCTTCCCTCCGTGAGAGGGTGTTCAAGGAGTTCGACACCTTCTTTGAGATGATGCTCGACCAAGCTAAGCCCGACAGTGGATGTGTCGGCCTCATTGACGTCCTCATCGGCCTCATGAAGGAGGAGCACCAAGGCTCTTTCAGGGTCAGCAGAGACGTAGTCAAGGGGCTACTAACGGTATGTAATAATAAGACGGTATACAAGGAGTGAGCCACCACTTTGTATGCTCAATCCCTAATACAATATTTCCTACCTTAAAATCTTGCAGAATTAATTGAAATATATACTATAATCTTGTAGAACACATTTATCGGTGCCGTCGACACAGGTGCAGTGACCATCATTTGGGCAATGGCGGAGCTGGTCCGAAATCCACACGTGATGAAAAAGGTGCAAGACGAGGTCAGGACCGTGGTGGGAGATAAAGAGAGGGTGCAACAAGACGACGTGACCAAGCTCAAGTACCTCAAGATGGTGGTCATGGAGACGTTACGACTCCACCCAGCGTTGCCACTTCTTGTGCCGAGGGAGACCATGCGACACATCACCGTGTCTGGCTATGATGTGCCGGCAAAGACGAGGATCTTGGTGAACGCATGGGCAATTGGGAGAGACCCGAACAGCTGGGAATGCCCCGAGGAGTTCATCCCGGAGAGATTTGAGGGTGAGGAGGATGTGAACTTCAATCGGGCGCAGTTTGAATTTCTGCCCTTCGGCGCCGGACGTAGGATGTGCCCCGGAATAGACATGGGGCTGGCCACCACAGAGTTCACCCTGGCACACTTGCTGTACTGCTTCGACTGGGAGCTCCCGGAAGGGCTCAAGAATGAGGAATTGAGCATGGAAGAAGCAGGACTCACCGTCCATAAGAAGACTCCGCTCTTGCTGGTGCCGACTAGATACAAGTGTGGTAGCGCTAGCTAATCAAGCAGGGTGTGTGCCAATAATTATGTGTCACGTTATGCATACTATCGGAACATGCTAGCGTGGGAAAGAACTTTACCATCAATCAGTATCATATGAATAAGAACTAGCACCATCAGCCCTGGAAAGAGTTCTTTACTCGAGCTCGGGTAATGTCACAGCCCAGCCCAAGGCCCATGACGCGATGGAGAAGCCAGCCGAAGCCCAGGAAGGCAACGTCTCCATCCCCGACACGGCAACGTGAACCTCGGCTATTATTAGGACGCCTCCCTGCTTGCGAGAGGGGTTGAACAATTAAGAAACTTGTTGAGATCTCGATCTGTAGCTTCGCTCTCCTTCCAAATCCCGTTGTACTCTCGAACCTATACAATTCTTCGTTGAATGTTAAGTGAGAGCGTAACAGGTAAGTTTTTGTGAGTTTGAAAAAGCCATGAAAACAATTACGGATGTAGCCAATGGTGTATTCGATAAACATGTTGTATGTGATACTAGTATGTTAACAAGCTTTTTGAAGTTAATAACTTAATAATTTGTTGAAAAACAACGTCATTCTGGTTTAGTTTATATCCAAATCATACAAGTCAAAGTGTTTGGAAAACTAGATACATTATTTATATGTTGTCGATAATAGGCAAATAATTAACGTTTGTATTGTTTTTGTCCATGACATCAACTTTGCCAAGTATTTTCTTAGGAACACTTGGAAAAGGCTTTGCCGAGTGTTCTGTAGTCAAAAGAAGTATGAAATGTTGCATGGATCTCAATGACCTAAACTTGGATTAAAAAATCGCGGGCGATTGCAATTTTTCCGGAGGGCTGTTTCTTTGTTATTAAAAAAAGAGAGTCTAACAACGCTAAGTCTGCAAGTAATTGATTGTAGCCCAAGTCATCCTTAATTAACACGACCTGGATCGATATATGTGTCCAGCAGATATGCAACATGCATGCAGGTGCGTGCGAACACCTTCCATCATAGATAGATCTGCAAGCCGACGCTCTCCATCAACCATGCCGTCGATGGTGCCCATATCGGCGCTCCTGTCCGCCCTGCGCGGCGCCGGCCGGCAGCAGATGACAGCGTCCGCCGTCGGGGCGAGACAGGTGATCACGGGCTCCCACGTCCTCCACCTTCATGGCTACACGCAGGTGATCAAGAAGAAGTTCCCCACTGGCCAGTCCGTGGACTCAACCATGTTCCGTCCCGTGTCGCTCCTCTAGGGCGACACCGGGGGCGACCCAAAACCTAGCCGCCGCCGGCCCTCTCCTCCTCCATCCCTCGCTGCTGCCCGAGTTGGCCGGCGGTCAAGCTCGCGCCCCTTCGAGGACGGCGGCGGCGAGGTTCTCTCCAAGCGCTGCCCGCGGTTTCGTGGGGGGCGCGCTCGCCCCTGCTCACAAGCGTCCGCGAAGGCAAGGCTAAGCCAGGGCGCTGTTCGTCGCGATTCGCCGTCCTCCGTCGGCCGCTGGCTGGTGGAGGCGATTTCCGGTTCTGCTCTGCACAGATCGAGCATGGGAGGCCGTTTGGCATGGTGGATCTGGTCAGGGGACCACGATCCCACCGAGGCCAGAGCTGGGAAGGCCGAATCCTGTCGCCGGAGCTGGGAGCTCCCGGTAGCTGGGGGCTCCCGGTGTGCGCTGGTCCTCGCCCTCGCTCACCACTGTTTGGTCTGTTGTGCTTGATCTGATTTGCACGTCACGGGCGGCCGGATCACGTGATCTCGCTGGCCTTGTGTGCCTCTTTGTGAAGTCGTGGGCAGTTGTGTCGGGTGTGTGGTTGGCTGCTGTGTCTGCGCTCCGGGGCGGGGAGTCTCGGAAGTCGGGGCGGCGGCCTCGGGCGTGGTGGACGGCGTCGACTCTGCGGCGAGTGGCGTCCGTGGTGGGCTGTCCTCTCCTTCGGCTGCAGGGGCAGCGAGGGTTAGGCGGTCGGAGGTCGCGGTGTGGGCTGCTCCGCCGGCCCAGCTCCAGTTTTGGGGAAGACGCTTCCACCTTTTGCTCCTTGTGCGTCTCCCTGCCATCTCGATTCCCGGCGTCTTGCCGGATTTTGGAGCTGCGCAGGGTGGTTGGTTGGTGATGAGTTACCGGGGGAAAACCCTTGGCCGCGGTGAGGGCCACGACGACGGCGACACCCACGGGTTCCGTGCTCCTTCGAAGGCGTGCGTCGAGGTATCTATCCCATCTCAACCCTCCCCCTTCTTCGAGTGAAAGTCGTGTTCCCCTTCGGACGGCGGCGGCGCTGCAACGTCGCTTCCTTCTTGGAGGCGCCGTCTGGGGATTGCAAGGGTGGTGGTCGTGCTTTGCGGAAAGGGTGGTAGCCGTGGCGGCTTGTCTTGCTCGGCAACGACATCCTATCGTGTTGATTGGCGGGTGCCAGGTGTCTTCCTCCCAACAATGTTACCTTGTTCGCCATTGGGTCGGCGCCCTCGAGCCTGGGCGAGAATTCCCCTCTACGGCAACAACGACACATTTGGTTGGTGAGTGTTCGAGCTTCGGAGTCCTGCTCAGCCATGGTGGTGTGGATGCCTTCTTATGTCGCTTCTTCTTCATGGCGGCTTCGTCCGGCAGCTTGGGTCCGGTGGTGCTATCAAGTTCTTGCTAGCATAGTCGGTCTTTAGCATTGGCACCTCAAGCTGTTCTTTGTTGTTTTATTTTCTGTTTGCTTGTGGTGCCGTTGCTTGTAAGCTGTGTATCAGCTTGTTGTAATTGCCGCTGGATTCGCTGGGCTTTGTTAATTCAAAGTTGGGCATTATGCCTTTTTTCTATGAAAAAAAAACGCTAGGTTTGAGCGTTGGATCGTCAAGAACAACAAGACATACCGAGACGAGGAAGAGAAGGCCATGCGGTTCCGACTGTTCAAGGCCACCGTCGAGTGGATCGAATCGCATCCCCTGTCCGTCCAGCGGCGGTGCTTTGAAGAGGTGAACTGTTTCGCAGACTATACAGAGCAGGAGAAGCGGTGTATGCTGGCCTATCCCGACGGCTTGGACATGAACGAGCACTACGAGATGCTCAAGTCCGCCTTGGCCGCCGACCAAGAGAAAGCAGCGAGCCACTGATGATAAAGGAGGTCAGACGTGAGAATGGTGTCTGTTTGGTTAATGATATCTGGTGCAAATCAAGTGTCTGGTAGGTGTTAAAATTAAGTAAGTAGCTTGGTAACTAACTGCTTTATGTTAATCCGAACCACATATGTGTGGCTGGTGTAGTTAAAAAAGTATCTGGGCACTGGTTTAAGTCTGCTGCTCTGAAGCATGTGACGACGAACATTGTTATTTGCTTGATCTAGCCCAACTTACAAAGACCTCCTCTAGACATGGAATCTATTCACTATCACAAGAATATGCAAACTGAAAGAAAATGTCATAGATAAGAGAAGGAATGTAGGCTAATAGGAAACACATTTCACTCATAAACAAGAAGAAGATCAAAGAAAGCCACAACCTCAGAAATTCATCGTCTTTACTGAATTAACAGTCACAGAACATAACACTAACTGTGTTGCACTCCCGAACATTGATAAACTAGCAGAATCGAAAAGCTCAACTAATTGCCCCGGTAGCAGCAAGCAGGTCAGTTCAACCAGAGTACTTAACAACAAACATGGTGTAGAGTACAGCACAAGAACAGTGAACAGATAGGTACTCCATACATACATAGCTTTTGGAGCTAAAATGGGAATCGATCGAGGGCACATATCAGAAGAATGGGGCCCTCATCGGCCTCGCCTGCTTACGAGGCCGCCTACCACCTGGACGGAATGTCGCTGCAGCTTGAGCCTGCGATGTCGCTTCAGGTTGAGCGTCCCGGCGGCCAAGCATAAGTAAAAGTGAAGCCCTACGTCCTGAGAGATTAACTGGAGCCGCAGCTTCCGTCCTCCGGATCCGGTGCTGTTACAAGGATATGAAAATTCATAATGGAGTAGTATAAAATCCATGGAGAGGTGAAGGTAGGTAGGTAACCTTGCACGAAAGTGAACATAAGCGGTTCGGCTCGGTATGGAGCAAGCAGTTGCATATCATGCAGCGAGGGGTGCCTGGGGAAGCTCTGTGTCTAGGCGACCTCCTCATGGGCCGCAGGTGCACAACATTGTGTCCGTTGCATTTGTACGTCTGCAAACAGAAATTGTAAGGGTTAATGTGTGAGAAACTAGCAGCAGGAATGCTAGGTTTTTCTAAGATCCCAGATAACTTGATGAAGACCATTATGTAACTAAAACCAAGTATTATTTCGCTACACAATTTTCCGTAAAAGTAGGTCCCATCTTACAAGAGCTGAAATATTAATAGCCACATAAGTGCACTAACACATATGCTTATTAATTCTGTTCAAACTCTTACCTATTTGCGAGAAGCTCAAATTTTACTTTTACCTATTTGCGGGAAGTTTGACTGGACGAAAAGATTATTAGGAGGATTACAGTTCATGTGTTTCACATAATTAACTGAAGGAGTCAAAAGGACCTAGGGTTTCAACCCTAGCTGTCGCCGTCGGCGCCATCTGCATCTTCATCGTCGCTTTCGTCTAAGAATTGACGGGTCATCACCTCCTCTATGTGCCGCTCTTGCGGGTGGGGACCTCAGACTTGCGCAGGGCGCTATATAAAGGTCTTTAATGTTTTTTTAGATAAGGGGGTGCGGATCCTCAGCCTCTGCATCAAACGCAGTTATTCATCAAAGCTTATAAGTTACAACATTGATCAAACCGAAGTCAGCCGCTCGGCAACAAAAAGTCGCTACAACAATGATGGGGGTGACCATGATCAGAGCCGCATGCCTTGACCTCACACCTACACGCATCATCTACAATCGGAGTACCGGTCAAGCAGACCCTCAACACGCACCGCATGCGCGCGCTACAGAAGTCGCTACCGCCGTCTTCCTCGATCCCATCTTCAGGCCAAGATCAACGCCATGGCCTTGCAAGGCCAGCCGGCGACGTCGCCATGACCACACCACCACCCTGCCCTCGTCCATTCGCACGCATCCACGCGAGACCCCACTGCTTGTTGCCGAGTCACTATCATGGACGCGGAAAATGACACGTAATTCTCCAGTCGGGATATGCTCCAACACGATGCCCCCAAGGAGGAGAGCGACACCGGAAGTGCCGCCATCGTGCGATCCGGGAAACCTAGATCTGAAGTTTCCTCCGAAGCATAAGGGAGGGAGGCTAGAACGTCCCTGCAACGACTCCTTCAACAAGGTAACAACGCCCGCGGGTGCTACTGTCGTCGGCCCCGACCGAGTCGGAGCCCAGCTCTCGCCGGCCGACAAACTTGCCTCAAGATCCGCCGCACGGATATGAGAGGCAGGAGGCTGCCAATAGGCGGGCCGAAGCCGCACCACCGACAGAACCCTCGCTGCTCCTCTAGCCTCGCTGGGATCTGATCTGCGTCTTCAACACCTGGAAAATCCATGGTGCCCGATCCGCCAGCATGATCCACCCCCAAGTCCCAGCCGACATAATCGAGATCTCGGTTCGCCGCCGCCGCCGTCAAGGCGAGAAGCGTCGTCCCTACCGTCCGCCCGTGCCCCTGCCACGGCCGCCGCCATGCACTGTCGGGCCGGACGCTGTGGTGCCCGGTAGCTCCACGGCTCAGCCAAGGAATCCCAACCCGCGTCGGGCTCCTCAACAGAGAGGACAATCGATCCTCGCCGCCGCCGGCCAACTAGGCTTTGCCTGCCGAGCCCTGTGGAGGGCTGCCGAGGAGCGGTGGTTAGGGTTTCCCCTCCCGCCTCCACGCAGGGGCGGAGGAGAGGAGCCACGCAGGTGTTGCGTTATTTTAATCCTAGTAAACGGCTAATGTGTAAAGGTCCTTAATGTTAGAGCTTGGTTTTGGTTGTTGTCTTCTTCGTCAATAAAGATGGCATCGTCTGCAATAAGTGATCTTCCGCGCTTTGTTCGTCGGCGAGATCTCCTTCCCGACGTCAATGGTGGCTTTGAAGATTAGGTTTGTCTAGGTATGGTTCTTCAGATCTTGTTTCGTCAGATCAATTTTGGATTGTTTCTCATGGTTTCCGCGAGGAGGTTGGTCCTCGCATTATCTATCCCGGCTACTACGTCTTCCGCAATGGTGATTCATTCTGTCGGCTCCCAACGACATCAATAAAGTGGCTCGGTTATTTGTCCCTGGAATATTCATGGTGGTGCTCTTGCCGATGTTACTTGATTAATTTAATGGTTGTATGCGTGCACAAAGTCTTGGCATCGCGGCTCAAAATTGAAAGGGGGAGAATCTTCGTTGGTATTCACGGATCTGTGGTTTGGTGTTTTCGGCGTTGTTCTACGGCTACCTTCAGAAAAGTACAAGATTGTGTCATGGAGAAAGAAAGGGCTTGAAGATCTAATAGATTTACTCGTCTTTTTAGTATTGTTTTTTAATTGATATAATCGTGTACTCTTTGTTGGTTTAATATATATGGAAAAAAAAAATAGCATCGCTATGCTCCTTGATCTACTCCCTCCGTTTTTAAATATAAGATGTTTTAGTATTTGTCCGCATTCAAATGTATCTAGACACATTTTAATATGTATGTTCACTATTTTATTATGTATCTAGACAATATACAGACATCTAAACCATCTTATATTTAAAAACTGAGGAAGTATCTCTTATTGACAATATAAATTCTGAAGTTAATTAAAAAGCGATTCATCAATTTATGCATGACAATATACTAATGATTTGTGTCCCCGCCCTTTGTAAAGTAAATAAACGATACACAAACTAGTATAGCAAGGTAGCATTTTTTCTAAGAAAGAGTATTTTGTGCTACTATGAATGCAACCCATATTCTCTCCTCTCCTTTTTTTCCTGATTTCCTAAAACATGAAATGATTTGTGGATGCTAATACTATCATTTTCACTTGCAAAAAATATTAAAAAATATGACCAGAGTGACCTAGAAATGAAGACAACATTCAAATGAGTGCTTTAGTTAAATAACATGCACATAATACGATTTTTCCCGACTTAAAAAAGAAGTCACATTGTGTCTTTTTTTTTTTTTTTTGCATATGCACATTATCTAGCATGACTTACATCCATGACTTATTTAATAATTTTTGAAACTCAAAAATGAAAATAGAGGAGATAATGTATAGATTAGGTAATTAGTTGCTAAAATGACCTTCTATTTTTGTAAAGCCATGTTACAGATGATATTATACAAAAAACTGTTTTTGTACTTTTATCTGCAAACTGTTATATGCAAGGACAGATAGCAGGATATATATTTCCCTACAATATCATTTTAGTTTCAGGATCAACTTATTTGCTGGGGATACTAATTTCATAGCTAAACTAACTACAGAAAATTAGTTAGTGACTTTGCTGCCAAAAAATGTACCTGGTTAAAAATTATTGAGTTTCCTATGTGAAGTTATAGGGAAAGACATCTTCCAAGTTATGATTAAGAAAGCTTTGAGTTCTTGTCCTCTCGATGGTGTCGCTAGTGCCTAGCATGACAATGGTCACTGGGGTAAATAGACCTAAGAACCAAATCATGATTCTATCTCGGGCAGGATAGATTCCTTCCCACTGTGTTTTTGTAGCGCGGAGTGCAACGTATAGACATGTACACATACTACACCATCACACGCACACAAGAAGCTTGCTGAAAACAAGAGGTATGGAGCTTAAAGATTGGCGAAGTCACCATGAATTTCACGATATCGTTTTGACATTGTCTACCAAAGAAAACATATTCACCTTGATGAGACACGCGAGATGTCAAAGCTAAGGTTTTATTCGTAGTAATCTAGAGGGTACAACTACATGCACTAACCAACCAAGCAGTGCATATGGTTATCCTCCCTCCTACCATTCATGGAAATCGCCATCTTTATAATGTTTTCGCTCTCACAAAGCAGGAAGGATAAAAGACTAAAAAAAGACTTGACTCATGTCTATAACAATATAGCGGTATATACCTCTGCAAAGTATGCTTAGTTTTATTCGAGAAACATATTTTTAGTAGGTCTAATAGTCAAAGTGTTACGTCTTAGACTTTGTTAGTCTTCAAAATAACATATACATTGAATAAAAAATATGCATTGTGTATCTGCAGTACCTGTATGTAGGAGATGTCAACCCCGAGGCTGTTCATGTCCCTGGCACTGACGACGCTGCGGAAGACGTAGCGGCGGATCTTGAGGAGCCGGTGGGTGGGCTTGTCTTCGCCGTGTCTGCAGTGTGGGCAGGTGATCTCGAGGCAGTGCACGCAGAAGACGCTTTCCTCGGCCCTATGCAGCCGGTGCACCCTGCACTCTTCCCAGAACTTGGCCCTTATCAGAACCTGCAGCCATTTGGGCACCTCCTTTGCCTGCGGCACCAACGGTGGACCGTTGTTCTCCTCCTCAGCCTCCACATTGATCTCCTTCCCCTTCAATGAGTTACACGACCAAAATGCATATACAAATTATAAGTAAGTTACCAGATCACTTCCCTAAAAAAAAGGTTACCAAATCACTGAAAACTCAGAAATGGCATAACCGCTGCACACACCTGCACCCGCAGACATTTGAGCGCCTCCTCTGCCTCCAGCAGCTCTGGTGGCGGCAGCATCCACGGTGAACCATTGTTGCCATCTTGATCCTCCTCAACCTCCACCATGATCTCCTTCCCCTTCAGTGAGTTACACAACCAAAGAGATGCATATACAAATTCAAGTTAGTTACCAAATCACTTACGCAACCAAAGAGATGCATATACAAATTCAAGTTAGTTACCAAATCACTGAAAACATAACCAGCTGCAATTATGCGTCTCAAGGTAGAAATGAATGAATAGAAGTTAGTGTTTAATAATGTAAAACATGTATTTGCCAAGGCACAATTGGTTTCTTCTTTGGAAAGCTGGTCTATTCGACCTTGATTTGTTTAGCATCGTTTCAAAAAAAGATTGTGTACATCAATCCTCTTGACTCTTCTGATGTGACCAGTATACTTCTGTTTATTTTTAGTCAAGTTTCATTCACACGCGTACAAGGAGGTTATCGGTTCAAACATTAGTTTGTAGATCTAAAAATATAGTTAGTAGATCTAGTAAATTTGCTTTTGAGACAACTTGAGTTCCTTCTTGTAATGCAAAGTAAAGTGTTATGAGTGCTAGATTTACCAAAAGGATTTGTTGAACGTTTTGGAAACATTAGTTTTCATCTGACCATGAAATTTCCTTTTTGATCCTAGATTACTCCGATACATACACGGATGTCGGGATCCGCCTTGGTTTCGGAGTGATTCATCAATATTTTATTGAGGAAAAGGCAGGCGCTCTATCATCCGATTAGATTAAATAGTGTTTATGTACATAAGCTCTTATATAAGGAACGGATACATGGTGTCATGGTCTAATGCAGAATCGGGTCAATAATTTATTTATCTTAACAAATAGCATTCCGAATGTGAGAAATGGTGTCCAACTCCGACTCGGATTCGTGGTGTCCACGAAAAGAATTAAGCTTTGATGTCCTTGTAACACCACATAATAACATGGTTTTCTCGGGGAAATATCTTCTAAGGCATTTGATGCAACAAGAAGAATTGAAAGAGAAATCAAACAGAGAAACAAAACAAAAACAAAAAATGATGTTTGCAACTATAACACCTGTTTGAACATCTCCAGTAAAAAAATCATACCTTGTTGTTTGCCATGGATGAGCCACTGCCACGGGAAAACATGGTGGAGGATGGAGGTACAAGATCTTAGAAGCAGGAGTGCTTTGTATATTTTGAATTCTTCAAACAGCGGATGGTTATAAATGGATTAGGGGATAACTAGCAAGCCTACAGTAGTAAACAAAGCAATTAATTTGGTTAGTAGACTCCAAAGAGATCCAATATCTAAGATTGGAGGGAAGTAATTCCAAATAAAATCCATTAATTGATCAGTTTGTCATCTTCTACTGAAATGATGCGTCCACAATCACCCAGCATCCCCCTTGTGGCTGCCAGCACAACCAAGCATTTGCATGTATTTGTATACTTTGTAATTGCTAAAGATTTGCTCAATGTCTGATTATTTATTTTGCACAACAATTAGATCTCATGCAGATGAACAATGTATATTTTGATACTTTCTATGTAATACTGGATCTTTCTTCTTCTCCTCTCTCTTTTGGGGAGGATATGTAGTAAATCTTGCTTTTTCGGCGATATACATGTGAACTAATTACTTGTTTCTGCTGTTGTGCTCATTCATTGATCTTAAGATAATTCTTAACTGATTCCAAAAATCATTATCAACTGTGTGTGGACCCATTTCAACTATGCCAATCGGAATGGAAAATATGCGATCATTCGGATCAATGCCCACAGCAGTAAACAGTTGTGCACCACGTTTGGCTTGATGTGAGTACCATCAATGCAGATTATGGGCCTACACCCTTTAAGACGCCCTCTTTTGCGAGCGTAATACAGTGTGATGAAATGTTGCAATGTTCTTGTAGGGTTAGGGTGCTCTCTCTCCTCCACACATAGAAAGAAAGTGTTTATAGGGTTTGAGATCCTTAATTCATATCTATAAATCCCATATATAAGCCCTTGTATTGCTTCATGTTATCACCATAAATAATGTTCAAGGTTGCTCACCTGGATCTTCCCAATTTCAACATGTTTGGTGTCATGTTGAATTTATTTTGCACTTTCTAAGGCAAATGCCCTGGGTGACATCTTCTCATCTTCTCTCACATCTTCTAAAAACTCTAGGTGAGGAAAGGAGACGCCAACGCCTTGATTTCCCACTTTCTACGGCATATATGATGCCCATCAATTTCTTCACTAAGCTGCTACTACTATTTGTCACTGGGATCTACAAAACATTGCACAATGCCACCACCGGGGAACATTCAATGCACATATAACATACATAACCACTAAATATCCTTGTTTCCAAATTTGCCTAATTAACCGCAATGAAAATTTCAGATTGGCAATACACAACAGAAAAAACCATCTAATGGACATCCTAAACAACTATATTGTCAGATACAACCACAAAATCGACAACAAACTCAACGATCATGACTCAAATAAGAAGGCACAAAAAACATACCAAATATCATAGTTGTGGGCATGGGAACTCACCTTAGCTGGGAGCGATGCCGCTAGGTTCACAAAGGTGTGGTTCCTTCTTCGCCACCTGCTCCATCATCGACATGAAGAAAACTAGCCAGTCGTAGATCCCCGCTCTCTTGCCGCCGTATTATCGTCCCCCACGAGCGCCGAAAAATTTAGTTGAGAAGGGACATATTTGTATTTCAACTCTGCCGGAGGGTTTTTGCAATGACAAAAAGGAAAGCCAGGAGCCGGCTGGTTCACTGAAGTGTGCAGAACCTGCTCATTTCCCGCATGCAGCCACGCCACATTGTCACGTCGACATATACAGCGCGGCCAACATCGTTTGGATCTTTTTTTGCTCCAGCAATCCAAGATTATAGTCCCGTTTGAGCATTCAGCTAACGTATTGAACGAAATTGCACCCATGTGGCATGTAGTTGCGCCGCCAACGTCATTTCTATTCTCTACAAATAATTATAACTTTATCCAAAGGTATGTCTTCATTTAATACAGTCTTGAATTACTGCAAAGACAGGGACAGTAAGAAAGGGATTTTTTTTAGGAATTATCATTTTTTTCTGGCTGCATCCAAAGTGGTGAAATAATCCACAGTACAAAGCTAATACTCCCTCCGTCCACAAATAAGTGTCTCAAGTTTATACAAAACTGGATGTATCTAGACATTTTTCATGTATAGATATATTCACTTTTTGACAAACTTGAGACACTTATTTTTGGACGGAGGGAGTATGATTTATCGACCGGAAATAATTGTATCAAATAAAAAGGTCCATTTGCATATTAAAATCAAACGTTTATGTTTGTATGATTTAGATCATGAATTTCCAAAGGCCAGGATCAATAGCAAGGGCCTTTTACACCAGTTTTAGTGCTAAAACTAGTCGTCACTCTACTGGGGAACGATGAGTAGTTTTCATCTCGTGGTTGTTATATTAGGGAATGAAGACAACTACACTATCCTCTAAGTCTATGACTATGTCCTCGTAATGCAACAACAGAGTCTTAAGGGGGCAAACACTTGCATAGATATTAGAAAACGGAATCTACAAACCTCCTACTTTACATTCCAGGATATATTTTACTCCATCGTTCTGACTTCACGAAAAGCACAAGAATCCATTCAGCAAGTCCTACATATAAAGCACAAGCAAATTAATCACTGTTTTTTAAGTTCATCGTAAGAGCTCATCGATAACACACCTGTGTAGCAATGACAATAGTGAATTGAGAAAAGAAGGAAGGATTTGTATCTATCATTGTCGTTGGAGACTAAACATAATTAGCATTCACATCATCACGGAGCTTGTGGGGAAAAACATGTAGCTTTTGCCCTTGATTAACTCAAGCACCTTTCATCCAGTGAAAATAAAGATGAGTACTCAGTTTCGAAAGCTTCCTCGCTTTAATGGAAAAATAAAGTCTAAGATGAACATGATGAACTGTTGTCAACCAGAGGGACCTTGTCCTGAAACCTGAAGACACAGCAGAACCGAAAAATGAATTGGGTGATAAAAACCTCAAATAAGCTTTCAAGCAGGCTTCGATGTACGGTTCCAAAGGCATTTAGGTCGGTGAGAAGAGAACGGCAGTGAAAGCCTCCTCGATTTAATGGAAAATAGAAAGTCTAAGATGAACATGATGAACTGTTGTCAACCAGAGGGATAAAAAAGTCAAACAAGCTTTCAAGCGGGCTTCCAGCTCCAAAGGCATCCAGGTCGGTGAGGAGAGAACGGCAGTGCCCAGGTCGACTGAGGTTGCAGTCTGCAAGAAGATCTAGAGAAAGGCACCACCACCAGTAGCTACCAGGCATCAAAGAGACAAGGACGAAGAGCACATCCGCAGCACGTTTCTGCACCATTTCCTGTCGTTGGCTCTTAACAGATTTTGTTTTTCACCGTGTAGGCATCACTAAGGTTTTCACCCTCCGCATTTTAAAACGAAGAGGCCAGATTGACCAGCAAATAGATATGACAGCCATGAATACAAATGCCATGGGAAGTGACCTATCCGGGCACCATTCATATTCTTAGATTGGACAAGAAGTACTGCAGTGGTGACCAAGTTATTTAGCTACCTAAGCTGCAACGTTACTACAGCACTACTGACACGAAAGCACACCATAATAGTACAGCACCAATACATTCTGCGTCCATGTAAAGACCACTCAAGATACAAATCAAAAAACTACCAGTGTCTTCTCCGCACAAGAAAAAGAACAAGATTACAACCTACCAGCACCTGCCTGTGCTGCCATCATGTTATCTAAAGGAATTCAGTAGAACAGCAGATCTAGATATCATCAACGTCTCCAAAATTTTCACTGGGTGCCGTCACAGAACCTGCAAGGGCAGAAGAAAAGAAACATGCTTAGGTTAGGCCCAGTCGAAATAAAACTAAAAATCAAGCAACAAATAAAGAAGCAGTACATAAAAGGCACGAATTAGAGAAGTTTGGGTTGACACTCTAAGAATAGGATGCCGGCAGAAAATTTGCACAAAACTAGTACAATTTGCATAAGCATAAAAACAAGGCTAGCTAACGTTTCACCTCTCCCAGAAATATGAAATCTGGTCTAATACTAACTTATAATTAGAAAGATTCATGCATAGACAAAGAGGATAAAACAAATATGTGAAGGCAAAGCTTACTGATGTTGAGAGATTCTTACCTGTGGAATAAAAGCCAATGTAGGGTAAGACAGTTGCAGAGACATCGGCCTCAAAAACTTTCTTGTACATCATGGACTTGAGCTGGACTGCAAAGACACCAATTTTTGTCCATAGAAAAAACAGATCGTCATCCTCAACGATACCCAATATCCTGACCGGACGCCCACCAGCCAAATGATTATTTACCAGTGGCACCGATGGCACTTTCAGTGGAAGGTGTGCATCTAACTGAATGGTCCTGCGCAGAACCCATTCTGTAACACCCTCAGCATTTGTCTCACGCGCCCATAGACGCAGGTTGAACTCCGTCAAGGCAGCAAGGCCTAGCCCACCGTCCTCTGCCTTCATGATGTGGGCATTCCTTCTAAATACAGTATGTGTTTCTGGTGGAGACTCAATATGGTATAATCTAGACGTATCCAACTCAAAGGCAAGTATATACTTTGACTTCAGCGGCCAGTTTAAGATGTTATCAACAAGGATGCAAGGCCTTGAATCGACCTCAGATGGTGTTGGTGAAGACACCAACTGGTGCCAGCTGCCACTCTCTGACGAGTATCTAGAGGCATATGCATAACGTGTGCAGGTGAATACCCACACTATGAGGAAAGGGCAAGAGTGGCAGTCACCATTGTCCCTGTGGCCGGCTGCACAGAGCACTGTAGCATGGCTCTCAGGAACGATACCATAATTAAAACGACTATCCGCATCGGGATTACATGGCACATCTTTCCGGCTGCCAGTCATGGGGTTCCACACTTGGAGCTGATTCCAAGTTGAGCTGACAAGGAGGACAAGGCTGTGGCGGCAGCCAAGGACATTCCAGCAGGAGTCAGGTAGGGAGAAAGCTGCTGTTGCAACAGAATTAGGAGGGTCCCCAGTGGGGATAAAACGGGGAATGCTAGTGGAGTTGCTGAAGACACCAAGCACAGGAAGTTTCTGATGGAGCTTGCGAAAGCGGCAGACGAATTGGCGGTCTTTGATGAGGGAGTGCCATCGCTTGCAGACGAGGGATGTGCGGATCAAGCAAGTGGGGTGTGCTGGGAGGGAGAGAAAGATCTCGATGAGGACATCATCTGGCAGCTCGCTCGGTGAGGTGGGGGATAATAGGCAATGTGGTTTAGCCTTAAAAAAGAAGCTCAAACCTAACATATGGGATAAAATTTCCTTTATCATCAACAGGACAGGACCCATCCGCAATGCCAATGATGACACAAAGTTGGCAACGGTGGCTGCAATATGCATAGAGAACCCATATGGGTTCATTATCTTTCAGTGATTTCAATCTTGAGAGGTTCAGCTAGAGGGAACGGGCTATGATGATATTTCAAGGTTTGTTGATTCTTCCAATCATAGTTCCTGATATCTCGACTTACTTGAGTTACTTTAGAAACACATGAACCTTTAATCTCTGTCTCTCCACAGATCCTACAATTGTTCTGACGAGAACGATTGACATGTGCATCAATAACCCTGGAATTACACAGAGCATTAACCTTTGTTAGTAACAAGTTAGCAGATCTAAGACCTATAATGAAGCACGTAAATAGATATTCTAACATTTAATCCATATTTCCATGTCCACTTCTATTCAACTTAGGATAATCACATCTGGTAATAAGTTGTGTGCAGAGGGTTTCTTGCTGGTATCGATACAGAATTACAGTTCTATGTAAAATGTAAATAAATTAAGCAGGTAAATTTAAGCAAACTACTAAATATACTTAAAACAGATCAATACTTGCTTAGAACCATAGCAACTCCTAAAAAATACTGTTATACATGCACAATTGAAACAGAGTCTCTACCACGTACAGTACATAGTTAAAATTTATACCACCCAAATGGCGCTGCCTAAGGAAGATGAAATTTAGCAGATAAACATTAGATTCGAGATAATGCAAACAGCAGACTTAATGAACTTGAGAGAATAGAAGGAAATTGGATTGGGGAAAGCGAAAATTAGAACAAAACCGTCGGGACAAAATCTAGGACAGGAAAAAAATCAGTCAAAGTCCCGGTAGCAGGGGTGGATCTAGATGGCGTGCCGAGTGTGGAACTGCACACCAAAAATTCATAGGTAATAGCTGGATGAAAACAACCTCGTACCTCCAAACTCAATGGCTGAAGACTGTGGACGGGGTGAGACAGCACGAACGAGATGTCCCGACGAGGAATAACAGGAACGGCGATGGCGGCGACGCGAGTGAGAGGCGGGGGTGTTGGGGGTGCTGGGGGATTTGGATTGAGGCGGAGGCGGGGGCTGCGGCGGCGACGCTGAAATACAGCACGGGCACGGTGGCTGTAGTAGGTCGAACTCAGCCTCAGCGGGGCAGGGCTGTGGCCCTAGGTTATGAGGGTTTAGAGCAACACCAAAAGCTTAACATAATACATATCTCATATTTTTAGGCTTTAAAAGGAAATACATCGATCAACCACCAGAAGAACCACCATCCTGTCGAAAACTCGCTACACCTAAAACCCTGATAAAGGGGTGGAACAATTATGCCCTGACCTCACGCACCTACGCACATCATCTAAATTCAGAGGCTTCAACCGCGCGCCAGTAGCACAAACCGGTCCAGCCGATCCTGAGCGCACGCCGCATGCCCACAACAGAAGTCGTTGCCACCATCTTCCGTCATCCCATCTTCAGGAGCGATCAACGTGATGACCTTGCAAGACCTGTCATCGGCATCGCCACGACGCCAGACAGCTCCACCAACCTGCGCGAGTCCATCATCATACGATCGTCGTCGAGACCCCGCTGCGCCACGCCACAGACTCACCGTCGTCAACGCAGTAAATGTACACCGCTCCGCTTCTTGCCTCCTCTGTCCAGCAACTGCTCCAAAAACGATGCCCTCATGAGGGAGAGCGACACTGAAAGCGCCACCATCGTCTGATCCAGGATACCCAGTCTTGGGTTTCCCCGGAGCAGCGCGAGTGAGAAGATGGTGGCTGGCACCAAGGTAACGACGCCTAGACGTCGCCATCGCCTGCTTGAATGAATCGAAGATCGGTTTTCACAGGCAACCACGCCTCCCCAACTCGCCACCGGGACTAACTGTGGCATCGAGAGAACACCACAGTCAGCCACCCGACCACCTCCGGCGAAGAAGGAGGCCACCACCACCACGCCCAGGGTCGGAGCCCCGACGTCCTCATGTTGCAGGTGAAGCTCAAAAGCGGCATGCCGTCGACGAGTCGGGGAGATGGAGTAGGGCAAAAGCACGTCGGCCCGCCATAGCCCATCTGGGCCAGATCGGGTGCCAGAACCGGCCGCCACTGTCCTTGCACCGTCCGCCGCCACCTGAACGTCGCCATGGCCGTCGCCGCCTCGTGCCTCTGCCGTCGATCCGGGCGGAGCGAGGCGCCACCGCTCCGCCACGAACTCCGGCTGAGGAGAAAAGCCGCCGCCGCCATGCCACAAAAGCTTAGCCTTGCGACGCCCCCGAAAGTGGCGGCGGGAGGGGAGATCGTCGATTGGAGGCTGGAGACGGCCGACGGGGGCACCCTTGTGCGGCGTGGCGCCGCCGCACGGGGGTCGGGAGAGGATGAGGTTAGGTCTCATTTATAGATCAAGTTAAAAGGCACATAGAACTGAAAAGATAGGAGAAACCTATGTGATAAATCAACGGCTATCCCTTTTTTCGATACCATCGTAACAGCCGAAAAGAGAGACAGATAACCTCTTCCCCTGAGCTCGGCGTGGCTTCATCGTGCATAGTAGCTTTTTGAACCTTCAAAGTTATTTGCCATAGGACAAAGCATTGTCGTTGAAAGAATCAGACCAGAACAACACGAGTTCGGACACACCATCAAAATTCAGAACACACCCCCACACAACGACATCGGAGTAGCGAACCAGAACTGTCAGCCTAAAACTACGAACTCAGCACAAGGTGCACCATCTTTCAGTTGTCACCGACACAAAAACCGTATGCGTCTTTTCTTGGACAAAACCTCTATGCTCCATCATGGCGCCGGAGACAACGCCGTGGCAACAGGGATAGGGCAGGAGGAAAGACCCATGTGATGGAATCGTCACGGCCGCCTCACCGACACCATCCATGAACCCTAAATCCACTGACTGGAGGATCGTAAGCACATGATGCCATCAACTCCGAGACGCCACCATGAATGATAACGCTGGTATGGGATTTGGAGTTGAAGCGGGTTTATTTGTCAGACGCCACTCCCACCACCTAAACAACGCATTACGCCAAAGTATCATAATCCTAACTTTCATGCCAGAACAGAGGAAACGGGTAGAGCAGCAAGCGGAGGGAGAGAGGGCAAGCCCTTCACTCGTGGAGATCGGAGGAAGAAGGTGGAGTCGCTCCAAACCCTGTTTTTTTTAACCTTTGGGGAGTTAATAATCTTTCTCCAACACCTTACTCATCTGTGGGCTCAAACCAAAACGAATTTTCCACAAGTTGATGTCTAACCGGCAAATTTGGCAATCCCTAATCAGGATTCCAAAGAGAGGCAACGCGGGCACCCCGCACGTCGCCCTAATGCCCACCTTCCTCAAGCCTCTTCTCCAAAGCAACACGCAGTCATAATCGAGTCCCCTCAGTCCGCTGTTAGCGCCCTCTTACTCATCACCGGGTAACCAGACAATCAGTGTTCTTGTCGTCAGCCATCCCCGCCGCCACTCTCATCGGACAAAATTGATATTCTTATGATGGAGAATTGGTGATGGAACAAAAAAAAACACGCGAAACATGGAGGTTTATGTGTCGGCCGTAGAAGGCAAGAAGGCCGCTGTCAAACTACGCTGGGCCTATAGAGAGTGCAAGTTTCAGCTACGTACTTCTATTCTAGCAATTCAATGGTAGGAAAAGTAGCAGCAACTCGCCAGTCGCCACAAGATGAACGCATCAACTTTTCATGTACTCCTTTTGAAAAGAGAGATGCAAGCCACAAGATGAAAGCATCAACTTTTCATGTACTCCTTTTGAAAAATATCTCTTAACAAGATAAGTATCAACACACCAGACGCTTACATAATAACTTGTGCAGCCAGCACAGCTAGCTGACGAACACTTCCGCCATTTCAGGACACGGATTTCCTGTAACAACATCAGCAAAGCTGAACATTTTGGACCACATCATGAAAGACCGCACATGTGAGTTAATCAAAATGTGTTTTCCTGTTTTCTTTTCAAACTATATCTCATTCTGTCTATTCATAGACAACAACACGAGTTCATGCTGGGCTGCTTTCCCTCCCTCCTCAACGGGAGGCACTAAGCACGGTTGCATATGGCATGAGTACATTTACAAAGGTACACAGGTCTACATCGTAAATTAAGCTATGTTCTCACTCGCCTATATATGTCGAATATAGATGATATATATCTTGAATATAGCCGCTAACAACAAGACCTGCAACTGACTCAAGGGTGAACGATGTCCTCATGCTATGGAAACATTTCAAAAATTAGATTTATTGTTTCACAAAATGTCCCGGTGAAAGTGCCCTGGGATCGAGTTGCCCTGCTGAGATTGTCTGAGGTGCATGGACAAGGCGTAGTTATTTATCTGTGAAGATGTAGAGAAAACAAAACATCATTTGCCACAACCTCCTAACATTCAACGAAGACGTGATAAAACAAAATAGTAAGACAACAAAAATACTGTACCTCAAGGCTTCTAATTTGTTCCCGGTACTGTACAACCAACTGCTTCAGTTGCTGAAGCTCCTGGTTTCTTTGTTCATGCTCCTTTTGGCGTTCATATTGTATTGCCACGGCTTTCTTAAGAATAGTATTTTCTTTAATGACAGTTTCAAATTGTTCCTTGTATGACGACATTTCCTGTTTGAAAGCAACAATATCTCAGGCAGAGCACAAGATACTTTCAACTATAGACAGGTCATGTAAACCCGCAGACATTCCTAGTGCAATGTAATTCAACTGGTCATATAAACCTATGATCAGTGTATTTTATATTTTAAACCATCATATATTGATATGTTCAATTGATAATGATGCTGGAATAACAAGACTACACAGGAGTCAACTTAATCCAACTTCTGGAATAGCCAAAGACTTAAAAACCTGGGCTGGTAAATATTTTACAAGTATGGGATAAATAAATTGGCTGCACAGTTAAATTTCTTTCACTCAATATTTACCATTCAATAATTTTAACTCAATTATGTACCATGAATAGCCTACGAGTTAACACAATAGGTATTACCTTACAGAAGTGAACGAAACCACCCCTTGCACAAAATGGTATAGATAGACCATCGTATGAAAAATGCAACGGTTTGATTCCTAGAAATTACTAGTAAATAAATTGCAACGACGAAAATATGAAGAGAGCAATTTAAACAAAAGAATGTGGAAATAAGGGAACAAGTCCCATGGAATAGTACATTTCAGAAAAAGCAGGTTTTTTTTACAAAGTGCGAGATATATGAAATGCATTTTGCGAAGTCTTCGGTACTGATAAGGTATCTACCAGGAACGAACCTATCCTGCAGTTACGTGGCGGTGCAACATGCGCTGTTGATTTGACTCCCCTTTTTCATATTACATAGTTCAGTTCTTGAAGATCATGTACGCAAACCATGAGTTGCCTAAGAACTGACCCTCAACTGACTTAAGAGTTTCCAACCGGCCACCGGAACTAAGCTACCAGCACAAAAATGGATAAAAGAGCAACACCCATAATAATATTGAAGGTTGGATAGCTAAGAAGCAGGCAAGTTACAAAGTGCTTTGGGAGGGTATTCAACTACCTTCTGAAATCTCTGCATTGCTTCAGTATGGATACAAGATACAGTGGACTTCTGAAAAGCCTCCAGAACTCTTGATGCGCGAGCCTTTGCATCATCTGGATTAGATGAACTTGCCATCTCATTCATAAGAATCTCAACCCATTGGGTGGTGCCTGGTGCAAGGTTATCTGCACCAGGAACACTTCCTATGGGTGCAGGAACTTCATTACATTCTGCAATGCCTGTAGCGTAAAGCAAGATATCGGTCATCCTTAACATCATTGTTTTCATGGAAGAATTATCCCCAATTAATCTAATCAAAACATGAAAAATGAATGCACGAATCAGGCCAAATATATATATGCAAACCTTTTGTTATCTAAAGCATGCTACTTCCACTGAACACAACATTTTTTTACTTAGTACAAGTATGGTTAGGCAGGCATTTTAGCAAATTCTTTAAACCATTAGACGCCATGTTAATATGAACAGAGGAGTAGAATGTGATATTAAAATTGCATTACATTAATTTCACAGACAGGTGGAGCTCCTGCTGGAGAAACGGTGCTGAGACCAGCTGGGTGAGTGGATACTAACATAAAAGTAGACAGTAACTAAAAATTGACAAAAGAAAATGATTGACCACAATCTGACATGCCAAGAGGAAGCAAATCTTAAACCAAAACAAGAAATATCCAGCTAGGTGAGTGGATACTAACATAATAGCTGACAGTAAAATTTTGACAGAAGAAAATGCTTCACCACAATCTGCTATCCCAAGAGGAAGCAAATCTTAAACCAAACAAGAAATATTACACGGTATCCAAGTGTCACAGGAGGTGGAGCTTAGCGCTTAGGGTTTTACGTGAGTAGTGGTTGTAATCAGCCATTTTGTAACCTTGTAAGTTATAAATACTTGTTTTTATCTATCAATGGATCAAGGCGCAAAGGTTTTTGAATTTTCTTGGTCTCTTTTAAACTGCATGGTATCAACATCACATCAAGGATCATAGACTTCTACACTAGATTACCTTCGTTAACCTCAGTAGACATTTCATTGGGAGATTGATACACTGGATCCACATTAAACTCTGTGGGTTCTAAGCGCAGAGGAAGTAAACACTTTATTGCTGAATCCAGATCATTTTCACACTTTTCCAGAGCCTTTTCAATAAACTGAAATGAGAAAAGCTTTGATAAGGCTTAACGTTGTGAGTAACGGATTAAGCTCTCAAAAAAGACATACTTGTACCACATTAACAAAATGCAAATAACATGTCAATAAGAGCATTGGCAGTTGATTAACGGGTTAGAAAATTTTCTAGATATGGCAGGATGTTGTTATCCTTCTTTTTAGCACCTGTAAGGTGTTGAAATTCAGATGACAGTGTCCCATGTAAGATAAGGAAGACAACATGTGACATGAAGCAAAATCAAAAAACAGCATCTTAGGTGATGCCAAGAAAGTAAGAAACACAACAAGCCACATAACACGCATAGTACAAAACAGGCAAAGAAAAAGACCACCCAATCACCCCGAATTTTGAATGGTACCGGTTACCATGTTGATCTAACCCAGACCAGGTTATTTAACTCGGAATTCAATGTGTCAAAACACATAGGAATGTCAAAATAATATGCTTGTAACAAACATGCCAAAATGAAGTATTTTTTTCATGCAAACTAGTGGAGGCAGACCGTGAGCCATCCGAGGTGATGTGGGCAATTATAGGGATACTGGAAAATAAATAAACACCCAATATAAAAGATTGTATTTCTTTCTCTTGAAGTCATGAATCTCATATCTCAACAATAAAGAGAAATCATATGGTTTTTCATATCTGACTAGAAGGAGCAACCGACAAAGGCACACCACATCATATGACTAAGAGCCGATCATCAAAATTGTAGGCAAGGAAACCACAAGAGTTAAACCTAAAATACATGATCTATTCATGTACGAATAGTAGTACAAAAATTTCTAATTTCAACAGTTAATGGCGGTTTAACCCAAATTGTTTGCAAGCCGCATAATGCTAATCTTGCACACAGAACCTAACTCCATTTCGGCCCAAACAATTTCAACAATGCAAAACTGAAGCAAACTAGCTGTTTCCTGCAACTCCATCTAACCTGGTCACCGTGAACCTAATCACCCAGGGGTGGCAAGCACGGACATTGGCTCAGCAGTAACAACAGGAGGAGGGGTTCTTGGTCGCTCCTTGCGCAGCCACAGAAGCGAGAGCTACTACTTGTTTCGGGTGAAAGAATCAGTTTTTCATGTTTAACTTGGCAGCGGGTTCGAGCAGGGTGCGGTCACCTCAAGCCTCGCGGAAGGGAACCGCGCGCGGAGCACGGCCACCAGTCGGGGTCGGCGGCGCCCCGCGGCTTGGGGTTTGGGCTGCCGTTTTCGTGTCCGCGGAAGCGCGCGCGCTTGGAGGGCGGAGGGTACGCCGCCGCCGCCGCCTCCGCCTGGGATGGGTCGTCGAAGAAGGAGGACGACCGCTTCCGGTGCATCGCCGCGCACATGGTGGGCCGTCGTCGCCGAGGCCAATGCCGCGCGGCGCTCTCCTGTTGCCGCGGTGGGCGCAGCGGCGGCCGCCCTGGCGAGGTGGGGGATGGTCTGGCTAGGGTTTCTTGGCGGAAGGGCGGCGTGGATTGGTACGGGTGCGGAGGGGAGCGGCGCGGATGGGTAGTGGGGAAGAAAAGGTTGGGACGACTCGGACAGGCAGGAGACGTTTGCTCGGTGCTTCACTGGCGGCGAGAAGGCCTTGCGTGATGCCGATGGGCTTTGCGCCTCTACCAAAGTGACGTATTCGCAAAGGTAACCAATTTCAAAAAAAATAAGGAAAAGTATAGTAATCACCGGGATCTTGTCGTCCCGTCATCCTGCTCTCGCGCCGTCCGATCCGTTCTGATCGTGTGGCTGGGAAACGTCTACGTCGCTCACGCGTCAGCCTTATCCATCGCGGCTCGCATCAACATGAATACGGTGCAAGCAACGGCACAAGCACCCAACAAAATAACAACAAAACAGAGACTAGAAGTAGCAAAGCTACTACTAAGGATGGCAATTTTATCCATGGAGCCGGGTATCCATGGATATCCGACCCGGTGGATGAGGGTTTGGAGGGCAGTTTTTGCCCATGGATTTCATGGGGTGGATATCCGCTAACTCATGGGTTGGGCACGGGTAAAGATTTTCCTCCACGGATATCCAATGGATACCCGACTGACATGTAGGACCCACATGCCAGTGGGTTATGTATTATTCTCCAAGCCCATCTCTTAATATTCTTGAGGCCCAACTCACCCAATGACCCAAAGTCACGTAATTACTAATTATTGCTAACCCTAAACTGCTCCAGCACGTAATTAACGCATCCACACACCCGCACACCCGTACGCAGCCGCCTCAACTCCTCATCTCCTCGTATCCACAGTGACTTTTGTGGTGTGATTTGTTTGAGATTCTACATATTTTAAGTACTTTGTGGATGAAATATTGTTGATTTAATACTCTGATGCATTTCTCGTGGATATCCATGGATATCTGGATATCCGGCGGGTTTGGATATGGGGCGACATCCATGCCCATGGATACTTTCGTGGGTGGGCAATAGTGATGCTGATGGATTTAGATTTGGATCAGGTTTTGGTATATCCGCCCGAACCCGCCCCGTTGCCATCCTTAGCTACTACCAGCAGAAGTCAAAGGATTAGTAAAGCAAATACTTGCCTCAGAAGTAACATCATATCTACGCCGCCAGTAAAAAAACAGCGCCTTGTACGGATGCATGCGTATATGTAGAATATACGGCTCGATTCTTCTCCACGGCATATGGCTCGGCTCACTCAGCAATCTCGGCGTCGCCGGCATCTTTCTCTCTGTATTCCAGCAACGTCTCCTAGTATTATTTTCGTCTGTCGCTCTCTCTCATCCTCTCACCTCTGGCTCTCTAATCTCTCTAGCTTCTTGGTGTTGCTCCCTCGACGGATGGAGTGTGGCGTGAGCTATGAGTGCTGCAGCAGCAGCAGCTAGCTAGCTATTTAAACAGATCGCTAGAAGAAATATCTAACCGATCGACCACTCGCCAGCCAAAATATCTAGGCATCCTTTAGTTTATACGGCTCGTTGAGCTGCTACGCGTCCGGCTGCCGTTTGCTTTTCTTTCCTCGGACGACACGAGCGAGCTGACTAACTCCAGTCCTACTCCTCATCCTCGCGGCTCGCATCACCACGCCGCCGCTGCTTAATCCACGCCCACCGCCGCCGACCAATCCACGCTCTGCCGTTGCGAGCCACCGTGTCCCGCGACCGCCGCCGGAGCTCACCGCCGCCGCGACCCTCGGTTCGCGTGAGCCGCCACCGGGCCTGCTTCTCTGCGCCCCACCGCCGCGTGCCGGCTCCCCGCTGCCTCCAATTGGTCCGCCCCGAGCCTCGCCGCAAGGCCGCCGTGCTCCTACCCTTGCCCGGGCCCCTGCTCGTCTCCACCGCGTCCGATGTGGCCATCCGCGGGGACGGCGATGCCATCGCCTTCTCGGTGCTCCGCCACACCGTGCGCCCCTCGTCTCCCTCGCGACCGAGCCACAGGTCCGGCGACGACAGCGCCAGAGAGCTCGGCCTCTGCTGCCGTTGACCTGCGAGGTCGCGCACCGCCGCCGCCTTGGCCCAGTGCTCCCGACGCACGCCTCCTACCTCGGACCTCCCGCCGTGCGCGCCGCCGGGATCCAGCCGGAGGAGGTCCTGGTCCTTGACGCCGTCCGCAGCGACGCGTACAGGGGCAGAATCGCCACGAACGAGACAGTGGATGTAGCACGGCTCGTCGGCTGGGATACGTCTATTTTGCATCACTATTTATATCATAATTTACTGTTATTCATTGATATATTTCATATTTAGAGATGATAGTTATGTTATTTTACCTATTTTGCATGTTTGATGATTATTGGAGAATTAAACACCGGAGTCAGAATTCTGCTAGAAAAAGGACCGTCAAGACACTATATTTCTGAAGATCAATAATTCGAGGAAAACATCCCAAAGTTCCTATTTTGTCAGATGACGGAGGTAGCCAAAAGGGAGGCCAAGGTGGGCCACCATGGGCCCTCACCATGTGGTGGCGCGGCCCACCTTGCTGCCGCGCCGCCAGGTGGTGATGTAACAGCCCAAAGTTGTGAACCTCAAAAATCCGAGTAAATTTTTCGCTTTTGCATTTCATCCATGCATCATGGCATCATTTGTTCAATTGCTCATGTTGAAACCAAGTTCTGGACAACAAATTAAAACAAAAGGGAAACCAAAAGCTATACTTGTTCTCAAACAAGTTACACTCCAATGAGTTGGTTGTGACAAAAACCAATTCAAATAAGTTCCATAATTGTCAAGGAAGTTCCAAGGGTTGAAAACGATGTTTTGAAATTGCTGAATTTTCCAAAGGAGCAACATTTCGAATTCTAGCAAAATGCCCGAATTTCAACTCTATGAACCAAGGGTGTCCAAACTATTTTATTTGAAGCCCCAATTTTTGTGTAGCTTCTACTCAATATGGGAAGGCTCCCCAATTTTTCTCATTTTTTTATAAAATGTGTTGGTGCCCTATTAAAATTCAGGAAATGTTGATGTAATTAGAAAATAACTGGGAAGGACCAAACTATGATGAACTCAAAACTTCCAGGGGCCTATTTGCAAAAACTCCATCTCCCTCGTTCTGTAGCGACCGAGGCCGTCGCGTGCCCGCCGGACCACCTCGCCGCCCTGCCACCGCACGCCGCGCCCGGGCCCCCTCTGCCCTCTCCCCTGCAAGGAAGAGAGCCCCACCTCGCGCGTGCTCCCCATCCCGCACCCCTCGCTCCTCTGTCGGTGCTCCCCTCCCTCTTCTTCCACGGCGCCATGGCCGCCGAGCTTCGCCTCCGCATCGCCGGCGATTGAGGGCGCCCCAAGCCGCGTGAAGGCCACCAGCACCTCCGCCGTGCTTCCCTGCCCCTCCTCGAGGCAGGAATCGACGTTGGGCCGCCGTATTTTGTCGTCGCCGTCCTCGACTTCTTCCCCGACCTCCGCCGCACTCCGAGCTCGATTCTGGCCGTCTCCGCCGCACTCCGACCTCGCCGTCTTCGCTAGCGTGTTCGTGGTGAGCTACTGCCCGTCGCTGGCCCCTGTCCCCTTCCCCTCTCACGCCCTAGCTCGTCGTAGCACCACACGCCGCCGTGCGTTCGCCGTAGCCGTAGCTCCCCTTCATCGCGTGGAGAACCCAGTGCCAAACCCGGTTTTCTCCGGATTCTGTTCCGGGTTAAGTAAAATGCTACTGGACCGTTACGTTTTTATCCGGTTTACATCCGGAAATGAACCGAAAACAATTCCGGAAATAATTTTCTCCCGGTGAAAAATCCGGAAAATTCCGGAATAAATTCCGGAATTCAATACTGATGTTTAAATTTCTATTTTCTTTTCACTCTTGTATCCCTAAATGTATAAATTATATATTATTGCTAATTAAATCATCAAATGGTCATTTCAAAAAGGAAAGTTGTAAAAATAATAACTTTTATTGGTGTATCCGAAAAATGCGGGTAATACACCAAAATGTCCAGAAAATTGTGATTAAAACTTTAAAATAAATATTATGCATTTTTTATCACATTTGAACTACAGTGCTTCGAGTAATATTATAATCATAAGTTAAAGGAGGGAAATTATAAAAGTAATAACTTTTGTCGGGACCTCCGAAAAAGGTGTTCTTTATATCAAAATGCTCAGAAAAATGTGCATCAATCAGTAGCATCATTCTCCTGCGTGTTTACATGATCTATAGCACAGGAAAACATTAAAACATATATGAAGCCATATTTCTCTCTTGTTGAATAATTATTTCCCCACCCCATGTAAACTGGTAGAACTCGTTATAATAATTCCAGTGCATTAAACATGTCATGTCATCATGTGTCTGTGCATTGCACCTGTTGCATCCGTGTGTATTGACTGTTCCTTCTCGGTATTGCTTGTGCATCGGTAGATCAAGGACTGGAAGTAACACCCCCGTCTCGTGACGATCCGTACTACCAGCCGTATCAACAAGGCAAGCGTAATCCCCCCCCCCCTCTGAGCATATCTTATCCTATGTTTCCGCAAATATTTTCTCCACTATAATATTGCATGCGGTTCCAAATGTCAATTTTATTGGATTAGAATATCCTATAGTTGCATTAAGATTCCGATGCCATTATCTGTTTCCCTCCTATTATCCATAGGTCTGTATTGTTGGCCTGAGATACTAAACTATGCTATGTTGATGCTTAGCCATGCTTAGGCAAATGTTATCCGTCCGATGGATATTTCATGTTGGAAACAGGTGTGAAATGTTCAGATGATGTGGAGAATTGTGGTGACAGGTAATAAGATGCTAAAGGTGGGGATGAGAGGCCACTGTGGTTGTGGTGCTTTGTCTCGTTCTCGTCGCCTAGGTGCGAGTTCTTTACCTCCCAAACCAAGACTAAGCGTGCAACCATGCGTGAGGCCTATGCATTCGCAGTGCAGGAACCCTCATAGACTAAATAACTCGGGCGGGGCTAGCCAGGGTCCTCTAGTTCGGGCTTCCATTTGCGCGTGCGTGATGATGGTGGTATGAACTGGGATGAGGATGGTGGTGTTAGGAAAATGAGTGGCCGTGGGGCAGGGTGTGGTGATCTCGTGTCCTGCCGCCACTGATGATCCTGGAAAGTCCTTAACGAGGGAGAAGTCAACACCGCTCCCACCCAGCCGGCTTTCCAAGGAAGAGAGCTAATGATCAGGTAATGGGTCGGACGGTACGCATGGCAAACATTGTACACCCCTGCAGGGTAAATCTTTTCGAAAAGCCGTGTCCACGGTTACGGACGACTTGGGAAAGGATGATAAGATCATAGAATAACTTGAACGGAATGATTAAAAACTGGGTACTAGAGGTACCACTCACAAATGCAAGGTGAGCTTCCTCGAGGTGATTCGGGGAGGTGCCTTTGATGAACAGGTACAGTGGTTGATGATGAAAAAGGGTGATCAAGAGAAAAGAGTTACTTCTTACCCCCTTTTGAAAATACTCTGAATAGTCGAAGCCATTGAGTTATGTTTTCATAAATAAAATCAGCTTTATGCAAAACAGCCATAAAACTTTGAAAGCCTCATCGAGCTAAAGCTCTATATATAATCTTGCGAGTTCGTCGAACTCAACGTCGTTTGTTTTGTTTCAGAGGAGGACTTCACCGACCTCGAAGGTGGGTTCTTTGTGGACGTCGACGAGTAGTCTGGGGTTCCCAGGTGGCAGCTTGGGACATTCCGGAACCGCTGGCGCTGGATGTTTATTTGTAGGCCTCTTAGGCCATACTTTGGTTCTTGTTGTTTAGAACAACCTAATTCGCTTCCGCAGGTTGTAATATTGGGTCTGTGACCTCTGGTTGTCATTTGCTATCTTTCTCTATTATAAGAGTTGAACTATAACGATTTGTGTCGTAGAGTCTGTGATGTGCCATGTAACATCCCAAAATTAAAATAAGAATTATAAAGACCCAAAATTCAGAACCAACAAAAACTTTTTGAATTACTTCACTACTGATTGTGTTTTCCTCTATATTGTTCTGTGTGACATTGTGTGACTTGTTGTTAAGTTGGTTGACTAGTAAATATTAACCTAAGGAAAAATATGTTTAACCTTGGTGATCATGTTATGACAAGAATATATCCCCTATATCTTTTACATTCTTATTTTGGACAAGGTCCATTTCCATGATTTGATTTTAGCAACAAATAAAATACCCTTAATTGAGACAGTAAAAGTATTTCCAAAGTTATGTGTTTCCAAAAATATGGAGATTCATATGTTGCCTCCTATATAGTCTTCAACCTTGATATTTTACAATTCCTATTTTAGAAACTCCTATGTTTCCACTCCATTTGGAAATAACTCTTGTGGGAAATATATTACCCCACATATTTCCATTCTCAAACCTTTTGAAAACTATTCAGTTATGAGTTGAGCCATTTCCTAAAACTTCATCTTGTCATAATTAAGTGTGATAATTTTTACAAGATAGTATTTCTAATTATGGAAATGGTGGTGTGACAAATTCATGTGGTTTGATTTGTGTGATCTTGATTGTGGTGTTAATATTGTTTGTGTATTGTTACTGGTAATGTGTTTGCCCTAATTAAGAACTTGGAGAAAAGAAAAGAAGAGGCATAAAATGAAAAGAACCAACACATAAAAACAGGTGACAAGTGTCACACAATTTCTCCAAGTAAGGCATTAATCTTTTATTCAAACAAAATTCAGTGGAGTGATGTTATGATCACTCTTACTTTATTCCTACACTTTTCCCCCTCAAATTATTCAACAAAAGGAAATTAAGGCCATGAATTAAAAATGACCTTAATAAATTATTTCCCTCCCTAATTCTCTATTTCCCTTCAAAACAAATACTTTCTCTATACCAATATAGGTTATTTGAAGCTACCATATTTGTCAAGAAAGTTCCAAGAGTTCAAAACAATATTTGTTGCTTGTTTTAAAAATATTAAACGAATAACAAATAGTATTTACCAAAAATACCATATTAAAACCCTATGAACAAAAATGTTTCAAAACATTTTATTTTCAAATACCAATTTTTGTGGAGCTTCCACATGTATATGGGAGGCTGCCTGAATTTTCTCAAATTTTTATAAAATGTTTGGGTACCTCAAATAAATCCCCTAAAAGCTTCTGGTTTAAAAAAGAAATGGAAAAGGACTGGTTTGTGATGAAAAAGAATTTGCCAGGGGCCTCTTTGCAAAATCATCATCATCATCGTCCTCCCGCGCGGCACGGCGTCGTGCTCCCCGCAGCCGTGTCCCCGCCGCTTCGCGCCGCCCGGCCCCTCCCCTCTTCTGCTCTAAGAGGAGAGCCACGCTCCACTCTCCACCCCTCTCCTCCGTGACCTCGCTCCCTCTCCCCTGCTGTCCCCAGCTCCCCCCGACCACGCAGCCAGAGCCCGCCGCCGCCGGTCGATTTGTTGTCCCCGCAGCTCCCCGGCAAGCACGGCACCGCCCAGCCGCTCCCCTACCTCCCCTTGACCGCGTAGGCGCGCTCGATTGAGCTTGAGCCTCTCCCTGGACGGAGGCCACCGTGGACCGGCCTCGAGCCTATATAAGTCCCCCCCCCCGAGCCTCTCTCTCGCCACACCTCACAACTGCTCTCATTCCTGCTCTCCCCTCACTCCACTCCCTCACCGTGCACCGCCAGGAGGACCGGCAAGCCTCCGCCGCTTCGCTGCCGCGGCAGAACACGGCCACGCTCCGCTGGAAGCCGAGGTCAATGTCGACCACGGACGAGCCGTGTTTCCTCCTCCCTTCGTTCCCCTCGACCTTGCCCTTGCTCCGCTACACCACCGGAAGCTCACCGCCCTCTTCTTTCCCTCTTCTGCACACAGGACCAGCCCCAGGAGATCGCCGGAGCTGGTGCACGGCCGCGGAAGTGGTCAAGCACGGGCCCGACGCTGGAGCCTCTCGCAGCACGCGCCGCACCTCCAGCCACTTCCCCCACGTCGCCGCCATCGATTCGCGGCATCTCCACGCCCTCCCGAGCCCCGAGGTGAGCAGTCCATCCTCGCCACCGTCTCCGGCCACCGCAGCGCCACCAATTTGAGGTCGCCGCCGGCGCGCTCTCTCCCAACCGTCGGATCTTGATCCAACGACCGCGTACCCGTTCATTTAGATGAGCCGCTGACGGGCTGGCCCCACCCGTCAGCGATCTGATCTTTTCCAGCACAGAAAAATTATCCGCTGGGCCACTGACGGGTAGGACCCACCCGTCAGTGTTTTCCACATTATCCACTCCGATTTATAATTCGAATTTTCTGTTTAATTTAGAAATCAATACTGTACTCTACTTCAAAATTCAATAACTTGAGATTTAGGAATCCAAATAAATCAAACTCAATTGTTCTGGAAAGCTTATGAAATTGTTTAACCAACCCAATTGGTCTCATGTCATTTAAATAAATAGTTAAAAAGTATTATTGAAAATGGCACAGAAGGTTTAAAATCTAAACTTGTTTGTTTCTGGTACTCTGTTAGTTCAAATAATTCCAAACCAATTTTGCTAGCTTATTACTGCCTTGTGTTAGCTCCCCTAAGTTTGGTAGAATTAATTAAGCAATATTAATTGTTGACTTTAAGATAAACCCTTCTGGACTAAAACAAACAAATATGTTTATTGGTTGACCCAAATGGGTTAGGACCAATTTTTATAGCTCACATATAGCCTTGTTTACTTACCCCTAAAAGGATTTAATTTTTGGAACAACAGAACATATTTGGTGACCAAAACTTGATTATTAAGCTACTGGATTCAAACCAATGTGTAGGGAGTTTGGTAACTCCAAATGATCCAATTCAAATTGGGTTGTCTTCTACACATCAGTAGCTTTCTATAGAAATTTAGTTTGTAATTTTGTGACCAACAGAACTCAAGTTGTGCAATTAAACATGTTTAACAAGTTTCTGCCAAAATTTGGACATAAACAAATAATGTTTAATTCAATTATTTTGAAAATCAAATTGTATTGTTTGATGAATGCAGTGGCTATTGAGAGCATTTAGGATTGTGATGATGTGATGTTGTTTGAGTAGTTTAGTGATTGCTTGTATTGGTTTGTTTATCGATTAGACGAGAACGTTGCTGGATTTATCGAGGAGGGGGAATTTGTTGAACCTGAAGATCAAGACCAAGGTCACTTTGCCGAGCAAGGCAAGCTACTCTCTGAGCTTGCACCTAAACATATATGCATCTACTTTGATCAAATGATTTACTCTTAAAGCAATGATTTACAAAACCCTTTTTAAAAAGTGGATGGAAATTATTTTGCCACCCTATGTAGTAGTTATATGAAACTTTAGGATGGGAAACAATGTTGTTTATTTAAAACTCCTTTGGAAGTACTTGTGTGGTTATGAAATGCCGAGATGTCGGTATTGACGTGGAGAAATGGAGGATATTGATATTTATGAAAAATGCACAGTGTCCTAGTACTATGACAACCAATCTTAATCTGTGCGACCACATTTACCCCCATATGGGAACGGGGCTTAGTCATATAATTTGCTCTTATTAGTATGGGATACCTCATCGATGGAGATGACTCCGTTATGCGTGAGGGGATGGGTTGTGAACTCCCCTGACCTGGGTCCTCGCTCAAACTCTATGGAAAGATAAGGAGGAGGATTGAAGACTTCATAAATGTGGTCGCCGGGAAAAACATATGAGTCCTCACACTTAGGGTTGCCGACGGGGACCGGACTGAGTGTTGGTGGGAATTATCATATGGGTAGGATCCTATACTAGCATGAGCAAAGGAGAGGCTAGGGTCGGTGGCTCAACTTCGCATACACCTTGTATGGCGGGACGTGGCTGACACGATGAGTTACCGGATGGATGTGGGATAAAAGCGTGCTACCTCTGCAGAGGGTCAAAACTATTCGAATAGCCGACTCCTCGGATATGGACAATTGGGAAGCTGTCCTAAGATCATGTGCAAGTTTTATAAAAGAGTTGAGTTTTGAAAAGAAAAGTGAAGTGGAGAATGTTCCAGTCACCTATACCCACGGATCAGTATGAGGGTGATGGAAGAAAATGGACCATGACGGACTATGGTCGGAAAGTGGAGGAGTTTGGAGAAAAACTAATAAAAATGACGAACTCTATTAAGATAGTTATGTTATCCTTCTTACCTTCTTTTAACAAAGAGATAGAGATGCTTTGAAATACATAAAAATTTGAAAATTAAAAAGGGTGCTATTGCATACTTATGTCGGGTGTAGTTTGCGAGTACATAAATGTACTCATGGCTGTGTCCCTGGATATTCCTATGTCCAGAGCTCAAGAAGAAGTATGCTGAAGACCGAGAGATCGATGACGTCTTTGCGAACTAGGGTGCTTCCCAGTCAGCTGCCTGTGTGGTTGTGGCAAATGACTTGGGCTCCACGCTGTTTGATGATTTCCGCTGCAAGTACCGGTTGGAGCTATGACTTCAATCAAGTAAGTAAATTTATTCGGTATTTATGGATGTTCTTTTGATACTAGTTTGATTGTGCCCAGCGACAGACTGATCACGGGATCGCTGATGTTGTAGGCACAAGGGTATTTCGGACAGCTAGTCCGGGGTCCCCACAGACTTGGTATCAGAGCCATCCTGACTGTAACAGACCTTAGTTAGCATGGACGTTAGTTAGGAAAGAAATATTTTGTTAAAAATATATTGTTACCAAAAACATATTTTTATCTAAGGAAGTCCAAAAATAGCTTCCACTCTTCTCACCTTCTCAAATATTTCCGAGACTCATCCCTCTGTTTTAGGATTTTCCAAGGATTTTTCTACTCCCTCTTACCCGTTCAAAATACTTGACGATGAACCCAAGTGAGACCTAATTAGCTAGCACCCACAAGCAGAAGCTCCCATTACAAGTACTCACTATTCCACATCGAGGTGATTGATCTGCAAATACCAAGGTTGTCGAAGTCAACCAAGCAAGAGACCTTCGAAGACCTCAACTCAACATCAACAATTCTACTCAAGTTGCAACTTCGATAATCTCAAATTCTCCAGCTGAAGACTTAGGCGATAAAATGAAAACTTCAACAGTCCTGTTTCACCAAGGCCCATACGAGAAGACTATTTTGGAAAGAAATATATGACTACCAAAATTATTTGTATCTAAGGAAGCCTAAGTAAAACTTCCATTCTTTTCAACTTCTCGAATTATTCTAAACCTTACCTCTGGTCTAAAGGTTTATCAAAAGTTTCTTCTGTCAGCTTGCCCCCATTCAAATTTAAATATACTTGACGATTAACCAGGAGAGACCTTATTACTTAGCAACCAGAAGACCTTAACATCAAAGTGTTTTATACGCAAAGACCGAGGATCCGTGCAACCTTCAGGAGTTGCAGTAATTTCACCGCCAAAGGTTCCCCACTAGGATAAGATGAAGAAAATCCTCGAGATACAGACCCATAGGATCGATAGGATAAGCTTGCTTGAGCAAACCCCAGCTGCCACGAGTATTAGGTGTCCAGTGGTACTAAAATGTACCTTGTGTGTTGTTTCTACTGTGTGTTTTGCAAAACGCGCCTAGTTAACAAACCCATAATACTTACGGAGTAAGAGTAATCTGGTATCCTGATCACGGTAGATCAGTTGCGCCTTTAAAATTTCATTTTGACTACCTCTACGACAATTGGTTTAACTTAACTCCGGCAATCATAGTCCCCAGACGGAAATGTCGCGGGAGCACTCCTACATCGGTTCTGGTTTTGAAGCAACCCAAAGTCCTCCTCTCCATCAAATCGAAGCTGCCCCAAGAACCCATTCGACACCCTTTGAAAGAGAAGAGAGTCCTACGTCTAAAGATCTGCTCAAGAGAATCAGAGAGGACGTCATCAGAGAACAACGTTGGTGTTACACTTGCCGCAAACACGGACATATGAACAGGAAATGCCCCCTTAGGTGCATCCTAAAGAAGAAAACCACCCCAAGGAAAGGCTTGTAGTCAGTGCGGAAGGGGTGGACATCAGGCGAGTCAATGCCCCGGCAGCTGCCCAAACTGTTTTCATTTCCATCCACCTGGCAAGTGCCCAACCGCTAGCATCACTTGCTACCTATGTGAAGGGAATGATCATGTTCCGGCTAAGTGTCCTCTGGAATTCCTAGTAGATGCAGTAAACGAGGCTCACGAGAAGATTTCTCAAGACGCCATCCACAATCCGAGCAAGAAGCCCACCAGAGCATCTAGCCCCTATCGGAATCCGAAGCGCCAGAAGGATAGACACCCCAAGGAACCAACACCACCCTTACAAACATATCACCAGTTGTGCCTACGCTCTGGAAGAACCCTTCGCAGGAAGAAGCCCTGTACTATCCAGCCATCCCCCAAGCCTGCCTATCAACCCCCGCAAGTTCCGTGCCCCACCTTCCCTAACCACCCAAACAAATCCAACCGTGCCAATGTTGTCTGCTTTGAATGTGGCATCAAGGGTCACTACTCCAAACAATGCCCCAATCCCAACGAGACTGCTCAGCACCGTAACCTCCGGTTGTATCGCTTAACCGGTGACACACAGCATCACTGTATAACAGTCGAGTCGGGGCGCCACAAGTGAGGAGGCCCTGGCCCACCTCTATCAGTGCCCCTTCGCGTACATCATCCCTAGGAAACCCTAAGCCTAAGGGGGTCGTTGAGGAAGTATTCCGCCGCCTCCACGAGGCGGAAAACACCAGAGAGAGAAAAGGTCTCCGGCAGGGAGAAATTTGCCGGGAAAATTCCTTCCCGGAAGGGGGAAATCGTCGCCATTGTCACCGTCATCGAGCTGGACTTCATTGGGATCATCATCTCCACCGCCAGCACCATCATCTCTGCCACTCCACTCTGTTCCGTTGTAACATCTAGGGTTGAATCTTGTCTAGTTCATAGGGAAAGCTTTCCCGGTGTTAATTACTCCTTGTGGTTGATGCTATTGAGTGAAACCGTTGAATTAAGGTTTATGTCCAGATTGTTATTCATCATTATATCACCTCTGATCATGTTCCATATGATGTCTTGTGAGTAGTTCGTTTAGTTCTTGAGGACATGGGAGAAGTCTTGATGTTAGTAGTGAATTATGTTGAGTAATATTTAATGGTTTGATATTTAAGTTGTGGTGTTATTCATCTAATGGTGTCATGTGAACGTCGACTACATGACACTTCACCATTATGGCCTAGGGGAATACATTGTGTATTCGGTTGCCAATTTTGGGGTTGCCGGAGTGACAGAAACCTAAACCCCCGTTGGTATATCGATGCATGAGGGATAGCAGGATCTCAGAGTTTAAGGTTGTGGTTAGATTTATCTTAATTACTTTCTTGTATTTGCGGATGCTTGCAAGGGGTATAATCACAAGTATGTATTAGTACTAGGAAGGGCGGTCCATTAGCATAGGTTTACCCACACAACACTTATCTAAACAATGAAGATTAATCAACTATATGAAGCGAAAGTGATGACGTGAAAGTCACACGTTCGTTGGGAACCCCAAGAGGAAGGTATGATGAGTGCAGCAGCAGCAGCAAGTTTTCCCTCAGTATGAAACCGAGGTTATCGAACCAGCAGGATATGAAGACACTTCTGAAGGTGTCAACGGCGCCAGAAAAAGTGGTGGTGCGTAGGGAGTGCTTCCTCTCCCCGGCTATGGTGCCAGAAAAAGTCTGCGTCGAAGGGGAGGTCCTGGCGGTTGACTTGGAACCTGCACACAACACAACCAAAATACTTTGCCCCAACTTAACAGTGAGGTTGTCAATCTCACCGGCTTGCTTAAAACAAAGGATTAGACATATAGTGTGGAAAATGATGTTTGTTTGCAGAGAATGAAAGAAAACATTAATTGCAGTAGGTTGTATTTCAGATGTAAAAGAATGGGCCAGGGTCCACAGTTCACTAGTGGTGTCTGTCCATAATAAATAACTAACATGCTGGGTAAACAAATTACAGCTGGGCAATTGACAATATTGAAAAGTGCATAACATGCATGTGCAAGTTGTGGTGTCTACTATGAGATTCATTTGGGCATTGCGACAAAGTACACAGACCGCTATCCAGCATGCATCTGTGCCTAAATAGTCCACCTTCAGGTTAGCATCCGCACCCCTTCCAGTATTAAGTTGCAAGCAACAAACAATATTGCATTAAGTAAAGTGCATAATGTAAACAACACATTCATCCTTAGACAAAACATCATTAGGTTACCCCTAGTAGCAACAGCACATCCACAACCTTAGGCGTTGCTGTCACTCCCCCAGATTAAATGGAGACTGAACCCACTATCTAGCATAAATACTCCCTCTTGGAGTCACAAGCATCCACTTGGCCAGAGTATCAACAAGTAACGGAGAGCATGCAAGATCATAAAATACATAGACATAATATTTCAGTATTCAACTTGACATAGTATCAATATTCATCGGATCCCAGCAAACACAACATGTAGCATTACAATAAGATGATCTTGATCATGATAGGCAGCTCACAAGATTTAAATATGATGGTACAAGAGGAGAAGACAACCATCTAGCTACTGCTATGGACCCATAGTCCAAAGATGAACTATTCACACATCACTCCGGAGGCAGGCCTGGCGATGTAGAGCCCTCCGGTGATGATTCCCCTCTCTGGAAGGGTGTCGGGAAGAGCTTCAGAACCCTCCCAAGTTAGGGTTGACGGCGGCGCCGCCTCTGAACTTTTCGTGGAATATGACTCGGGTGTTTAGGGTTTTCCCGAATAGATGAATATATAGTTACAGATGCGAGCATCCACGGAATTGACATAAGCAGCCAAGGTTTCCTTTAGCATAAGCAGCCAAGATTTCATTATCATTATAATCATATTGGAAAGGGAGGTGTTTATGCCTTCTACAACAAAGAGATTCATTAAAGCAGTAGGATTCATCATAGGTAGAACACAAGTTCTTAGCAAAATAATTCAATCTACTTATTTGTTCCTATAGATGTTTCCCTTTTTGAGACAAGCGGTATTCCTCATAATAATTTTGTTGTTCCTTAGTAAACCCACCGTTTCAATAAAATTTGGTATCAAAAAGAGAAGCCATTGATAGCAAGTAAACAACTAGACATTGATAAAGAACTGAAAATAAACTAGATGCAAGTAACTAATTTTTTTTGTGTTTTTATAAAGAGAGCAAACAAGAAAAAATAAAAATAAACTAAGCAAGACAATAACAAAGTAAAGAGATTGGAAGTGAGAGACTCCCCTAACAGAAGGCTTGACCTCCCCGGCAACGGCGCCAGAAAATATGCTGGTGCGTAGGGGAGGTAAAAGCCTGATGTATCCGAAATGTCTTGATCTCCCTGGCAACGGCGCCAGAAAATATGCTTGATGTCACGTGAAAGTCATACGTCCGTTGGGAACCCCAAGAGGAAGGTATGATGAGTACAGCAGCAAGTTTTCCCTCAGTATGAAACCAAGGTTTAATCGAACCAGTAGGAGATCGAAGTCACTTCTGAAGGTTGTTGGTGAAGGAGTGTAGTGCGGCGCAACACCAGGGATTCCGGTGCCAACGTGGAACCTGCACAACACAATCAAGCTACTTTGCCCCAACTTAACAGTGAAGTTGTCAATCTCACCGGCTTGCTGAAAACAAAGGATTAGACGTATAGTGTGGAAAATGATGTTTGTTTGCAGAGAATGAAAAAGAACAATGATTGCAGTAGGTTGTATTTCAGATGTAAAAGAATGGACCGGGTCCACAGTTCACTAGTGGTGTCTCTCCATAATAAATAACTAACATGCTAGGTAAACAAATTACAGCTGGGCAATTGACAATATTGATAAGTGCATAACATGCATGTACAAGTTGTGGTGTCTACTATAAGATTCATTTGGGCATTACGACAAAATACACAGACCGCTATCCAGCATGCATCTGTGCCTAAATAGTTCACCTTCAGGTTAACATCTGTACCCCTTCCGGTATTAAGTTGCAAGCAACAGACAATTGCATTAAGTAAAGTGCATAATGTAAACAACACATTCATCCTTAGACAAAGCATCATTAGGTTACCCCTAGTAGCAACAGCACATCCACAATCTTAGGCGTTGTTGTCACTCCCCCAGATTAAATGGAGACTGAACCCACTATCTAGCATAAATACTCCCTCTTGGAGTCACAAGCATCCACTTGGCCAGAGTATCAACAAGTAACGGAGAGCATGCAAGATCATAAATAACATAGACATAATATTCAGTATTCAACTTGACATAGTATCAATATTCATCGGATCCCAGCAAACACAACATTTAGCATTACAATAAGATGATCTTGATCATGATAGGCAGCTCACAAGATCTAAACTTGATGACACAAGAGGAGAAGACAACCATCTAGCTACTGCTATGGACCCATAGTCCAAACATGAACTACTCACACATCACTCCGGAGGCAGGCATGGCGATGTAGAGCCCTCTGGTGATGATTCCCCTCTCCGACAGGGTACTGGGAAGAGCTTCAGAACCCTCCCGAGTTAGGGTTGACGGCGGCGGCTCTGGAACTTTTCGTGGAATATGACTCGGGTACTTAGGGTTTTCCCGAAAAAAGCAATTTATAGGCGAAGGGCAACGTCGGTGGAGGCCCGTGGCGTCCTCACCACGTGGCGGCGCGGCAGGAGGTGGGACCGCGCCACCACATGGTGAGGGCGGCCCACGGCCCCCCTTCGTCTCTCCTTCGGACTCTGTGTACGTGTCAGAAAAATAGGGACTTTGGCTTTTGTTTCGTCCAATTCCGAGAATATTTCAAGAACAACTTTTCTGAAACCAAAAACTGCAGAAAACAGGAACTGGCACTGTGGCATCTTGTTAATAGGTTAGTGATGACTCCCAAATGCAGGAGATCAATTGTAGTATCTTTCAATTAGAAAAGGTTGTCGAACCCACGAGGAGCTGAAGGTATTGGTTAGTAAGATTGATAAATAAAACAATAAATGATGCAAGTGTTTTTGGTATTTTCGGTTGTATAATTCCAATGCAGCAAGTAACAGTAGCAAGTGAAAGCTCTCAAAGAGAAAAAGCCCAACCCTCTTACGTTACAAGAGGACAAGCTCAAGTGATATGTAACTTATATGTGGAAAATGTTCCCAAGGGCGGCATGGATATCACTAGGCATAGAGATTTATTAAACAACACGTTGAATATCTTGTCAAGTTTTAATCTTCTTTGGACGGAGCCATAATTCGGTATAGCTAAATAAATAGACTACATCACCTTATGATGGATCATGTGGCCAAGTAAATGACTGCACAAGAATTATTAAGACATAATGTCCCACCATAGCATTACACTCTAAGGTTCCCGATACTAATACCCTCATAATATAACTTCATGACTCAATCTCAGGTTTACTTGTCCTCCCAAGTCTTCCTCAATTCATTATACTACGGTGTTATCCTATGAGCACATATAGGTGAAGTGTTGTGCAGTCGACGTTCGCACAACACCATCATAGAATCACATAAAAGATAAACTCTTGACAAAATACCAACACATGTTATATAAATCATTGCCAATTCATCCTATGCCCTCAGGAACATATGGGAACTACTCACAACGTGCAAACATGATCATAATCAGTGGCATAAGTGGTACAACACAATCTGAAATTATAACTTCACCCACAAATAATGACAAGTACTCAATCACAAACATGAATAGTAGCACCAGACAAGTATCTAGGGTATAGCAACTCTCAAACTATGAGGGGAACGGAGTGGATCACGGAGATGATGATGGAGATGGTGCTGGTCTTGATGGGGGTGATGATGTAGAGGCCTCCTCCCACGCCAAGGAGGAGAGGTGATGACGATGACGGTGATTTCCCCTCTCTAGAGCTCCGGAGCAGCAGGATCTGATCCCCCTCGGAGGGAATCAGAAGTTTCGCCGCCGCCGCGACCTCAGATGGACTAGGGAAAATTAGGGCGTAGGTTTTCGGCGAGACGAAGGCGTTGCTAAAAAGCCCCAAGGGAGGAGGTGCCCGAGGGCCATTTTGGTGGGCCCCATGCGGCCAGGTACATGGGCCACGTGGGCCACCCCCTTTTGGCCACGAGGGCCAAATGGGGGTGGCCCACGCGGCCCATGTACCTGGCCGCGTGGGACCCACCAAAAGGTGCCTCGGGCACCTCCTCGCCTGGGGCTTTTTATCAACGCCTTCGTCTCGCCCGAAAAGTAACGCCCTAATTTTTCCAAGTCCATCCGAGGTCGCGGCGGCGGTGAAACTCTTGATCCCTTCTGAGGGGGGTCAGATCCTGCTGCTCCGGAACTCCGGAGAAGGGGGAAATCATCGTCATCGTCATCACCTCTCCTCCTTGGCGTGGGAGGAGGCCTCTACATCATCACCCCCATCAAGACCAGCACCATCACCATCATCATCACCGTGATCCACTCCGTTCCCCTCGCAGTTTGAGAGTTGCTATACCCTAGATACTTGTCTTGTGCTACTATTCATGTTTGTGATTGAGTACTTGTCATTATTTGGTGGTGAAGTTATAATTTCATATTGTGTTGTACCACTTATGCCACTAAATATGATCATGTTTGCACGTTGTGAGTAGTTCCCGTATGTTCCTGAGGGCATAGGATGAATTGGCAATGATTTATATATGACATGTGTTGGTATTTTGTCAAGAGTTTATCTTTTATGTGATTCTATGATGGTGTTGTGCGAACGTCGACTGCACAACACTTCACCTTTATGGGCTCATAGGAGAACACCGTAGTGTAATGAATTGATGGAGACTTGGGAGGACACGTAAACCTGAGACCGAGTCATGAAGTTATATTATGAGGGTATTAGTATCGGGGACCTTAGAGTGTAATGCTATGGTGGGACTTTAGGTCTTAATAATTCTTGTGCAGTCATTTGCTTGGCCACATGATCCATCATAAGGGGGTGTAGTTTATTTATTTAGCTATACCTAATTATGGCTCCGTCCAAAGAGGATTAAAACTTGACAAGATATTCAACGTGTTGTTTAATAAATCTCTATGCCTAGCATCATCCATGCCGCCCTCGGGAACGTTTGCCACATATAAGTTACACATCACTTGAGCTTGTCCTCTTGCCACATAAGAGGATTGGCTTTCTCTCTTTGAGAGCTTTCACTTGCTACTATCTGTTATCTGCTTTGCAACTATACAACCAAAAATACCAAAAACACTTGCATCTTTTATTGTTTTATTTATCAATCTTGCTAACCAATACCTTCAGCTCCTCGTGGGTTCGGCAACCTTTTCTAATTGAAAGGTACTACAATTGATCTCCTGCACTTGGGAGTCATCAAGATACTTTTCTGGCGCCGTTGCCGGGGAGCGTAGCGCTATTGGTAAGAAGTTTGGTAAGGAAACTTGAAAGCTGTTTATCTCATTGTTACTATGGCATTTATGAATCGTGCCTCGCTGCATCTTGCTCTATATGAAAGTGCTTATGCCACTATGAAAGTGCTTATGCCACTACTGCAAAGGTGGTTGAAACTGCTGTGCCTGAGATACCTAAAGTGGGATATAAAATTCCCATGGTCATGTTAAAAGAGTTACTCCCTCCGATCCGAAAAAACTTTCGGAGCGTTTAGTACAATGCCACTTTACATTTTCGCCCTTCCAAATTAAAGAAAAACGATTTCGTCCACCTCCGCTTCTCTCCCAGGCTCCCAGCTCGCATCTAACCCAGCGCGGCGCCCGGCTCTTCTCTGCCTAGACCTCCAGCTCGGCGAGCTCGCCCGACTCTCCTCTCGCCCAGCGCCTAGCTCGCCCGGTGCCCAGCTCGCAGCTCTCCCCTCATCTGCGTCTCATCGAGCTCTTCCCTCGCCCAGATTTCAGTCGCATCTCGTCCAGCGTCTTGGCCGGATATGGGCAGACCGATCTCGCAGCAGCAGCAGATACGGTGGATGCCGCCTTCTACGACGGAGAGAGGCACGAGTTGGTCTCCGGAAATCTGGATTGGGCGCTCGGGGATCTTGGCAGAGTAGGATCTCGTGGCCAGTGGCCACCAGCGGCAGGCATGCCGTCCTGCCTGCAGGCGTCCTGGTTGCCGGCACATGTGGTATTGTCGGGGTGCCGCGTCGCGGGATCTGGGGGTGGTGGGAAGCTATGGGAGCGCGGCGGAGAGGAGAGCTCGGCGCCGGAGATGAGAGAGGGAGAGCGAGCAGAGACTACGGGTGCGGGAGCCGGAGCACAGCAACTCGACAGGTGCGGACTTCTCACCTAGGGTCAACGTAGGTCGAACGTCATGGCGGCCGCAGCCGGCGCGTAGGTGGGAGGCGCTGGTGTCCTGCTACGGCGGTGATGGCGAGGGAGATTTGGATTGGCAGCGGAGGCCGTGGGGCGGAGAAAGGGGATCGAGGGAGTGATGCGTGCGCGATGACTCCGGGCGAGCGAGATGGCGGCGGAGGAGGATTCTTCCGGTGGTCTTCAATCTGCTCTGGTGGTCTTCGATCTGCTCAAGGCGGTCTCAGGCGACGGCGGCGTGTGGCGGCCGACGGCTAGCCGTCGGGTGCGGGTGGAGAAAAGGCGTTGCGTTGACTAGTGCGCGAGGACGACATGGTGGAGCGCGGGTTGAGGGACGAAAAGTTAGAGGACTGTTTTGCAAAATGACCTATTACGAATCTTTTTTCGGATCGGAGGGAGTATGAAAAATCCATTTACAGGTGATGGAACTAAGTCGGCACGCGAGCACATGGAAATAATTGAGGACATATGTGGCTTATTCAGACTACCTGGTATTTCAGAGGATCAGGTAAAAAGGAAGCTATTGTATTTGTCTTTATCTGGTAATGCTCGTGATTGGTACAGGTCTTTGGATGAAGAGGTCCAGAATGAATGGAGTATCTTGAGGAAGGTTTTCTTTCTTAAATATTTTACTCCTAAAGAAGCTTATGATAACCGCTGCTATATATTCAATTTCTGGCCACATCTGGGAGAGAGTATTACTCAAGCTTGGGGGAGGTTAAAGGAACTCCTTCGCAAGAATCCATGTCATGATCTTACAAGGAAACTTATATTGATAAACTTTTATGTGAGACTACCTATGAAGCACAAGGAGATTCTGGATAATTCATCTGGTGGAAGTTTTACTAATAACACTGAAGAAGAAGCATGGAATTTATTGGAGACTATTTCTGAAAATACTAGCCACTGGGATCTTGATAAAGGTAATGAGCCATATTTTGATTATAATATTCATGTGTAGAGAATTTCTCTACTTCTATTATGTTTAAAAATCTGAGTGATACTTTTGGTCTTGATCCTTATGTTATAATTGAAATAGCTAAAGGTTTTGCTGATCATATCTGTGTTCCAAAAAGTGGATTTGAAGTTTATGTTGAACCTGTTAAACAATCTATTGTTGTTCCTAAAGTTATTAAACAGGTTGAACCAATGTCATCTGTGACAATTGAGGAGTATGTTGAACCACCTCCATTTCCAAACCAAGTTAAGGAGAATTTACTTAAAGCTGTTACTAACAAGAGTAACAAAAGATGTTCTCAGCCTTATGAACAGGTGGAAGTCAACACTCAAATTTCTGTTATCAAGCAACTAAATGAAGAAGACCCAGTGGATGTTTATCTATGTGAAGATGCTACCAAAGTCATCAAAGGTAATTCGGCCAAAGTTGGGAAACCTGTTATATCATGCTCTATTGGGACTTCAAGTTATCATGGTCTATGTGATATTGGAGCAAGTATTAGTGTCATTCCATATTCTCTTTATCTTGAGATCAAGCCTGATATTGATCCCATTGTTATGGAAGAGACAGGTATGACAATTCAACTTGCTAATAAAGATTATATTAGTCCATTTGGAATTGTTAGAGATGTTGAAGTATTGGTTGGCAAAATAAAATACCCTGCTGATTTTATTGTGCTTGGTTGTCCTCAAGATTCATTTTGTCCTATCATTTTTGGTAGACCTTTCTTACATACTGTTGGTGCTGAAATTAATTTGCCTAAAGAGAAAGTGTTTATTAAATGTGCTGGTGAGAAACTTGAATTTAACTTTTCCAAATTTGCTGATAAACATGTTGAGAAAGAGCCAATTCCTAATAATTTAATTGAAACTCTTGCTCATATAGCTGTAGCTTCAACTGATGTTGTAGAACGTTATATGCTTAATCAAGATGAACCATTTAATGATGAGGAAAAAGAGGCTTTGGAACAAATATTATGGCAACAACCACCACAATTACAATTGCATATCCCACCTGATAATTTAGGAGTGCTACTACCACCTAAAGGGGATCCTAGTTTTGAATTGAAACCTTTGCCTGCAAATCTGAAATATGCATATTTGGATGAGAAGAGCATATATCCTGTCATTATTAGTGCTAACCTTTCAGCTGAAGAGGAAGAGAAATTACTTGATGTGCTAAAAGCTCACCGACCAGCCATTGGATACTCTCTTGATGATCTTAAAGGTATAAGCCCCGCTCTATGTATGCATAAAATTAATCTGGAGGAAGATGCAAAACCTGTTGTTGATTTTCAACGCCGCCTCCATCCAAAAATGAAAGAAGTGGTAAGGAAAGAGGTAATAAGACTTATTGAAGCTGGTATCATTTATCCTATAGCTGACAGTAAGTGGGTTAGTCCTGTTCATTGTGTTCCTAAAAAGGGTGGAATGACTGTTGTTCCAAATGAAAAGGATGAACTTGTGGCTCAACGTACTGTAGTTGGTTATAGGATGGTTATTGATTTCAGAAAATTGAATAAAGCAACTCGAAAAGATCATTATCCATTGCCATTTATTGATCAAATGCTAGAAAGGTTGTCTAAACACTCTCACTTTTGCTATCTAGATGGTTATTCAGGTTTCTCGCAAATTCCTGTCCATAAGGATGATCAAGAAAAGACCACTTTTACTTGCCCATATGGTACTTTTGCTTACAGGAGAATGCCATTCGGTTTATGTAATGCTCCTGCTACTTTTCAAAGATGCATGAATGCTATATTTGCTGATTATATTGAAAAGATAATGGAGGTTTTTATGGATGATTTTTCTGTGTATGGTACTTCCTTCGATAATTGCTTGTTCAACCTTAACAAAGTTTTACAGCGTTGTGAAGACCAACACTTGGTTCTTAATTGGGAGAAGTGTCACTTCATGGTTACTGAGGGTATAGTTCTTGGGCATAAGATTTCTGGAGAAGGAATAGAAGTTGATCCAGCAAAGATTGAAGCTATTGAAAAACTACCATATCCAAGGGACCTCAAAGGTATAAGAAGTTTTCTTGGGCATGCAGGTTTTTACCGTAGGTTCATTAAGGATTTCTCCAAAATATCAAAACCTCTAACCAATCTTCTGCAAAAGGATGTTCCTTTCTCTTTTAATGATGATTGCATTGAGTCCTTTAATATTTTGAAGAATGCTTTAATCACTGCTCCCATTATTCAACCTCCTGATTGGAATTGCCTTTTGAAATTATGTGTGATGCTAGTGATTATGCAGTTGGGGCTGTTTTGGGCCAACGTGTTGATAAGAAACTGAATGTTATTTATTATGCTAGTAGAACACTTGATGCTGCTCAAAAGAATTATGCTACAACTGAGAAAGAATTTTTAGCAGTACTGTTTGCTTGTGACAAGTTTAGACCTTATATTACTGATTCAAAAGTCACAATACATACTGATCATTCTGCTATTAAATACTTGATGAATAAGAAAGATGCTAAGCCTAGACTAATAAGATGGGTACTTCTATTGCAAGAATTTGATTTACACATTGTTGATAGGAAAGGGGAGGATAATCAAGTTGCTGATCATCTCTCTAGGATGGAAAGCATACCTGATGATCCTATTCCTATTAATGATAGCTTTGTTAATGAACAACTTGCAATTGTTAATGTTTCTAGTGCTAAAGTTGCATCTCCTTGGTTTGCCAACTATGCAAATTTTATTGTTGGTAAAGTTTTGCCTCCACACTTCACTTCTCAACAAAGAAAGAAATTCTTTTATGATCTTAGACATTATTTTTGGGATGATCCTTTCCTCTATAAGAAAAGTGTGGATGGTATTATTAGACGTTGTGTACCTGAGCATGAACAACAGGCTATTATAAGAGATTGTCATGACAGTCCCTATGGAGGGCATCATGCAGGAGATCGCACAGGAGCAAAGGTATTACAATCTGGTTTCTATTGGCCTACTTTATTTAAGGACTGTGCTGAATATGTTAAATCTTGTGATAAATGTCAAAGAGTAGGAAACATTGGTAGGAGGAATGAAATGCCTATGAATTATTCATTGCCACTTGAACCATTTGATGTGTGGGGTTTTGACTTTATGGGTCCTTTCCCAGAATCACTTGAGGGGGTGTAGTTTATTTATTTAGCTATACCTAATTATGGCTCCGTCCAAATAGGATTAAAACTTGACAAGATATTCAACGTGTTGTTTAATAAATCTCTATGCCTAGCATCATCCATGCCGCCCTCGGGAACGTTTGCCACATATAAGTTACACATCACTTGAGCTTGTCATCTTGCCACATAAGAGGATTGGGCTTTCTCTCTTTGAGAGCTTTCACTTGCTGCTATCTGTTATCTGCTTTGCAACTATACAACCAAAAATATCAAAAACATTTGCATCTTTTATTGTTTTATTTATCAATCTTGCTAACCAATACCTTCAGCTCCTCGTGGGTTCGACAACCTTTTCTAATTGAAAGGTACTACAATTGATCTCCTGCACTTGGGAGTCATCAATATAACATTCTAATATGCTACTAAAGGTTGCATAAATGATGATATAAAATGCACGTATCAACTCCCCCAAGCTTAAACCTTTACTCGTCCTCGAGTAAGTAAGGACATAGATCATTACATGCATCAATGGACTTATGGTTGATAAATAAATACGAGCATTGTATCATCATCATATTCACTTGCAAGATAAGATTAATGAACAAAACTCATGCATATGAAGGCAACATAAGCAGAAGCTCTAGCAATCACCCCTTTCTTTTGAAAGCAAATAACCATTGTATGTTGGACAATCGAATCATATAGTTTTTCACATGCTTTTGCTCTTTATGGCAAGCATTATAACCTTTTATACTTGACTGAAATTTAAAGACAAGATAAACTCTCATTGGATAACAAGTTCAAAGAAGACAAATGAAAAGATAGATAGATATAAAAATATGTTATCAACCTTGCTTCTCTAGTAACTAGTACAAAATTTAGTCATGGATATCTCAATCAAGTTCCTATGCTCCATACCACCTTTATCTTACACTTTCCATGGCTAACTGAAACTTCAGGTGCCTTCCTTTTCATACACATTCAAGAGCATAAGTATAGAAATATCCATGATCATTAATTTGCTCAAAAGATACTAGAGTCTAACAAGAGTGTTTTATATCCTTTCATTATACCTTCTCAACTTTTATCCTACAAGACAATATCTCAACTTCAAACTATTAATTCCAAGTCATATTGACTTTTTACTTATTTATGATGAGATAATTCTACAATTGTCCAACATACTCAAGTTAATTATTTTCAAGGCAAGATGTGATTGAAACTCTAAATATGCCACGCTCATTTGCATGAGTGTTACCATCAATCTCCAAACAAGAGAATTATGGATGACATCATACTTTAATATTCATTGATAAACCATAAGATAGAGATACATGATAATGCTCCATGAGCTCACACACGCCTAAGAGATATTGATAACTAAACGATAAAAGCAAAACACGCCATGACTAGATAGATATGATGGATTGATAAGAGAAAGACTAGGTGGAACTCCCCCAAGCTTGACGTTCTTCCAGACTCTCTTTTGCTGCAGCCTCCTCCTTCTCATATTCTTCCTCCCATTCAGCCATCTTCCATGGGAAAGGCCTTCCATCACGGAAAGATGTTGGTTGATCATTATACCTGAGGGTGGCGGCTGCTGCAATCTTCTTGAAGCGCTCTTCATATTCGCAGTTCTAGTTCTCTACATCCCACATGAAGCATTGGAACTTTTCCCACTTGTCGATGACGTCCTTGTATCTATCTTCCAGATCTTCAAGCATCTTCTTGTACTCTTCAACCTTCTTCTCCAGCTCCAGTTCATGAAGTGATGGGCATCAAGGCTGCGGCAAACCACAGTGCCATACCAAAAGGTCTTGTCCTCTAACTCGTCCAGCCTTTCCTCCACCGTGCCGGTGGCCTTGGGAGCCTTTACCTCCTCCACGAGCATCACGCCCTCCTTGAAGCACACGGTCTTCAATGGTGCCATCACGGAGCTGAGGTAGCGGTTCACAACACCTTCCTTGGGAGGGCTCTCCCCACCGTGGTTGGATCCGGAGCAAGACATGGCTAAAACCTGACAGACAGAAACAGCAGAAACGAAGATCGCTCGAGGATGCTCGGTGCGAGTTTAGATCGACAGAGAGGGGTATATATTGAGGGTTTTTAGGTCAAGACGAAGCGTCGGGATCGAAAACGGGGCGAAAAGGGACTCCGAGGGGCAAAAGGGGTGGGCCCACGCGGCCCCTGTACCTGGCCGCGTGGGACCCCTCTTTCCTTCCTCGGTCTCCGCTTCGTCCAGATTTCTTGTCCCACACGTTAATTTCCATAAAAAATGACTTCCGTAAAATATTATGCAATTCCGAGAAACTTTCCAACAGTAAGTTACCTTCTATTGATTTAGGGTTTCTGAAACTGCACGGTTTCTCTCAATTACCACCTCCGGTGTCTGTAAATTCAACTCTTCCACCATTCTGATGAAGCTCTTTCCTGCAATATAAGGTTTAAGGCGTTGTCCATTGACTACATGAGGTTTACCTTTCATATCACTGTGAAGACGGATGGCTCCTGAACGGTACACCTCCTGTATCACTAATGGTCCCTGCCACTTTGAACGCAACTTTCCTGCAGAAAACTTAAAGCGATAGTTGTATAGCAAAACTTGATCACCTACTTTGAATTCCTTCTTCTTAATTTTCCTGTCATGCCAAATTTTAACTTTTTCTTTAAACATTTTAGCATTTTCATAGGCTTCATTCCTCCATTCATCTAATAGGTTTAAATCAAGAATTCTCTTTTCTCCAGCAGTTTTAAAGTCAAAGTTCAATTGTTTAACAGCCCATCTAGCATTATGTTCTAACTCAACAGGCAAATGACAAGCTTTCCCATAAACCATTTTATAAGGAGACATTCCCATAGGGTTTTTAAAAGCAGTTCTATAAGCCCATAATGCATCATTAATCTTAGTTGGCCAATCAGACCTAGACTTATTTACTGTCTTCTCCAAAATGAGTTTAATTTCCCTATTACTTAATTAAACTTGTCCACTTGTTTAAGGATGATATGGTGATGCAATATTATGGTTAACATCATATTTTGCCAAAGTTTTTCTAAGAACACCATGCAAGAAGTGAGAACCACCATCGGTAATTAAAAACCTAGGGACACCAAACCTGGGAAAGATGATGTCCTTTAGCATCTTCATCGTTGTGGCATGATCTGCACTTTTGGTTGGAATTGCTTCCACCCACTTTGTAACATAGTCAACTGCAACCAAAATGTGAGTATGCTTTGTCCTTGACTCTGGGAAAGGTCCCATAAAGTCAAAGCCCCACACATCAAATGGCTCAAGTGGCAATGAATAGTTCATAGGCATTTCATTTCTCCTACCAATATTGCATACTCTTTGACATTTATCACAAGATTTTATTGGGTTGCGCGTACAGTAAATTTAAAATTTTCATGTATTGCTACGCAACCCTTATTCCAGGATCTACTATCAAGATACATGCGAATACGAAGATCGAAGATCTAGTTTAGTATACGTTACCAACACCGTAGATTGCGGAAGAACGTGTTGATGACGTAGTCGATGTAGCCGTTCGCGGTCTCTTCTCAACCAAGCCTGGTAGAGAGATTCCGACGCCTTCTTCTCCTTCGCTTCACCACCTTGTTCAACAGCTGAAGGGTGCAACGTCTATGACAAGGAACCCCTCCGAGAGCTTGCACACGTACACTGGAAAGGTTCAGCAGGGCTTCGCCGTCCAAGCTTGAAGTCTGCTGGTGTATATGAAGGTGGAGATCTCAACACATGAGAAGGAGAGAGAGAGATTAGATCTAGTCTAATCGGATAGGTCACCTCTAATTAGAGGTCCCTCTAATCCAACTAGAAGAGATCTAAACTTGAGAGCTTGACGCGAGATTTCTCTCTTGTCTATTTGGTGTCTATTCTGTGCAATTGCTTGTTCCCACAACTAGAGGGGTGGGGTTTATAAAGGAGCCCAAGGGGTAGGGAGACTTGGGCAAGGGGGAAAACCTTTCCTTGTCTCAACTTGGACAAGGGGAAAGTTTCCCCTTGCCCAATTCAGCATGGAGGGGAGTTGGAGTGGAACTCCAACTCCTTCCCTCCCCTCTCCCTTCCTTGCTCGGCCGGACGGGTGGGCCCCACCCTTGGTCCGAACCGACCTTGGGCAGCTGGGGCCCACCGCGGCACACCGACCTGGCAGGTGGGGCCCACCCTAGGCAGGCCCGCCTTGCTGCCTTGGCCGCCGCCGTTGCCTGGCGCGTGGGGCCCGCCCTGGCCGCACCGAACTGACGGGTGGGGCCCGCCTGGCCGGCCGCCACTTGGCCGCCGCCGCGCTCCTGCCGTGGGCCGCATGGCCCACTAGGGTTTGGCCGACATCTTCGGCCCACCACCACTTGGTGGTGTGGCCCTTAATATAAATGAATATTTAATTAACATATAATTAAATAACACTTTATCATATTAATTCTCATTTGAATATTTCCTTTTACAGAATATTCACCGAATTAATTACTTATCATATGAAACTTCTTTCATATGATCCGGGACACCCAGTGTCCGCCGACAAAATACTCCGGACAAATATATATCCTCCATATAAACCTCCTCGGAATAAATCCGACCGTGATAGTAACTTATATCACAAACTTTCTCTCAAACTTTCTCTCTTGACAAGGTATGTCATATCACGCAAGCACTGTGCGATGATACTGTCTCCATGTTCCAGACCAACCAGATAACACAACTAACCAATCCTAGCTTAAGTGTGTCCACCCTACAGGTCCGATAACGGGTAGCTATAATTATTTGGGTATCAACCAATCACCGGCCAGTGACAGTTCCAAGGACGTCCTATGTGGCTGCTATCATTATGCGAATAACTCTACTGTTGAACTTGTTGATCATCATATATCAATCCCATTACTCACGACACTGAACTTCACCCGAAATATAGATCCGTGATGATACCATGAATCATCAAGGATTGATTCACATCATCTTTGTCTATCTCGTTACCGGTAAGTTCCATTTACTCGTTGTCGTATTATGATATCCCACACGGTGTAACTTCACCATGCATTGTCTGCAGAACGTAGTGGATATGTATATAATACCGAGCGGGCCCTGGAAGTATCTCTCTTAACCTAGAGGAGTAATTTCCCATCTCAGAACATCAGGATACACACAAACCTTTGAAGCCACCCAGCAACTGCCTTTATGGTCACCCTGTTACGGCCGTGATGGTTGACAGCACGAAAGCAACTCCTCCAGTATGCATGACCCAATAACCTCATGGTTACAAGGACATGTTATACAACAACCTTTCTGTGACAAAGCTAAGGACAAAAGGACTATTTAACGGAATCTCTTAGCATACCAACACTTGGGTGACCCAGCCATATTATAGTCCAATAATATGCCATCCTTGATGCTGACATAAACTCTATGTCCATGACTAGGAAAAGCCGCGTCATCTAGCATTAAGAATTAGTCCATAAAAGAACTAGGGTACTTTTTACGTATTCATATTCTCTACACGTGCATCTGAGCTTTTCCCTAAATCACGTATTTAGACATCACTGCAGTTATAGCATAGAGATTACGAATCAATAATTTATGAATCAGATATACACATGTATAAATACATTGCCTTTTGGGCATATATCCAACAGATTTAACATATTCAGCACAATCTTTAAATAAAGTAGGCCAAAAAACCAGATTGTAATACCTTTGCTCCTGTGCGATCTCCTGCATGATGCCCTCCATAGGGACTATCATGACAATCTCTTATAATAGCCTGTTGTTCATGCTCAGGTACACAACGTCTAATAATACCATCCACACTTTTCTTATAAAGGAAAGGATCATCCCAAAAATAATGTCTAAGATCATAAAAGAATTTCTTTCTTTGTTGAGTGAAGTGTGGAGGTAAAACTTTACCAACAATAAAATTTGCATAGTTGGCAAACCATGGAGATGCAACTTTAGCACTAGAAACATTAAAATTGCAAGTTGTTCATTAACAAAGCTATCATTAATAGGAATAGGATCATCAGGTATATTTTCCATTCTAGAGAGATGATCAGCTACTTGATTATCTTCCCCTTTCCTATCAACAATGTGTAAATCAAATTCTTGCAATAAAGTACCCATCTTATTAATCTAGGCTTAGCATCTTTCTTATGCATCAAGTATTTAATAGCAGAATGATCAGTATGCAATGTGACTTTTGAATCAGTAATATAAGGTCTAAACTTGTCACAAGCAAATATACTGCTAAAAATTCTTTTTCAGTTGTAGCATAATTCTTTGAGCAGCATCAAGTGTTCTACTAGCATAATAAATAACATTCAGTTTCTTATCAACACGTTGGCCCAAAACAGCCCCAACTGCATAATCACTAGCATCACACATAATTTCAAAAGGCAATTTCCAATCAGGAGGTTGAATAATAGGGCACTTATTAAAGCATTCTTCAAAATATTAAAGGACTCAATGCAATCATCATTAAAAGAGAAAGGAACATCCTTTTGCAAAGATTGGTTAGAGGTTTTGATATTTTGGAGAAATCTTTAATAAACCTACGGTAAAAACCTGCATGCCCAAGAAAACTTCTTATACCTTTGATGTCCCTTGGGTATGGTAGCTTTTCAATAGCTTCTATCTTTGCTGGATCAACTTCTATTCCTTCTCCAGAAATCTTATGCCCAAGAACAATACCTTCAGTAACCATGAAGTGACACTTCTCCCAATTAAGAACTAAGTGTTGGTCTTCACAACGCTGCAAAACTTTGTTAAGGTTGAACAAGCAATTATCGAAGGAAGTACCATACACAGAAAAATCATCCATAAAACTTCCATTATCTTTTCAATATAATCAGCAAATATAGCATTCATGCATCTTTGAAAAGTAGCAGGAGCATTACACAAACCGAATGGCATTCTCCTATAAGCAAATGTACCATATGGGCAAGTAAAAGTGGTCTTTTCTTGATCATCCTTATGGACAGGAATTTGTGAGAAACCTGAATAACCATCTAGATAGCAAAAGTGAGAGTGTTTAGATAACCTTTCTAACATTTGATCAATAAATGGCAATGGATAATGATCTTTTCGAGTTGCTTTTTTAATTTTCTGAAATCAATACACATCCTATAACCAACAACAGTACGTTGAGCCACAAGTTCATCCTCATCATTTGGAACAACAGTCATTCCACCCTTTTTAGGAACACAATGAACAGGACTAACCCACTTACTATCAGCTATAGGATAAATGATACCAGCTTCAATAAGTCTTATTACCTCTTTCCTTACCACTTCTTTCATTTTTGGATGGAGACGGCGTTGATAATCAACAACAGGTTTTGCATCTCCTCCAAATTAATTTTATGCATACATAGAGCTGGGCTTATACCTTTAAGATCATCAAGAGAGTATCCAATGGCTGGTCGGTGAGCTTTTAGCACATCAAGTAATTTCTCTTCTTCTTCAGCTGAAAGGTTAGCACTAATAATGACAGGATATATGCTCTTCTCATCCAAATATGCATATTTCAGATTTGCAGGCAAAGGTTTTAATTCAAAACTAGGATCCCCTTTAGGTGGTGGTAGCACTCCTAAATTATCAGGTGGGATATGCAATTGTAATTGTGGTGGTTGTTGCCATAATATTTGTTCCAAAGCCTTTTTTCCTCATCATTAAATGGTTCATCTTGATTAAGCATATAACGTTCTACAACATCTGTTGAAGCTACAGCTATATGAGCAAGAGTTTCAATTATATCTTCAGAAATTGGCTCTTTCACAACATGTTTATCAGCAAATTTAGAAAAGTTGAATTCAAGTTTTTCATCAGCACATTTAATAAACACTTTCTCTTTAGCAAATTAATTTCAGCACCAACAGTACGCAAGAAAGGTCTACCAAAAATGATAGGACAAAATGAATCTTGAGGACAACCAAGCACAATAAAATCAGCAGGATATTTTATTTTGCCAACCAATACTTCAACATCTCTAACAATTCCAAATGGACTAATATAATCTTTATTAGCAAGTTGAATTGTCATACCTGTCTCTTCCATAACAATAGGATCAATATCAGGCTTGATTTCAAGATAAAGAGAATATGGAATGACACTAATGCTTGCTCCAATATCACATAGACCATGATAACTTGAAGTCCCAATAGAGCATGATATAACAGGTTTCCCACCTTGGCCGAATTACCTTTGATGACTTTAGTAGCATCTTCACATAGATAAACATCACATCTTCTTCATTAAGTTGCTTGATGACAAAATTTGAGTGTTGACTTCCACCTGTTCATATGGCTGAGAACACTTTCTATTACTTTGTTAGTAACAGCAATAAGTAAATTCTCTTTAACTTGGTTTGGATAGGAGGTGGTTCAACATACTCCTCAATTGTCACAGATGACACGGTTCAACCTGTTTAATAACTTTAGGAACAACAATAGATTGTTTAACAGGTTCAACATAAACTTCAAATCCACTTTTGGAACACAGATATGCTCAGCAAAAATTTAGCTATTTCAATTATAACATAAGGATCAAGATTAAAAGTATCACTCATATTTTTAAACAGATAGAAGTAGAGAAATTCTCTACACATGAATATCCATAATCAAAATAGGCTCATTACCTTTATCAAGATCCCAATGTCCAGTATTTTCAGAAATAGTCTCCAATAAATTCCATGCTTCTTCTTCAGTATTATTAGTAAAACTTCCACCAGATGAATTATCCAGAATTCCTTGTGCTTCATAGGTAGCCTCACATAAAAGTTTATCAATATAAGTTTCCTTGTAAGATCATGACAAGGATTCTTGCGAAGGAGTTCCTTTAACCTCCCCCAAGCTTGAGTAATACTCTCTCCCAGATGTGGCCAGAAATTGAATATATAGCGGTTCTCATAAGCTTCTTTAGGAGTAAAATATTTAAGAAAGAAAACCTTCCTCAAGATATTCCATCAATACTTCTTCATCCAGAGACCTGTACCAAACACGAGCATTACCAGATAAAGACAAATATAGTAACTTCCTTTTTACCTCATCCTCAGGAATACCAGGAAGTCTAAATAACCACATATGTCTTCAATTAACTCCATGTGTTCACGTGCAGACTTAGTTCCATCCCTGTAAATGGATTTTTCATAACTCTTTTAACATGACCCATGGGAATTTTATATCCCACTTTAGGTATCTCAGGCACAGTAGTTTCAACCACTTTAGCAGTAGTGGCATAAGCACTTTCATATAGAGCAAGGTGCAGCGAAGAACGATTCATAAATGCCATAGTATCAATGAGATAAAACAGCAAATAAAATTCAGCTTTCAAGTTTCCTTACCAAACTTCTTACCAATAGCGCTACGCTCCCCGGCAACGGCGCCAGAAAAGTATCTTGATGACTCCCAAGTGCAGGAGATCAATTGTAGTACCTTTCAATTAGAAAAGGTTGTCGAACCCACGAGGAGCTGAAGGTATTGGTTAGTAAGATTGATAAATAAAACAATAAAAGATGCAAGTGTTTTTGGTATTTTCGGTTGTATAATTCCAATGCAGCAAGTAACAGTAGCAAGTGAAAGCTCTCAAAGAGAGAAAGCCCAATCCTCTTATGTGCAAGAGGACAAGCTCAAGTGATGTGTAACTTATATGTGGAAAACGTTCCGAGGGCGGCATGGATATGCTAGGCATAGAGATTTATTAAACAACACGTTGAATATCTTGTCAAGTTTTAATCTTCTTTGGACGGAGCCATAATTCGGTATAGCTAAATAAATAAACTACAACCCCTTATGATGGATCATGTGGCCAAGTAAATGACTGCACAAGAATTATTAAGACATAAAGTCCCACCATAGCATTACACTCTAAGGTCCCCGATACTAATACCCTCATAATATAACTTCATGACTCTCTCAGGTTTACTTGTCCTCCCAAGTCTCCTCAATTCATTATACTACGGTGTTCTCCTATGAGCCCATATAGGTGAAGTGTTGTGCAGTCGACGTTCGCACAACACCATCATAGAATCACATAAAAGATAAACTCTTGACAAAATACCAACACATGTTATATATAAATCATTGCCAATTCATCCTATGCCCTCAGGAACATATGGGAACTACTCACAACGTGCAAACATGATCATAATCAGTGGCATAAGTGGTACAACACAATCTGAAATTATAACTTCACCCACAAATAATGACAAGTACTCAATCACAAACATGAATAGTAGCACAAGACAAGTATCTAGGGTATAGCAACTCTCAAACTATGAGGGGAACGGAGTGGATCACAGAGATGATGATGGAGATGGTGCTGGTCTTGATGGGGGTGATGATGTAGAGGCCTCCTCCCACGTCAAGGAGGAGAGGTGATGACGATGACGGTGATTTACCCCTCTCCGGAGCTCCGAAGCAGCAGGATCTGTCGGGGGAATACTTTCTGGGTTAACCCGCGGCCCAGTGCGACTTAACTTACTCGCACGGACGAAGGCCCGCTTGGGAGCAAGCCCAATATTGAACCGCCATAAGGGGAAAGATCTAGAAGACATATCCCGGAGGACGTGAAGACCAAGTAGTCTCCGAGTAGGCCTCTGTGGATGTATTCCTTATGGGGGAAGTTTCCTTTTGTAACCTAGCGAGCCTCTGTGTATATAAATAGGATTCGCAGGACTTAGAGCGGGTCAAGCTATCAAGCCCAAAACCCTAGCTCATACGGCGAGTACCAGATCGGATCGCCTCCATTGTAACACCTCGATTATCATATCAATACCAATCTAGGGTAGGCAGGAAGTAGGTCTTTTACCTCACATTGAGGGGGCCGAACCTGGGTAAATCTGTGTTGATCTTTGTTCCTGCGATCCCAAGCTCGGAGATGCTTGACTCGCGTAATCCCACACCTACGAAGTCATCTATGACACCTGACGTGACAAACCCACGACAGTTGGCGCCCACCGTGGGGCCTGCGGTCAAGAGCATCACGTTCCGCGCAGGATCGAAATCAGGCTTCAAGGACATCGCCATCGGCCAAGTTGAAGACATCAATGGGGTCCCCTTCATCGACGACTCAGAGTGGGGACCCGAGGCAGATCGCATCGAGTTCGGATACATCGTTCCCATCGGATCAGTAAAAGTTTTCGTCGGATCCGTCAGTCGCAGATCTATGGACGCGACTCAAGGAAGCGAATCGGTGAAGGAGCTGCGGCCGGTCAGGGTCCGCGTGTTGGAGAGCTACAACAAGCTACTGCAAGACTGCCCATCCCCGTCCCATCAAGACCTGTTTGGGGATCTCTACCAAATCAGGAAGGAGACCTCAAGATTGAAGAGATTGAAGCTATCAGGACGGAACTCTGTGAAGAGGCACAAAGACTCGCGGCTGAGCGCGAAAAACTCCAAGAAGAAGGTCGACGACTCCGTCGCTGCCAGCCGAAGCACCAGGCGGTGCGAACCAAGACGACATCTGAGCGCAAGAAACTCCAAGAAGAAGAGTGGCGACTCCGTCGTTGGCAGCAAAAACATCAGATCAAGATGGACAAAGGAGAGATGAAATCACAGTTCCACGGCGACCCAGAGAGCAACGTGCACGCCGCGATAGGGATATTGTCAAAGATAGCACCGGTTGGAGACACACGAGCTGATAAGGAAGCTCGCTACGCGATCGACCTACTACAAACCGCTGCTTTGCAACAAGCAAATATGTATGGAGTCACGCCCAATGATCCGCAAAACAAGGTATCATGGGGAGGAGAAAAGTCAGCGTCGAAGAAGTGGTCAACCAGCTAGCAGGTTTGCAGGTATCATTGGAAAAAGAAAAGAAGGCAGAAGGCGAGTCGCAGACGTCCGGAGCGACTCAGCCAGCCCAGATTGAAACTGATTCAGATGAAGATTCAGCGCCAGTAAACTCCTATTCATTGTTGAAAGGGCCAGCATGCTTTGGAGAGGAAATACGGCTCACTCGCTTCCCCCCGAACTTTGGTGAGTCGCAGCGAATCACCACCTATCACGGTGACCAAGACCCTGCCTTATGGATAGAAGACTACGAGGCAAGCATGACAGGGACTGATGTAACTCAGGAAGTACGTGCGAAATATTTCCACTTGGCAATACAGGGAGAAGCCAGGGATTGGCTGTTAAGGCTGCCATCCAAATCAATAAGCACCTGGGAAGACTTGAAGGACAAGTTCATCAACAGATTCCAAACAGAAGACATGAAAAACCTTAGACAATGTATTCAAAAAAGGACGAATCAAGCGCGACTGGATCAAGAGAATCGCGGAGATCCTTGGCTCCGCCAAAAACTTAACAGTACAGGTTGCAATACAAGCTATGAGGAAGAACTATATTTGAGCCGCTGGTGCACAAATTAAGTCGCGCTGAGCACAAGATTGATAGTTTCGACCAGCTTTTGGCAACGCAGAAAAATACGCAAAGACAGACAAGAGGACAGGTGGCTTATCACAGACCCAACAGGAAATCTCAAGTCACGCAAACTGAACATCGCGCACCAGATAAAAGAGCAAGGGAGTGATAAGGCCTTACTCCCTAATAACTGCAAGGGGATCTTCGACGTTCCTTGCGACTTACATCGTAGGAGAGATGGCAGGCCAGCGAGTCACACAAAGGCGCAATGTCATTATTACCGGAGGTGGAAAGAAGGCGACACGCCAGATGCAGCTCGCAGCGGATCAACACAGCACAAGAATAAATCTAGCTCTCATCAAGGGCCTGACGTTTTACCTAGAAGAAACATAGGACAGTTTCATACAGTGGAGTACAAACGACGGATGGAAGCCGGAGGAGCGGTCAGATTTCAACGCCAGAAAGGTATCGTCGCTGGACAGAGCAATCGGTTATTTGGAGTCGCGGCGATCACCCCCCAGAAGTAAGAGATCCAGGACAGCCAGCTCTGGTGGTCACGCCAGAAGTCGCGGGATACAAGTTAAGTAAGGTTTTAATGGACGGAGGAGGAAGAGTAAACATCCTATATCAAGACACGCTCCGAAGAATGAACATACCCGAGACGAGGCTACGACCATCCAGGAAAGAAATTCAAGGCATAATCCCAGGAGCTGTTACGCGACCAATCGGAAAGATAACACTTGAAGTTCGCTTTGGAACAGAGCGGAACTTCCGCACAGAGCTCCTAGACTTTGAGGTTGTAGCAGTCAAAAGCTCATATCATGCGATCTTTGGAAGAGAAGCCTATGTCAAATTTACCGCTCGCCCCTGCTACGTCTACCTACAGTTAAAGATACCAGGACCAAACGGTGTTATTACAATATATGGAGACAGGCAGAGAGCGTTAGAGTGCGAGAACGCAGGCTCAGTACTCGCAGAAGAAGCCTGCATCGCCAACTCCTTACATGGATATCAGTCGCAGATCGATAATCGCAACTCAAAACGAGTCGCGTTGGAGGTACCGCGGATGCGGCCAACATGATGCAGCCACCAGAGGGTAAATACCCACCGAGAAGTCGCGCATCAGCAAGATAATGCCCCAGAGGTCGCCTTATACAAAAAGAAGACAAGAAATGGCGCATGTGCATAAATCCAGCCTCGATCAACAACCCCTGCCAAAGGGGTTCAGTTATCGTGAGTCCTTACAAAGCAGACTCAACTCAACATAAGCCGCAGCTCAGTGCGGCTGATCGCCCAACACAGTGGCTTTCTGCTTCAACATGAGACATACATCGGAGCTATCATGCTCGACCCGAGTCGCTTTTAGCGACTCAAAATTGAACCAATCAGGTGTTCAACCCACTCCGTTAGGAGTATTAATTCGCAAATAAGTGCGATGAGTATCAAGTATGCATGGCCTGCGGGGAATAGAAAACCCGCATTAAAGGGCCTGCATCATCCTGTAACACCCTGTAAAACATCGAGTGATTATGAAATAAAGCCGGCACCCTTGACATTCAAGGGTTTGTCGTTTCGCCTCAACTATCATTGAGTCGCTGAGTCTTTTGAATTTCATATATCACTGACCCTTGAGGGCTCCTTACGAGCATCGCGAGTACCAATCGCACCTCAAATTTTGCCAAACTAGTGGCAATCCTTAAGCTAGAAGCGTCTTGCATTATGCAACCAAAGTACTGGGGTGTGGCGTCAATCGAGCTTGATTGCCTATCATGGCCGCTCTCGACCCTGAACACATATGTTCCTAGGAAATACTGAGCCACGCGAGCGTCTACTTAATGGAATTATCAAGAAAAGAACCTACTTATAGGTCACAAAAATACTGTTTATAATACATGATATCTTACAGACTAACGGGCATGTCCCACATTATTTATTTTTCCTCTTCCGAGCAACAGGAGTGGGAATTGGCGCGGCTTGTCTTGCAGTTGCAGTCGCAGGTGTCCTAATAATCAGGGCGCCGCCAGACGAGGCAGAAGGGCCACCAGATACTGTTGCTGGAGTGGCAGCCCGAGATGACTCAGCTCCTGAGGACTTTTCCTTTGACACCTTGCTCCCATCAAGATTGAATTTATCGAGATAAGTGCCCAAGTCTAAGTTATCAACAAATTTTGTGGCATACCCGCGCATCCCTTTCCAGATATCGAAGTACTCGCTTATTGGCAGTTCAGTATCATCCGTGCTCATCGCCAGGCCGTGGCGAGCAACCTTGCCAACATCTATCTCTGGATAATATGCTCGAAGCAATGTCAAGACATGCGCGGCTCCGGCGTGAGCAGAGGATCGTTTCCAATCAGAAATATAATGTGGAGCCTTGAGCAGTTTATTTATCCAAATACTCGCAAGATGTTGGGCCATCAGCCGCAGGAGAGATTACCGTCTTTCTCCATGAGTCGATGCTGCATATCAGCTTCAAGCTCTTTAAATTGCTCTTCGCAGGAGTCGAGTTGACCTTTGAGAGATTTTATTTCCTGATCTTGGTCCCTAATGACCTCATTATGCTGCTCCAGGCGAGACTGCATCATTTCAGGATGGTCTATGGAAATGCCTTTACCCTTTATTGAGCCAGAAGCATCAAGCAAGGACAGTTCACGCTGAAAACAAACAGAGCAAAACGCATAGGTAAATTATCCAGGAATTTGGGGGCTCGAGATTTAAAGCCAGGAAAAGAATCAACACCTCGTGCGATGACACAAGGTTTTGATCCTTGGGGGCTACGGTATATGTACCTGGCGACTTGAACAAAATTGCTCAACTAAGCCGCACAACAGAGCAGCATGCTTGTCTCCAGCAGAAATTATGGCATCTGCGATTGACTTAGAACTATTTCCTGGAGCTGGAATTCTATTTTCAGAAGATACCCTACCAGCAGCAGGAGTTGCAGATGGAGCTGCGATTGGAGCCGCGTCTGCAATACCTTCCTCCAGGGAGGGCCTTGGTTGAGTCGCACCATTACTGTTTCCCACGTTTTCATCAGCAGCATCATCCTCGCTCATAGCTCGCTGAGAAGAAGTGGGATGAGAATTTGACTTGGTAGCCTCTTCAGACATAGCCCTGCAAAACATTGATGGGTTAATAAGCTGACCTAGCAGAGCCGCAACATTGAAAAGAAGGCGAACCATACCCAGAGGCGACAGGGTCTGTCTCCCAGGCTGCTTCAACGGCGTCCAGAAGGTCGAGGCACTTCCAGACGTCACGAGCTCGTCCGCAGCCAAACAACCATACCCAGAGGCGACACGGATACTCTTCATTAGGCAACCAGAGGAAGGAGAAGATAAACCTTGCAAATATGAACCTACAGAGTATGAAAAGAAGTAGTGATGAGCAATTCCTTGCCAGAAATACGTAAACACAAAAGGAAAAGGAGAAGAGTCGTAAACAATTACCCGAGCTTATTGAGAAGCAATCCTTTGCAACAGCCTCGGAAGAAAAAGTAGCCTTGTTGGGATCGGCGAGTTTTAAAGATTTGGCAGCTCTTGTTTCTGCTAATAACGCCAAGGCTTTGTGACGTTTCTCAGGCTGCGTGGGGTCTTCTGAGCTCTGGCATAAAATACGTTTCGAGGACCTGTGAGGCACCTCGGGAAGTTCCAGGAAAGGAGTATTTGGAGTCGAGGACAGAAGAGCGTCGGCCATTTGTTGTTCCTCTTCAGAAGCACTACCCTCATGCATAACTATATCTTCGCCAAAGGCTGCGGCTTGTTCTGATGACTCAGCCGCGGATCCTTGATTCAAGTCGACATCTTCTGAGGGGAGAACCCAGAAATAAGGATCGATCTGAAAAGGAGCTCAGGTCAGAAATAATTAATTATTGGAGAAGAAATTTTTGAGGAAACATGTGACAAGTAGACATTACCACAAAAGGCTTGTGCTCAGCCCAGAAGGGAGCAAGTCCGACGTTGTCATACGAGTTAATATCTTCGTCCGTCACTCGGCGAATGAAATTTATCCACTCCCCTTTGTCCCAATCTTCAGGGCAAGTACGATCAACGTGGTTTGCATGACAAGTGAAATCCACCATAAGCCGCGAGCGGCGACTCACAGGCTGAACTCGCCACTTAGTCCAGCAAGATATGAGATCTAGTCCAGTGAGATCATGGAGTGTTAGCGCTCTCACTTTGTCTAAAAGGGATTCGATAAAGGGTAACGAAGAAGGATCAGGTTTGGAAGACAGAGCATCGGTAGCCTCGAAGGGAAGAGGAGACCAAAGAGGGAGAGGAATTTCACCCTCAGGAGAAGTGTTTTTACAATAGAAGAATGTCCTTTGCCACTCCTTGATTTTCTTGGCAAGAGTTAGTTTTGGGAAGATACTACCCCGACGACGTTGGAAGGAAATGGCACCGCATTGGAGAAAAGGACCATCTGTGGTTTCCCTTTGACTATTGCAATTGAAAAGAGCAAGCCAGAAATCTATTGAAGGCGGGATACCCAGATAATCTTCACAGAGGACGTGGAAGCTGCTCACTTGCAACATCGAATTAGGGCCAATATCATGGAAGCGGAGACCTAACCGCTGCATCAAGGAGCGGAAGAAGAGAGCGCCCGGGGTTTGAACCCGCGCTCAACATGCTCCGCAAAAATCACTACTTCTCCTGGTTGAGGATTGGGGATTACCTCCTCACCAGCCGCCCGCCATTCGCATTGATATTTTGGCGGAAGAAGGCCCCGTGCAGATAGGGATTCCAGGAAATCTTCGTCGACCCACGAGTCTTCCCAGTTGCACTTGCGGCGAGACATTTTTCTCAGATCGATGGAGATATCCACCGAAGGATCATGAGTACGAGAAGCGAAATTGGAGGCGGCGGAAAGGAGTAGCGGGTGCGTAATGCGGGACTTGATGCAGAAAGCTGGGGAAAAACGATGAGCCAAGATAAATAACCCAGACGCGGAAGACGTTTAGATCTGAAAATCAACCGTCAAGACAGGATAAGTCGCGTTCTTGAGCCGCCAAGAAGAGTTACAAGCCGCGGATTGGGAATAAGAAAATTGGAGTTCAGCTAGGATAATTCACGTGCGCGGCTCAGGGGTTTGTTAAGACAAAGGAGGCTTCACTCGAAATCCAAGCTAAACTTGGGGGCTAATGTCGGGGGAATACTTTCTGGGTTAACCCGCGGCCCAGTGCGACTTAACTTACTCGCACGGACGAAGGCCCGCTTGGGAGCAAGCCCAATATTGAACCGTCATAAGGGGAAAGATCTAGAAGACATATCCCGGAGGACGTGAAGACCAAGTAGTCTCCGAGTAGGCCTCTGTGGATGTATTCCTTATGGGGGAAGTTTCCTTTTGTAACCTAGTGAGCCTCTGTGTATATAAAGAGGATTCGCAGGACTTAGAGCGGGTCAAGCTATCAAGCCCAAAACCCTAGCTCATACGGCGAGTACCATATCAGATCGCCTCCATTGTAACACCTCGATTATCATATCAATACCAATCTAGGGTAGGCAGGAAGTAGGTCTTTTACCTCACATTGAGGGGGCCGAACCTGGGTAAATCTGTGTTGATCTTTGTTCCTGCGATCCCAAGCTCGGAGATGCTTGACTCGCGTAATCCCACACCTACGAAGTCATCTATGACACCTGACGTGACAAACCCACGACAGGATCTGGTCCCCCTCGGAGGGAATCAGAAGTTTCGCCGCCGCCGCGACCTCGGATGGACTAGGGAAAATTAGGGCGCAGGTTTTCGGGCGAGATGAAGGCGTTGCTAAAAACCCCAGGGGAGGAGGTGCCCAAGGGCCATTTTGGTGGGCCCCACGCGGCCAGGTACATGGGCCGCGTGGGCCACCCCCTTTTGGCCCTCGTGGCTCTCCTCTCTTCGGTCTTCTTTCCATCGTCCTCCTTCTGATGAAAAACCTCCGTGCTATTTTTCCTTTTATTATTTGGGTTCCTGAAACTCCTGAAACAATAAAAACAAGAAAAGGGGGGGTTTTCTGCCTCCTAGAAATTAAATACCAAAAATAGGGACTTTATATGAAAGTGTCCTAAATCATCTAAAACATGTAAAAACGTTGATATAACAGTGCATATAACATTCTAATATGCTACTAAAGGTTGCATAAATGATGATATAAAATGCACGTATTAGTTAGTCCCAGAAAATACATAAAAATGATATAAAGTGTGAATAAAACATGTGGCAATTGGCATAATATAAGCATGGAACATCAAAAATTATAGATACGTTGGAGACGTATCAGAAAGCACTTGACGAAATTCCCGTGTGTCCTCAAGAACGTTTGGTCATCATAAGTACACCTACCGGCTTGTCCTTTGCTGTAGAAAGGATTGGGCCACTTGCTGCAATTATTATTACTGCATTTTATTTACTTGTACTTTATTTATCTGCTATATCAAAAACCCCTAAAAACTTGTCTGCTAGTATTTACCGTGAATTCCATATCAAAACTGCTTGTCAACACCATCTGCTCCTTGTTGGGTTCGACACTCTTATTTATCGAAAGTACTACGATACACCCCCTACACTTGTGGGTCATCAGCTGTCGGCGATGCTACTGACGGCAGCCGCCATTGCTATCAATGGTGGGCGGCGTTCGGTAACGGTGGGGGGCGTTCTTCGTTTGATGCATTTTTACTTTTTTGTGATGCAAATGGTTGAAATTTTTTGAAGCAATTTTTCTTCTCCTTTGATGTTGTTGTAGAATTTTTTTGCTACCACCATTCTCTGTCTTTGCTACAATCGTACAATTTTTTTGCTACGGAGGTCTCCGGCGAGATTCTCCGGCGATGTCTCCGGCGAAGTTGATTTTGATACAATAGCACTTTTTTGTTGCTACAATAGCATAAACTTTTTGCTACCACGTCTCCGGCGAGGTATCCGGTGAGGTCTCCGGCGAGGCTAGAATTTTTCATTTTATGTTCTGTGTACGAACCGTTTTTTGCTACAATGCAGCAAAAGCGGAACGTTTTGTAGCAAAAGCGGGATTAGCCTTTTTTAGTGGACACGTGTTGGGCTGCGGATCCGGGGGATCGGACGGAAAGATCCCCCGGGGGACGCCTAGTCCTGTCCAAAAAATAACCCTAACTTTGCTGAAACTCAACAAAAAAGTAACCCTAACTTTGCTGAAACTCAAAAAAAAAACGTTTGCTACCATCTTCGATCAATTCAGTTGCAAGTGGGCACCCGCCGAACATCTGTTGCACGGTCGATTTTCGACAACTTTGTGACAAGAACGCCATGTCGAAATTGCTCATTGTTCGGCATCTCTGTCCATCAAAATCTAGTTTCGGTGATGTGCACCTCCCCTTCTACTCCAGATTCGGCATTTGCCTCTATCTACCCCAAGACATTACTGGTTGAATCGTCGGCCATCGCCACCCATGGTCGGCGACACATGTCTCTCGTCTCCCGACCCACCCTACCCAAATCACTACCTCCGGTAGTCCGCCTCTGCCCTCTCACAGTTCTTAAGTCAAGATGTATTCGCTGCATTATTTTGAGACATAAATGTATTAACTAATAGAAATAACACACTATTTACCCATCGACACATCATGACTAAACACACGAGATGGGGCAATTCCGTATTAAAAGACACAATATGCGTGAGAGAATCCCCCAAGTCATGCAACATGTATAAGGGATAAGTATATGACACATGATAGTATCATGATAATAATATATCTTGTCCAAACACAAATAGTGTATATATGTTGAAACGGATATTCGATTTTCTTCACCTATGTATCTGTCATGAAGAGATCTTGAAACCTAGACGAATGTTGATGTATTTTTAATTTCAAAAATTTGCATTATGAAATTTGATAAGAACATCTTTGAAATCTGTGTGGTTTCATAGTTGTTTAAAATTGCATTATTGATTTTAGGAAGAGTTGCATGATTTATCGATCCTTACGTACATGTTTGATTAAGGTTTCATAGTTGTCGCGCTATTGAACTTTTTTTAGACATCAATTCAGCCCACGTGAACCAGTGAACCGAGTGGCAAAGCCGGGATTTGTCCACGGCCAATAAGCAAAGAGCAAACCTATAAGTGGGTTGATTTGGGCCTCCCATAACCAAATCGTCGATATTAACTAAACTTTTGATAAAAAAAATATGGAAATCAGTGTGACTGCCCAACTACATAGAACTCTACAAGGCCAACTTTGCTACACCCCGTTAGCTAGGGACCTTTGATACATATCATAGGAAAAAGTGTCGTAAAAATCTTACAATATTAGAATGGCATGTCTAACTGAATCATATAGGAAGAGTGGGTTACTTTGATTGCGCTACAAGATTCTTATGGACCTTTTTCCTATGAGATATGATCCTTTGAATTAAACAACTTTTGAAGAAAAGTTTCCAAAAGATTTCAATCCTATACAAATTCTTTGAAAATGCTAAGAATCAAAGGAGCACTTAACAAGTACATGTTTTTTTTAAATCACGAAACTATAGTTTGTAAGTTTTATATATTCACTTTACCAGTTGTGGTAAAATAAAATACAAAAACATGAGTAAATGTTTGTGAATAATAAGCTTGGGTCTGTCATGGAAAAATGTTCACGGATTTTAAAAATTGTTCACGAGTTCAAAAAAGGTCAAGGTGTTAAAAAAGTTCTAAAGATTAAGGAGTATTCACAGGTTGACAAATAAGTAATCAATTGTTAAAAAGATATTCTTAGATTCAAAAAATATATTCAAGAGTATAAAAATTATAGAATATTGGAAAAATATGTGTTCATGTATTTCCAAAATAGAAAAGGTGAGGAAAATAAAAAAACATAATAGAAAAAGGAAATAAAAAAGGAGTAGAAAGAGAAAGAAAGAAGACAAAAGAAAAGAAATTAGGAAACAAGAAAACAAACTAAAAAAATGTAGGTTGGCTCTGCAAGGAAGCGTTGCACGTGAGTCAACAATAGGCATGGTTATATGATATTGCTACGAGTGAAAGTAATCCCTATTTGGGGAGCGGCGAGTACCCTCGACGGAAATGGACAACCCACCATGGTCACTCTCCAACGATCACACACTCATGTCAGAACACAAGAAGCAAGGAGCCGACAGAGCTTTCAACGCAACAAACGACACAAGGGCACACCAGGTGCACCCGACTAATGCATCCACGACAGTCAATGTGTCATCGAGTCTAACTCCCGCATAGGAAATCGCGCTCGTCGAATTCCTTCGTGAGAACTGTGATTTATTTGTGTGGTGTCCAGCTGACATGCCAGGTATTTTCAGGGAATTCGCCGAGCACCCTGTCCAACTTACTCCAGGCACTAAGCCAGTAAAGCAAACGTCTCAGGACCCAAAAGAGACGCTATAGAAGCAGAAGTCGACAGATTGCTCAAAGCAAAGTTCATCCGAGAAATCAAGAAGTCGGATTGGGTGGCTAACCCCGTATTGGTCTAGAAGAAGCACTCCGACGCCCTTCGGATGTGTGTGGATTTCACAGCTCTCAACAAATGTTGCCCAAAGGATCACTTTCCATTGCCACGAATCGACCAGATCATCGACTCCACAGCCGGGTGCGCACGTCTATCCTTCCTAGACGACAACTCGGATGGTGTCGTCGAAGACGGGAAAGACACAGATGGTCGCAACGTCGCAGTCAGAGACAAGGAAAGGAACTCACCGTACCAACAACGACACAGCTCTCTGTGACAGCTATTGGGTTGCGCGTACAGTAAATTAAAATTTTCACGTATTGCTACGCAACCCTTATTCTAGGATCTACTACCAAGATACATCCGAATACGAATATCCGAAGATCTAGTTTAGTATACGTTACCAACACCGTAGATTGCGGAAGAACGTGTTTATGACGTAGTCGATGTAGCCGTTCGCGGTCTCTTCTCAACCAAGCCTGGTAGAGAGATTCTGACGCCTTCTTCTCCTTCGCTTCACCACCTTGTTCAACAGCTGAAGGGTGCAACGTCTATGACGAGGAACCCCTCCGAGAGCTTGCACACGTACACTGGAAAAGTTCAGCAGGGCTTCGCCATCCAAGCTTGAAGTCCGCTGGTGTATATGAAGGTGGAGATCTAACACATGAGAAGGAGAGAGAGAGAGATTAGATCTAGTCTAATCGGATAGGTCGCCTCTAATTAGAGGTCCCTCTAATCCAACTACAAGAGATCTAAACTTGAGAGCTGACGTGAGTCAATTGTCTATCTAGATTGTGTTCTATTTTCTTGTCTCCACAACTAGAGGGGTGGGGTTTATAAAGGAGCCCAACGGGTAGGGAAACTTGGGAAGGAGGAAACCTTCCCCTAGTCCAATAGGACAAAGATTGGACAAGGGGAAAGTCCCCTTGCCCAATTCGGTATGGGAGGATGAGTTGGGGTTGCACCCCAACTCTCCTCCCCATCTCCCTTCCTTGCACCGGCCGGCCGGCGGGTGGGGCCCACCTTGGGCCGCACCAACCTAGGCAAGTGGGGCCTACCTAGGACAGCCGCCTTAGCTGTCGCGCCACCTGGCGGTGGGGCCCGCCCTGCCCTGCGCCGACCTGGTCGGGTGGGGCCTGCTGGCCGCACCGACCTGGCGGGTGGGACCCGCCTGGCCGGCCGCCACCGCCTCCGCCTCGCCCCCGCCGTGGGCCTTCGGCCCACCGGGGTTCGGCCCGGGGTTTCCCCCAACGACGCCTTTTATATTTTCCCGTAATTATTTATCAATTAGATAAATGAATATTTAATTAACATATAATTAAATAATACTTTGTCATGTTAATTCTCATTTGAATATTTCCTTTTACAGAATATTCACCGAATTAATTACCTATCATATGAAACACCTTTCATATGATCCGGGACACCTAGTGTCCGCCGACAAAATACTCCGGACAAATATCTCCCCATATAAACCTCATCGGAATAAATCCGACCGTGATAGTAACTTCTATCACAAACTTTCTCTCAAACTTTCTCTCTTGACAAGGTATGTCATATCACGCAAGCACCATGCCGATGATATTGTCTCCATGTTCCAGACCAACCATATAACACAACTAAAAATCCTAGCTTAAGTGTGTCCACCCTACAGGTCTGATAACGGGTAGCTATAATTGGTTTGGTATCAACCAATCACCGGCCAGTGACAGTTCCAAGGACGTCCTGTGTGGCTGCTATCGTTATGCGAATAAATCTACTGTTGAACCTGTTGATTATCATATATCAATGCCATTACTCACGACACTGAAATTCACTCGAGATATAGATCCGTGATGATACCATGAATCAATCAAGTATTGATTCACATCATCTTTGTCTATCTCGTTACCGGTAAGTTCCATTTACTCGTTGCCGTATTATGATATCCCACACGGTGTAACTTCACCATGCATTGTCTGCAGAACGTAGTGGATATGTATATAATACCGAGCGGGCCCTCGAAGTATCTCTCTTAACCTAGAGGAGTAATTTCCCATCTCAGAACATCAGGATACACACACACCTTTGGAGCCACCCAGCAACTGCCTTTATGGTCACCCTGTTATGGCCGTGATGGTTGACAACACCAAAGCAACTCCTCCAATATGCATGACCCCAATAACCTCATGGTTACAAGGACATGTTATACAACAACCTTTCTGTGATAAAGCTAAGGACAAAAAGACTATTTAACGGAATCTCTTAGCATACCAACACTTGGGTGACCCAGCCATATTATAGTCCAATAATATGACATCCTTGATGCTGACATAAACTCTATGTCCATGACTAGGAAAAGCCGCGTCATCTAGCATTAAGAATTAGTCCATAAAAAAACTAGGGTACTTTTTACGTATTCATATTCTCTACACGTGCAGGTGACCTTTTCCCTAAATCACGCATTTAGAAATCACTGCAGTTATAGCATAGAGAATACGAATCAATAATGTATGAATCCAATATACATATGTATAAATACATTGTCACATGTATAAATACATTACCTTTTGGGCATATATCCAACAACAGCAGAGCTTCACAGGCCAGCAGGTGGATGTAGGTAGGGCGGGTGTAAGCGGGACGCACCGCAGGAGACCGCGTACGCGCCGTATATGCCGCAATTCATACGTGGTACGCCGCGTACGATCCGCGTATAAGCTGCGTTATTTTGCGGCGCCGCGCACGCCGTGTACGTTGATACGTCTCCAACGTATCTATAATTTCTGATGTTCCATGCTTATATTATGCCAATTGCTACATGTTTTTTATACTCTTTACATTATTTTTATGCATTTTCTGGGACTAACCTATTAACAAGATGACACAGTGCCAGTTATTGTTTTCTGCTGTTTTTGGTTTCAGAACAGTTGTTCTGGAAATATTCTCAGAATTGGACGAAACAAAAACCCAAGTTCCTATTTTCCTGACACGTACACGAAGACCGAAGGAGAGACGAAGGGGGGCAGTGGGCCGTCCTCACCACGTGGCGGCGCGGTCCACCTCCTGCCGCGCCGTGACGTGGTGAGGACGCCACAGACCTCCACCGACGCCGCCCCTTCGCCTATATATTCACCTATTCGGGAAAACCCTAAACACCCGAGTCATATTCCACGAAAAGTTTCAGAGGCGCCGCCGCCGTCAACCCTAACTCGGAGAGGGTTCGGAAGCTCTTCCCGGCACCCTGCCGGAGAGGGGAATCATCACCGGAGGGCTCTACATCGCCATGCCTGCCTCCGGAGTAATGTGTGATTAGTTCATCTTTGGACTATGGGTCCATAGCAGTAGCTAGATGGTTGTCTTCTCCTCTTGTGCCATCATGTTTAGATCTTGTGAGCTGCCTATCATGATCAAGATCATCTTATTGTAATGCTACATGTTGTGTGTGCTGGGATCCGATGAATATTGATACTATGTCAAGTTGAATACTGAATATTATGTCTATGTTATTTATGATCTTGCATGTTCTCCGTTACTTGTTGATACTCTGACCAAGTGGATGCTTGTGACTCCAAGAGGGAGTATTTATGCTAGATAGTGGGTTCAGTCTCTATTTAATCTGGGGGAGTGACAGCAACCCCTAAGGTTGTGGATGTGTTGTCGCTACTAGGGGTAACCTAATGATGCTTTGTCTAAGGATGAATGCGTTGTTTACATTATGCACTTTACTTAATACAAATGTCTGTTGCTTGCAACTTAATACCGAAAGGGGTACGGATGTTAACCTGAAGGTGGATTATTTAGGCACAGATGCATGCTGGATAGCGGTTTGTGTACTTTGTCGTAATGCCCAAATGAATCTCATAGTAGACACCACAACTTGCACATGCATGTTATGCACTTATCAATATTGTCAATTGCCCAACTGTAATTTGTTTATCCACCATGTTAGTTATTTATTATGGAGAGACACCACTAGTGAACTGTGGACCCCGGTCTATTCTTTTACATCTGAAATACAACCTACTACAATCATTGTTCTTTTTCATTCTCTGCAAACAAACATCATTTTCCACACTATACGTCTAATCATTTGTTTTCAGCAAGCTGGTGAGATTGACGACCTCACTGTTAAGTTGGGGCAAAGTAGCTTGATTATGTTGTGCAGGTTCCACGTTGGCACCGGAATACCTGGCGTTGCGCCGCACTACACTCCTTCACCAACAACCTTCAGAAGTGACTTCGATCTCCTACTGGTTCGATTAATCCTTGGTTTCATACTGAGGGAAAACTTGCTGCTGTACTCATCATACCTTCCACTTGGGTTCGCAACGGACATGTGACTTTCACGTGACATCAAGCATATTTTCTGGCGCTGTTGCCGGGGAGATCAAGACATTTCAGATACAGCAGGCTTTTACCTCCCCTACGCACCAGCATATTTTCTGGCGCCGTTGCCGGGGAGGTCAAGCCTTCTGTTAGGGGAGTCTCTCACTTCCAATCTCTTTACTTTGTTATTGTCTTGCTTAGTTTATTTTTATTTTTTCTTGTTTGCTCTCTTTATCAAAAACACAAAAAAATAGTTACTTGCATCTAGTTTATTTTCAGTTCTTTATCAATGTCTAGTTGTTTACTTGGTATCAATGGTTTCTCTTTTTGATACCAGATTTTATTGGAACGGTGGGTTTACTGAGGAACAACAAAATTATTATGAGGAATACCGCTTGTCTCAAAAAGGGAAACATTTATGGGAACAAATAAGTAGATTGAATTATTTTGCTAAGAACTTGTGCTCTACCTATGATGAATCCTACTGCTTTAATGAATCTCTTTGTTGTAGAAGGTATAAACACATCCCTTTCCAATGTGATTATAATGATAATGAAATCTTGGCTGCTTATGCTAAAGGAAACCTTGGCTGCTTATGCCAATTCCGTGAATGCTCGCATATGTAACTATATGGGCCCATATTTGCGGCGCCGCGGACGGCTTAGTCCCACTTACACCCTGAGGTGATGTGAGTAAGGCCGTGAGGGGCCGGCGCAAGAGAAGAAGGTGGGTTGGGAGGAGATGGGACGAGGAGAATGGGTGCAGGGTGGGCCGGCCATTAGGAGCTCCCTCGAGCGAAACCGATCTTTTTTACTCAATATTGGGCCAGACGTTTCCGTGGGCCGTGGGCTCGGCTTGTAGCAGCCTCCCGATCCACGCCGCGCCGCCCCCACCCCGCACGTTCCGCAGTTTTGGCGGGCTTTCTCCCGCCCACCACCCCCATAAATCTGCTCCCAGGAAAGAAAAAAAGAGACCAAAACCCCCAGAAAAAAAAAAGAGTTAATCTCAAAAAAAAAAAAAAAGGAAAGAAAAAAAGAGACCAAAACCCCCAGAAAAATCCCAAAATCTTCGGCGTCCCATCTCCCGGACCTCCCGCCGGCGAGGAGCGGCGATGGCGGGGACGATCGCCCGCATCCGTCTGGAGAACTTCATGTGCCACTCCAGCCTCCACATCGAGCTCGGCGAGCACGTCAACTTCATCACCGGCCAGAACGGCAGTACGTTGCCTCCGCTCAAACCCTAGCCCCCTCACTTTCTCTCTCCCTCCCTCTCTCTCATCGATGCGATTTTCTTCCCCGTGCTGGCGCAGGCGGGAAGAGCGCGATCTTGACCGCTCTGTGCATCGCCTTCGGCTGCCGCGCCAAGAGCACGCAGCGGGCTGCCACACTCAAGGACTTCATCAAGACTGGTTGCAGGTTGCGTCCGCCTTCCCTACCCGCTCACACATATTTATTCATTTATTTCCCAAATCACTGATTAATTGCTGGGTAATTGTCGATCTGTTCTTGCGAGGATAGTTTTTTTTTGTTGGGAAATAGCTGTCGTGTAGTGCAAATTGTTTGCCGCATTTCTGCAGGTGGATTTTCGCACAAGGCCTTTGCACAATAGTTAGTATAATATAGAAGGTTCCACAATCTCTTTGGCTTGGGCTAGTCCCCGTCGATTCTATCAAAGCCAGGTGTTGGGGTGTATTTGGTTAGTAATTCTTGCCGTTGGTGGGTTACAGCAAAACTGATCTAGCACTTGGGCGGATTTCATATGGAAATATTTGTTTGACATCGGTACAGCGTGCGTTGCAGTTGCACATGCCACCACTTCCCTACCAGAGCCTAGTCTGTACCCTTTCCATTCACATGGCACTAACATTATTCAAAGCCGTAGTACCTGCAGTTTTGCTCTGGTCATTTTAGACCATGTCGCAGCTGCATGGTTCAGATAAAAGATTATACGTCTGAATCGTGGGTTGAAATGTACCTACGTGTTTTTGGTTCAAACATATTGTTTGGGTAAAAAATTCATACATGTTCGTAAAAGCAAGATACACATTCTTTTTTGCATGACTCGCATATGGTCATATTTTTCAGAAAAAAATCTGCAGGTATATATTTTGTCCGACGATACACATGTATAATTTTCAGATATTTTAAAACATGTTTTTACGGGACCTGGTGCAGGTTATTCTTGTTATTAGCTTTCGGCGGTTCCATGTATCAGCATGTCATAGCCAAAACGAACTTAGTATGATCGAGTAGCATGATAACTTAGTTTATCTTGAAGATTTTGGTGGCAAAATTCTGAAGATAATCTGCTATTAAAGCGGTCCGTTTCTGGGGTTTGACCTTTGCAAACCGGTGAAGTAGCGGCTGAACCTGCTTGTTGGCCAACTTCCATTCACCAAACCTAGGTTCACCTCGTATAGTGACTGTGGACTCTTACAAGGATCTCACCAAAGAATTACCCTCGGTTGGATAAAATGCTGTTAAACAATCCCAAATGGTCAATGATCGTTTAATGATTGTAGAGCTCATATCTGCATCTATCTTGCATTGTATATTGTTGTACTGAACAATCTGAGGTTAATAGTTTTTTTATTTACCCTCTCACCGTTTCACCTCTTTCATGTGATCAATTGTAATTTAGTCTATTTTCTTATAACCAAATTGCAGTTATGCAACAGTTGTTGTTGATATCAACAACCATGGGGAAGATGCGTTCAAGCCTGAAGTATACGGGAACTTAATTATGTTGGAACGCAGAATTACTGAGTCTTCTGGTTCAACGATTTTAAAGGATCAACATGGTAGTAATACATGATCCTTCTTCCTCCCCAGTTGCTGGGGTTGTCTGTCTATTATAAGCATTTTCATGTGTAAACTGTAAAGTTCGTTATATTCTGTCTAACCTGTTAGAGTTCTCATTTCTTAGTTGCATTTTGCTATTCAAAGCTGATACATTTCTGTATCTAGGACTGTTGTATTTCTTATTTCATTAATCGTTCTTGTTTGTTTGGCTTTGTATCTTTATTCTGTTTAGTGCCTATCTCAAGTTTCAGTTTTAAACACATCTGTCCTATCTTAGTCGTCTCAACTTTCCATGTTAGCAAAAGACCTAGGTGTTCCTTGTTCTTGACTTCTTACTGTATATGTTTTCATAACTGCAAAAAAAACCCTGCCTTTTCACCTTTATGCACCCCAAGTATACATGTTGCATCCATATTATACATAGATTGTTAAAGGCTAGTTAGGCATGAAAAGAAACACCACTAACACTTAATTTCAAAACTTTCGTGTGAAAGCACTTAAATTCAGATTCTGGTACCAGAAAAGACTTCTGCATGGTCCAAACTGCAGCATGCACATCTGATTGCTGTTAGATCCGAATCTTTAAACTGAAGGGAGAGTAAACTCTGAATTGGTTAAATGGACGATTGCTGTAAATTTACCATAATAATTAATAAAAAAGCTATTCTTACATTTCTATTTACGATTGCACAATTTTCGTTCCACACATATTGTACCATGCCAATTGTGTTACATGTGCTTGATCAGGGAAGAAGGTGGCGCATCGCAAAGATGATCTCAATGAGATTATCGAGCATTTTAATGTAAGTTGCTTGTTTCCTGATGATTTTTTTAAGTAGATGTATTTCTCCCACTCATCATTTGTTTATTGTTTACTTTCTGTATCAAGTGTAGAGAACTGATGGACCTTTTTCATCTTCTTGTCCTTGCTGCACCTTTCCATGAGTTCCTACAAAAATAGTATGTGAGAAGTTATATTATTAACACAACCACAAGAAGACACCCTATCGTCTTCTTCCTCCCTGACTTCCTCTCACCCCTGCTAGTATGCTATTTGTCCGCTTTGCGATCACATTTCCCTCCACCTTCCTCTCCCCACTTGCTCCTTGTTGCTCTGTTCTGCTGAACCGTTGCATGCAGAGAACACACATTTTTCTTTCTCTACTCATACATAAGACGTGCAAGGAGAAATTTTATTGTGCCGGGGCCCCCATCGAAATACATTCACAAACTACCAACTCATCCTATACTCATGCTATCTCCTATTAGAATCCCATCTAACTCAACGTGCTTGGTCAATCAACTCACCACCATTGACCATGAGAGGATCCGACTAGTTCAAGATTGGGAATTGTCAAGCAATCCTTCGTATTTTAGGAGCTTACTAATTGTCAACCATGCCTTTGTGTGCATAAGTGCACAGTTAGTTAGAGTAGCACAAGCACCTCACCTAATTTCCCCTTACACCATGGGCTCGCATCCTCACCAATCATACTTGATGAAGACAAATCCTGGGAGCGAGGAAAGTATTGTTGTTGCGGCCTGACTTTCAGGTGCTTCCCCCAGCTTTGTTCCTGCCTCTGGCCCAATCGCCCAAGCAAGCGATGTACACAAACTAGAGGATTTGAAGATTTGAACCTTGCGATTTAGCACACGAGAACCAATCTAGAAGATGGTATCTCACGCAGTAAGACAAGTGATTTTTGACAAGCTACCTCAAAACTCGGTAATGGCATTGTGTTCTTAGTCAAAACATAACCTGAATTATCATGCCACATAATGTGGCTTTGTACCGACTCCAAAACTTGAACGATGAACAAGTAAACGAAAGGAACTATAACTTCATATATGTCTCTTCGCTAAACAAAAAGGAACTAAAACAGGAATACGTGGACTATATTTTTGCTTCTGTGGCAAAAACAAGGTGCAGTCTTTTCCTGGTTCTCTTGTGTTCTAGCCGATATATTTTCTTTCTCTCTAATAAATCGATTTGCATTCCAAACGTGTGCAGTCAGGGCTCTGGTCCTGGTGATCTTGAGCGATGGCTACTTCCATCTAATGTAGCATGAGTCCAATCCGGAAACCTTTCACGTGACATCTCCTCTTGGTATTAGTCAGCTACAAGGAATTTAGCTTGGTCTTTATGCATGCACATCTACATGATTCCTCTGAACCAAACTAACCTCCTGAAGAGCAGCAACATGTCTACATGTAGGAGCAGTTAACTCATCTTAATCGTAACTCAGGCGCTAGAACCTTTGAGGGTGAACAATTGCCGCATCAGTAGATTTTATGATAAGCATGGCGGTATCATTACCTGTAGTTGGATTCTATTAGGGTTTCACCTCCATGCTTCAGCATTATTCAATCATTCATGACGTGGATCTCAAGCTGTATTTGTTTTCATACCTTACTGCGACACCTTATTTAAATTTAATGAATTTTCAATTTTGTTATGTTTCCACATCCTGATGCTTATGCAACGTTACAGATCGATGTTGAAAATCCTTGTGTAATTATGAGTCAAGACAAAAGTAGAGAATTCCTGCACTCAGGAAATGACAAGGATAAGTTTAAGGTAATCAATGTTTTTTCAGTTTTCTGCTGATACCATTATATCAACAGTGGCGGAGGACCCCTACGGGCAAGGTAGGGCAGCCGCCCCACCTTAATTTTCCCCAAAAATTCAAGTATATGTACATCTCAGGCATCGGCAGATCCAATCTGTTCTAGTTCGTCCGTCTCTGGTCAGTTTTCCTTCTGCAGAACGTTCTTTTGGGGAAGAAAGGGAACGGGAAGTGGTACGCTGGTTACTGGGCTTTTCGTTGGGCCGAGTTGTACGGGCCTGCTGCGTCTAGACCTGCTGCGACCTGCCTATGTCATTTATCTTTTTTTCTTTCCTAGTAATGTGTGCTTTACCCCTGTTTTCAGGTCATTTAAAATGCTAATTCATAAAAAAAGGTCATGTAAATTTTTGAGAGGATCATTATGCGTTAAGAGTTCGCCCGACCTTAAAACTTTTCCGTCCTCCGCCACTGTATATCAATATGTGTGCTTTCTGAAATTTTATTTTATGCATTGAAACGTCTGTGGTTTGATGAGCGTGAATGGAGTAGTCGTGTTGTGAAGCGTGTCTTCTGTTAGTCGGTTGTACACTGTAATTGCATGCTTCTGTGCGGCTGTGCCTCTCGACTGGTTACCAGTTTTGCACATAACTTATTAGCATTTTCTGTAGACTCCACTAGATCATCATTTTATGAGATCATGGCACTCAATGTATTCAATGCCAGTCCAGATATCTTTTGATAGCTTACTGTATCATATATGACCGTTGAGCCCAAGTGCTATACAATGCAGTGGTGCTGTGGAATTGAGCTCATAATTCTGCTTTATACCTGTAAATGCCATATCTCTTCCTCTGATATAACTTTGAGTACTGTTCTTGTTTTTTTTTTTCTGTTCATACATTCTGTCTTGTTGCAGTTCTTTTTCAAGGCTACTCTTCTTCAGCAAGTAAATGAGTTGCTTGAGACAATAAGAGATCAGCTGAACAAAGCAGACTCTGAACTTCAAGAGTTAGAAAAGTCAATTAAGCCAGTCATGAGAGAACTTGATGAATTGCGAGAGAAGATAAAGAATATGGAACACATAGAAGAGATAGCACATGATATTGATAATTTGAAGAAGAAGTTAGCCTGGTCATGGGTGTATGATGTTGACAGGCAAATTGAGGACCAAACAGTGAAACTCCAGAAACTCAAAGAGCGAATTCCTGCATGCCAAGAAAGAATTGATCGAAATACAGTAAGTTGTGACCTTTTTTATTCTGAAATCCACTGTGGCATCGTATCCCCTGAGGAACCAATGTGCTGCTAGTGTGACCCTTTTCCGTAACACGAAAATCAATGCAACCCATAAGATAGAGAATCCTCTACCTTGCGGCATAAAGTTTGATGAATAATTCCACTCCACTAATTCAATTCAGTGTCAGGAAGAAATCGATGTTTGCTGGTCAATATTTATCATTTTTTGGAAGTGTACTAGCTGTTTTCCTTTTCCAGTCTAAAATGGACCCAAAATGGATTTCTTTACATGTGCTAAATTGTCATGTTATTTGCTTGTCTAAGCTGAAGTCCATTCAAGCTTGGTTATGGTACGGCCATACTTTTTCTTTTTTGAACATGATTTGTTCTCCTCGGGCCATTTTCACGTGATGATTTCCATTGTATTGATGAATGGAGTGAATTACAGCAGCAGTGTGACAAAACCTTTATCCATATTGGAATTGGTATCAACCATTTATTTATCTATATTATTCTCCCTTCAAGTTAAGAGGTTAACACAATTCACACTCAGTTCTAGTGATTAGCAACATTTTTGTTATGAGTACTACATCTTGAACCTTATGTAGTCATTCTTTCCTGGCCACTTTGAATTCACCATCTGCCAACTGTTGAAGATAACACCATGTGTCAAGCTTCATTTATTCTAGCAGCTATTTGTTACCCTACTCATTAATTTCCCCTATCTTAAACTGAATTCGATTTCTCAAAAATTGACCCCATTCAAGGGTCAGATACTCTATTTTACTATTAGTTGGACATACTTCAATTCCCTGATTGACCGGAAGCGCCCCTTGTTTCAGAGAGAGGACAGGTTATTCACATTAGTTATCTACTTATGTTTGAAAATACACGTTCTAAATTAATATTTTTTTATATATGAAGTCTTAGAAATGGTGATCGATCATTTACTGAATTGTGTTTCCATATCTTGTAGGCTGTCATAGATGAACTGAAGAAGGAAATAATCGAAATGGAAGAAAATGTCAAATCTTTGCTGGATAAGACTCGTGAAGTGAACATGATGAAAAAAAGTATGGAAGATGACATTGCTGAGGTATGTGAGTAGTTGAGGACTTGAGGTAGCATCCATTCAGGAATAGTTATATTTGAACCAGTAGCAGGTAGAGCCTGCATGCAGCTCTGTTGTCATTGCACGTGGAAATAAAAAAATGATGGCCATTATATATGCAGGCAAATTATGATTGTTACTGACCCTTCTGGTTGTCACATCTTTGTGTCTCCTGGGTTTAGTTGGCCTATTAGTTAAGTTTGTAATCCTGTTTAAAATGAAACAATTGTATGCAAACTTAATATCATTTTCTCTCCTCATGTTCGAGTAAACACCCACACTAACTGATCTGGTATTGTCAAGACATTAGCACCATGGATAGCACGGTCTCTCCCTAAGTTTTGTCGGTTTATGACAAACGTAATCTCCATGCTGGACCAAAATAGGCCCTTCAATTGGAGGAAGCATTCTGAGGTGGGCTCTGTATGGTCGGGTGTGTGGGTGTGTAAAAGCATGTCACTGGGGCATTTGTTTTGTTCAGAATTTTCAATTTATTAGATTGGTAGTGCTGTCAATTTTAAGTATAATGCCTGATATTTCTAAATAGTTCAAACTGAATACGAGCTATCTGCTATTGTTGGGATGGAAATGATTGTACAATGACTTCACTTTTCCTTGTTAACAATTGTCCATGTTCCTTTTGTTTACAGGTTCTGAAGCAGAACATAGAACTAGAGGCAGAGCATGAACGTGGTACACGTATGCTGAAGAAAATGAACATCCGCCTGAATCAATTACATGCACAACTTCGTGATTTGCAAACCCAGCATATGCAGAATACCCAGGTGAGCCGTTCTTTGAAATCCCATGCAAAAAGTGTACCTTGCAGGATAGTGTTTCAAAAAACATAGGCAATCTGCCTTAAGGCCTAGGTAGCTGCCAGACAATGGAAGACAGCACATCAGCCTGCACGAATCAGGGAAGATAAAATATCTAGCAACTGATAGCATCCTGCATCGCAGCCTAATGCTATTCCACCACAGTCCACAGGCAGGATGACACTAAAAGTGCACAACCCAGCACAGCACAGGATGGAGCAGCGGATGAGTGAGCTGCAACTTGTATCTGCAGCAGCGAGGATGGAGCAAGGGAGCCAGAGCAACAATGAGTTGAGCATGGTTTTTAAGGCGCCACCTAAGCTACAAGCCCTATATTTTTAAGCTGTAGCGCCGCCTTAGACATTTAGCACAGGGCTGCCATAGAGAAGTGCCCGCCGCTGCCAGGGGTCTCTGCTGCTGCTGTGGCCGCTACTGGGGCTTGGAAACAGCAATCGCACACCCTCCTTGCACTCCGACATGCATCACGCTGCCCCTCTTCCCTGATCTGCTCTGCTGCTGTGGTGGAAAGAAGGGAGGGTTTGTGGCTGCTGGCGTTTGGGTTATATGCTGTTTGCTGCTGTACTGAGGAAGGAGAGTGTGGTGACTCTGGTGAGGAGGGCGGAAATGCTAATGTGGTCCTAGCCTAGGGACGCCTGGACTCAAAATCTGGATAACCAGTCCAGTCCCCTTTTGAGAATCCGAATTTAAGTTTTGGTGCACACACATTCTAGATCGTAGCAAAAAAACACATTGTAAGTTTTGTAAAATCAATCTTGAAAAGATCACACATATAGATATTGAGTTGAAACTTCCACATGCAAAACTTCGTCAAATATCTAAGGTTTTCGAAAAATTAGAAAATTGGAATGCTACAATTTAAGTTCTTACACTTAAGTTCATTTTTGTAAGTTTTTAGGTAAGTTTTAAAAGCGGGCCTCGGTGTATTGTAAGCTTTCATGTACGTAACAAGATTCCTTCCCCGAATCATGAACTGGTCTACACCCGAGATTTTGGGAACATGCCTTACTATGTTCTGGGGAGGAGGGTGTCTTCTTGGAGTTAGGTCACAGAGGAGTAGATGGGCCTTTTGGTTCATGAGGAAGTTATGTGCTGTATACCTAAGTGTCCCATCTATCAAGATTTTATCATTTCCTTTTCTAATACGTGTATTGATTGCTCTGTTCCTACTTTGTATAATATCTAAGGTGGTGGCAGGTAATTTGATGGCACTGTCTTGTTTTGTTCTTTTCCTTGGTCTGACCACTAGTTATATGCGTACTTTCAAATGCCTGATCTCAACTGCCAACTGCTTGCCCTGGTTAAGGTGCTTTTGGCAGATGCCTTTGAAGTTAAGTGGGGTTATCTCCTAAAAAATCAAAGTAATGGGTGAACCTTGGCATCAGCTGTTCCGAAAGATTTCACTAGTGTTGCACACCTCTTGATTTTGTTTGTATTTCCTTCGCTTTATATTCCAGTTTTAATTACGTCTGAATCATTTCGTTATCAATCTGAAGGCTGAAGCATCTCAAATTGAGGAAGACATGCAGAGTATTCAACAAGAGATAGATAATCTTCATTCAAGTGTTACAAGGTTATTGAATTGTCCTGCTTATTTATGCTTTAATTACAACCAAGTGAGTTTTTTGGTTGTTTGATGCTGCCTTCTATGCCATTCAGGTTAAGAGACGATGAAAAGGAACACTCTGAAGAACTATCGGGAATTAAAAAATCTATCGATGACATTACTAAAGAGGTATTTTTGAACTTAATGTCAACTTTTAGACTGTTTAGTACGTGGTGATGATTTTCTTGGAGTAGTCTGTCATTCTAGTTCTATTGTGCTGCTAGGAACACTACTGTCATGTGTAATGAACTTTAGACTCTGGAAAAACAATAAAACTTATAATGTTACTCGGTCCACTTCACTCACAAATAAGACACATTTTTGGACCCGAAACACTTTCTAAAGAAAAGGTCCCTAAACTGTAGGTATGGATTGTATTTTTTTTTATTACAGAAGTTTTGTTTCAGATGAACCTACTTCTACCATTTCCACATGGCCTAGATGTTCACCAAGATTTTTGTTTTGACAATATGGAAATAGTTTATCTGCACTAAAACTTTGGGACACATATATTTAACTGGAGGGATTGTCTCCATACCTAGTGGCAAGACGCCCTAACAATAGAGCGACATGACACATAGTTTACTCAAGTTAATTCACTCCAATGCTTTCATTTACCGGAGCCGACAGAACCGCAGAGGATACATTAGCTTGCCGCTATGCTTGTAGATTTGTATGGTTCACTCGTCAAGGTTAGATGTAATAATGTAGAAAAGAAGTGAACCGGCCACCAACTCCACGACCAACTCGAATCTTTAGACGTAGAAAAGATTATACTACCTTTTGTATTTCGTAGGTACTTAATGTAATCCATTCCCTATTGATGTATGAACGCCAGAAATGTATTCTTTTTTAAGACCAAACCTATATTTTGCTTTACTTTGACCTCCTAGGAGTCTTGTAAGACCGAACTCTAGCTATTCAATGAAATTAAACGCAAATGCATTTTGTGTTTTCTTTAAAAAACATGGTTTTAAGCTCAATATGAGCTTTGGTTCATTATTAGGTGCCTTCGAAGAAATGGCCCTTTACTATCCATCTGAAAAGCTCCACTTATAAATATCTACAGTATGCACCATTTGAAGTTCACAAGTCTTCTGTATTTTGTGTGTTTGTAGTTGGCCAACTTTTTTCTGCTTGAAGTCGGAAATAAAGTTTTTTAAAAAAAGTCTGAAATATGTGTGTCTTCTTGTATCATTTATGCCACTACACTTTCTTCCACAGATAGTTGAAAAGGATAACAGGATTCGACAGTCCAAACATGATATTGATGATCTTCAACACCGTCAAAGTAATTCGGTATGTTCTCTCTTAGTCTATGGTATCCACTAAGCAGTACATGCTCTTTTTTGTGATTATAACCCTGCTGGTCAGGATGTACTTGATTTTAGTAGCAACTGCTCTCTAACATCTATTTACATGCAATAATGCTTCATCTTAGGTGACGGCATTTGGGGGACAAAAAGTTCTGAACCTTTTGAAATCAATAGAGATTAACTACCAACGATTCAAAAGCCCACCTATTGGTCCCATAGGAGCTCATCTGGTATGGAAGTGCTGAATATCTTGATTCTTATCTTGGATTGATTAATCTTAGATATGCTGATTATTGTTAACACCATGAGAAGTACCTGATGCAATTGATAATTTGTATATCTTTTAGCACTTGTTCTGATCTGCTGTACCTAGTAATGAACTTCATCAGTCCATATTGCTCTTTTTTTGTATTTTCTTCACTGTTCTGTTGGCAACTCATTATTATAGCACATCCCTTTATTCGCAGCTTTTGTCTGTTTGTTTATCCACGACTTAACAGGTGGTCACCTAACTATTATTCGTAGTCACATGCCAATGCTGTGTTCCCCTAAAACAGTTGCATTGGTTCCTACGAAGTTCTCACCCATCGTATTTATTACTTTGAGTGGGCATCCATATTGCCTGTCCTTTGTTCCCCTAGCATATCTTGCTGCTCTAGACCTTGTGTTGACTGTAAAGTAAGTCTGTGGAAATGCACAAGTCCCAATTGGCGCACATGATTTTAGAATTCAAAATTGAATCTAGAATCTCAAACAATTCAGACATGCGCTCCATGTTAGCATATGGAAACATAAAAAAATTGTGTGAAGTTGTGACCATTTGTGTATTGTGTAGAAAGACAGAAGATTACACAACCCTGTTTGGTTGAGCTTATTTCTGATTTTTCGACTTTTGGCTTATAAGCCACAAAAGCACCTAAATAGGTGCTTTTAGCTTTTGATGTTACATGATTGGAAACTATTTAGGTACTTTTGTGGCTTATAGGCTCCAAAGAGGGCCAATCCGTTGTAATATAAGCACATTCTTCTCTTTGTTTGTACAGTGTACAGATGATCATATTTTTGCTGGTAGATTTGTTTTAACATGATGCAGGTGTAAACCTATATATATTATTGTTCAATACACAAACCAAGATGTGTTTGTGCATGATCCTATGTGCACAAAATCTTCTCCTCTAGTCTGCCTCCGATGTTGACTGGTCTTTGCATCCCGAGTTAATTTATGTTGGAAATAAGCACAAATCCATGTCCGAGTGGGTTTAGTCCCAATCCTACTTAGTTGAGGTCCTAGCTAGGTTGTAACAAGGCGCGAGGTCCTATATATGCACGATACCCCTGTAATCTTTACCGCCGTGATCAAAGTAATAAAGAAAGCAACAAGGCTTGAGTCTTGTTGTGGCTTTCCGTGCGTGAGTAGCTAGCTAGGATATCTAGTCAAAGCTAGCTTCATACGTGGGCATTGGTCTGGCCGAAAGCACTGGCTAGAAGTGATCTAGTCGGGTAAGCTTTTGCTAAGCGCTGCGTGCGTTCGTTGCTCTCACCGGAAAGTGCTCGGCGAGTCGCATTGAAAATTCGGGACCTGCGCCAACGATTTAGGCCTTCAGAAAATTAAAGAATTTGCTCAATCTTTTCTGCTGTTGATTTCAGTTCATCTAAATAACTGTTTCATATTTGTTCTCATTGCATTGAACAGCATGAATGCAAAATAGTTTTGTTGTTTTATGTCGATCCCATAGAAATAGGAAGTTGTTGCAATTAGGCTTGTAGTCTTTGTCAAAGTTTGGGTACTGCACTTACGTATAATAAAAAGTAATGGTATGAAGTATAAACTATAGCTGGTTATTTTGTATAGTATTGTCTTTGCTAAATTATAAGGTTATAGCTGCAGCCTGCATTACTTCTTCTAAACCTTAATAATGCTTGTTGTTATGCAGAAACTTGTTACTGAGATCTGGTCTATGGCAGTTGATTGCGCATGCGGGAGGCTTATGGATGCTTTTATTGTCTCTTGTCATAAGGATTTGCAAATTTTACGAGAATGTGCGAATAAAGTGTATTACAGTAACCTTCAGATTATCATATATGATTTCACTAGACCACCGTAAGATAAGGCATCCCATATTCTTCACTTCTCCTGTTTATTTTAATGAATTCTAATTCAATTACTTTTTATAGTTTGTCCATTCCAGATAATAAACTTCCTACAACAGCGCATCCGACAGTACTGTCAGTTATTCAGTCAGGAAACAATACTGTACTGAATGTATTGGTGGACCAGGTACTACATTATGTAAACTGCAGACAACTGCTATGTTGGTCTAAAAATTGGTCCAATTTCCATATGTGCAAACACCAAGGGGGCACAAAATTTGATTAATAATTAAGGAATTGGACTGGTTACACCATGTCATTTGTCAACCATGATTTCTATTATCATTTAATGCACTTTTTGTGCATGGAAAAGTTACAAGGAGTGCACTCCTGAGTCCTGATTCCCTGAACAGATAATTATTTTGAAACAACGAATCCAAATAAACTGGACACCTAGTCAATACGCGTTGCACTATTCTTGTTATTTTCTTCAGATGCTTCAGTTTTACATATTATTATTACAGCTCATATTTGCTAAATTTCAGGGAGGCGCTGAAAGGCAGGTTCTGGTTCGAGATTATGAAGTAGGAAAATCTGTTGCATTTGATCCTAAGATTCGAAACATGAAGGAAGTGTATACCGCTGATGGATTTAAAATGTAAGTATTGGTGGTGGTGCTCATTTTTAAATTGTTCATGTTCTAGCCATTTACCTAGTTGCTATATAAAGCAGTTTAGATGTGTTCTACCCTAGTAAATCCTTGCTAGAGGTTATTTAGAATCATATAGGCATTTCTATCTCCATGTGCCCCTAAATTTAGTTTGACGATTTACCATCTTGCAATTTGTGAAATCGGCCAGCGGCCAGAGATCAGTTTTCCGTAGTTCCACAGTGGCAAGCGGTAGCCCGAGTTAGGTGCAGGGGTGTTGTTTGATGGCACATGGGATTACTTGGAGGACCTACGAAACTACTGTTACCTGATTCACAGTTCGCTGGTTCGTGATTCGAATTTGCGATTCAGGATTCTCCACTTCCTAAAATCATATTTATTTTGGAATTTAGTCAACTTAACCCTAGTTACCTGGTACGCAATTTTCTATACATCTCCACGCGCGAACTGCGTTTGTGAACCAAGAATTGGGGTCGCAAATCGTTAAAGTATAGTGAAGTAATAAGCAAGATAGGAATCAGGACTAGCTCAGAAAGCAAATTGGCCACAGAAAGTTGTACTGTAATTTCCTATACATCTCCACGCGCGAACTGCGTTTGTGAACCAAGAATTGGGGTCGCAAATCGTTAAAGTATAATGAAGTAATAAGCAAGATAGGAATCAGGGCTAGATCAGAAAGCAAATTGGCCACAGAAAGTTGTATTTTAACAATAGAGAAAAAGGAAAATGAAAAAAAATGTTGGATGGCAGGGCATCCTGCTTAGGATATTATCCTTTGTCTCCCTTTTTTCTCTTTTACTATGTCCTCGGCGTCGTCCACAATCCTAATTAACCCTCAGGTCTTAGGCCACTCCTCCTGCCATGCCACTACTGCACCCCTGCGGTCTAATGCTCCTCAACAATGTCAAGATGACTACCCAGCAGCGAGGTCAACCGTGCGGGTTCCTGCACAACGGGGACGGAATGGGCATGTTCGAACAGTTCCTGCAACATGAAAAGAATCTGTGACAGATTTATGCTGTCTCGTTTTTGGATTTTTGCTTCACTTCTTTTTGACAAATCTAGAGAACTAACTGCGATCTGTCATGATTTGGATGCCTGATGTACGCCACTCTATCTCAGGATCAAGGTTCGATATCTCTTCCAATGAATATAACTGTGAACTTGACATTCTCTTCTGAGCACCCGATCGGGGTGAGGGCATGTTTGCTAAGTCTCTTCGAAAGCAGTCTAAGACCCCATTTGCCATGTCTAAATCCTTTGACTGGGGAGGAAACACCCTCGCATTGTCAGTAGAGCGGCACTTGACGTCAGATATGTTGATCAACCAGTGGAAATAGGGTTAACTATTAAAAGTGTTTTGCTCATTTGCCATGTCTAAAATGTTTTGCTCTTAAAAATTCACTCATATGGTATGTCAATTTGGAGAAATCAGGTTTGAAGGTCATACCATAGTGTGGTGATTCCTTACACTTTCCTATATTCCTCTCCATCCCTCTTGCGTGCGCCTTTGAGTGATCGCTATGACTACTAGTCACCATGACAGGTCATAGCGATAAAGACAAATGTCAGCGGCTGCCTACAGCAAGGACAAGAAGCAATGGGGGACTGAGGTCTCATTTCCCTCCTCTTCTTTGATGTGCAACCTGACAGTGTCCAAATAAGCATACCAGAATGTCTGCAACCTGCAATTGCCGATGCTTCGCAGGATTGGACAGTAATCCTGGTCAAAGCAACTATGGCCCAATCTGAAATTTGTCGTTGCCACCGACAGCTTTATCGCAATAACTGCTGCACCTCTCGAGCTCCCTCTTTGCCTTCTGCCTGCAGGGATGCTGCAGCGCCTAGAGGAGGGTACATCAACCTAGTGATATCATCCCTTCCGTCCGCCCCTGATTGCCTCACTTACCCGACGACTCCCCAGTGTTTGACTGCTGCCTCGTGCAGGCAGCCACTGTATCCACCTCTTTCCTTCCCTTGTTTTCCACTGAACTCCCTGAATGGCCTTGTTGTCGTTATCTATGACTAGCAAAACAAATTACCTTACGCTGGAAGTCAAGGAGTACGGCGTTTTGGAGCTTGGGCTCCATGGAGCCTGTTTTTAGAAATATTAAAAAATGCCATTTGTAATTCTCAAAAAAAATCCTAGATGTTGATAATGAACTCTACTAGTGTTCAAAAACCCAAGATGGAATATTTTGTATTTAAGGCCGAGAAACAATGACAAGTGTAGATCTGGTGCCGTGACCAGTGCATTTTTTGGAAACTTGAAATTGTCAGATTTGTTATTTTTGTGCAGCCTAGAATACAAAATATCTCGTATTGGTTTTTTGCGCACTGGTAGATTTTGTCATTATATACATCTAGGATTTTTTCAGAATTTTTGAAACTTTTTTTTGAGATTTGGATTTTTGTAAAAAATTGGGCTGCATCGAGCCCGATCTCCATGTTGGTGCAGTTAGATAAGGAGATAATTTATTGACCTTGTGATAATATGATATAAGTGAGAATTTTTAGCTTCGATGAAGTAAATTCTTTTGGATAAGAATATCTAGTAAATTCATTTTGCATAAATGTAGTCCACCAATGTCGTGTCTCGTGTGTTTGAGTGCTAAACCCAATTTTACTGATGCACTTAGTATTCCTGAACATTTTTTGGGAATTACTGCTTCATGCAAATTGCTAGATAACTTCTTTCATAAAAGAAATTAGCATGCTAGGTACCGTCATATTATTGTATGCTTGTATGATCATTATTTGATGATCATGTTGCCTTTGATCCTTTTTTCCAGGTTTTCTAGAGGGTCTGTTCAGACCATTCTTCCTCCACTCAGAAACTTAAGAGCTGGTCGGTTGTGTGGTTCGTTGGAGAACAAAATAGCTGAACTGAAGAATGAAGCTACTGGTATTGAAAGAATAAAATCGGAAAAGAGCACTCACAGAAGGAAGCTAGTTAGTGACCAACAAAACCTCGAAGAGAAAATAACAAGTTTGAAGGTAAAATTCATACTGATGTGTAACTCATTTAAATTATCTTGTAACTTGTCTTATTGTTCTGTAGAGAAAACGGATATCCGAGGAGCATCGTTTAGAGAATAAAAAACTGCGACTGGATGATGCCAAGAGAGCTTCTGCTGAAAATAATAATTATACTGCTGTGGATACCACTGAACTAGAGGAGGAAATAAAGGTTTGCTCCCATTTCCTTTTCTTAGCAACCATCTATCTCATTTCGCTTCACTAATATATTCTGATCTTCATTATCTAAGCAAGAACCTCATAGATTTTATCATGCTATACTTATTTTGGCAGCAAGAGAAAAGTGACATTGAGCAAAAAGAACTATTGCTGCAGAAGAGCAGTGTAAGGTTAACAGCAATTTTACGAGAAGTGAATGATAAAAAGGCGTCTTACCAAACCTTTATGGGTATGGAATTTCCACGATATCACTATTGATGATTTTACCATCCTCTATTGGCATGTACAATATTAAGCTGTTTAACATTTTGTTTTTCCATTTGATCTTGAGATGGCTAACAATGCCTGCCATGTGGAGCTGGGTATATACATAGTGATAGATGAATTGTGCCGTCAACTTCTTTGAAGTAAAACATACTTTAAATGGAAGGCAAAAAAATTTTAGATGAAAGGCATACGGCCCTGCTTTATATTGAAAGCAAAAGTTGTGTCTGAGTACAAGAACACGAGTATCTGCCCAGCTTTACAAGACCAGCATAAACTGAAAGAAAACACCACACTCCCTCTACCAAGTTAAGAACGTTCTATTTTTTACACGAGTATCTGTCCTCTGATATGGTTAGGAGCCCACGGTCGCTCAGTGTGCGCTCCCGTCGAGCCCCAGGCTCCTCGATTTAGTGCGCGCCTAGAACTCCCGTTTCTTAATATATATACGCAGGGATGCTCTCGTTTATACCCATACGATACACTCCTTTTATATTTTCTTGTGATTTTATTACTCCTGAACAAGAAGGGATTCGAAAGATATGACACCTAACACCTTTTTTCACTAAAACACGTGTAAAAATCTGGTTGTTTCTAACTCTTTCCAGTTGACACTTATATCTCCGCTTTGTTTGTATGCCAAATTATCATAGGTTTATTTCATTTACAGTATTGTATTTCGAAATGGTTGGTGTTGTTATAATAAACTATTCTCTCTGCTGAAACTGATGGATAAAGTATTCATATTTTAGTATATTCATTTTTGTTTCAACCTTGCTACCTACTGGAGCACCTTAGTGAACTTCTGTGTACTTTGTGCTTGGATGCATATTTATAGAAACAAATCGACAAATCAGTGTTACCTCCATGGAGCAAGATAATTTGGAAATATTGTGTTGACTGGAGCTCTGTTTTAAGTTCCTTTTGTATCATATATGTGGCCTATATTTTCTTTTACATAATATGCTCTTCAATGCCTGAGACTGAAAATTACTCTTCTGCTGACTGGCTTCCTCTTTAGCTGTCGTTACCATTCTCTGTGGTTCTCAAAGTACATTCTTTATTTCAGATTCTGCGAATGAGAAGACAGGGTCTTATAGCAGCGCAAATGATGAATTAGGTGTTGCTAATCGTAAACTGGATGCCGCTCAGCAGGTGTGCTTCTCCTTATTTAAAAGTCTCACGTGCTACACGATTCATTGTAGGTTTGTGTTTCTATGGCCTTTGATACTGTGAGTATAGGTGACTGGAAACACTATCCTTTAATCCATCGAATCATGAAAGCATCAATGAATCACATATCTCCCCATGTTCCTTTCTTATCTCATCTGAACATTGTATTGTAAATGATCCATTTTTTATATCAAACTAGGGCTGTCATACGTTACCTACAGGCAGTATGCTCCTATGGTCTGTTACCACCTCCGCCTTAGCACCACATTGATTTTTTGTTGATTTTTTATTTACCTTTTTTTGAACGTGAGAATAACAAATTACATTGTAGATGAAGTGGATAATAGTAACATTTTTGTTAGATTATGACACTACCTCTTACCTGTACTATTCTACTTTGTTAAAATGCGTCATTTTAGTTTTTAGACACAGATCATCACCATCAGCAGCTTGGTCGACCACTCCTATCTAAAAAATTAGCAAATTTTGATTCCTCAATTGTCTAACCATGTATGTACTGACTGTAGTTCTTCCATTGAATGTGTGAATCAGGAGAAGACTCACTATGTAGGTCTCATGGAAACTAAAGTCCTACCTGATATCAAAATGGCTGAAGCAGAGTATGCAGATCTTCAGCAGCTTCGCCAGGTCTTTGTTCTGTTACTGTCACTAATTACCTATTTTCATTTTTTGAGCTACTATCGTTTCTGTATGGATCTTCTGTAAAAAGAGTGCTCTGTTACTTACAGGCACAGGCAGTGTGCACCTGAAAATTGTCATTGCCGAAAGAAAAAAAACTTAATAAAGAAAACCAAAGATATAGTGTTAAACCTTCTGATAAAATCAAGGTGCTCCAAGAAGAAATAAAAGCTACGTGTATCGATTTTGTTATTGACAGGATGAAAAACAAAGAAAGATTTAAGTGTGAAGGCCAAACTAATTTATTTTTTACCTATTGGAATGGACATATCAGGGTTCAGGATGGTCTGCAACCACCAAATTCATGCTGTTTGCAGTATAATATTCAGAAAAGCCCACACCTTGAATGGTGGCCAAACTTAAAGCTGTAATTTCATGTCTTCATCTTAACATCTGTGAAATGCAAATAGAGTAATGCTGAATATACCATGCATACCAGTTATACTTTATTTTTGGCAGTATTATTTTTAGCAAAAAGTTAATTATAGTGCTGAAGTTCCGTCCTTTTCTATAAAGCATTTCCATGACCTCGATATGTCAAGTCTCTTGTTTTACCGGACTCACACCTCCTGTCATGGCCTTGCATTCCTGTAGGATTATTTCAAGAAGGCTTCGATTATTTGCCCTGAGAGTGATTTAGAAGCTCTGGGGCATATTGCTGGATCCACTCCTGATCAATTAAGTGCTAAGATAAATAGACTGAAACAGAGACTTGATCAAGAAAGCAGAAGGTTTGGAACCAACAACTTGGTTTTTAGTTGCACTGTTGCAGATAATGTTGCTGCATATGAGTTTTGACCCTCTTTAAGAATAATATTAATGATCTGAGCAGATATTCTGAGTCCATAGATGATCTGAGGGCGTTGCTTGACAAAAAGGAACGGAAAATCTTAAAAAAGCAACAACTCTATGAAGATTTTAGGGTGAAATTAAATGTAAGTTCATTACTTCATGGTTTGCTACATATGATGTACCTCCTCATTTTCCATCTAGTGCATCAGTTTGACGAAGTATTTGGCTGAATTGCTAACCACTGTTAAATCTTGGTCGTGGAAATTCACAAGAGAAAGATTGGCATATGTAATGTTTGATCTACCGAGGCATATGCGGCCTCCAGTTCAAGCTATCGTGTTTTGGACACGGTCTGCAAACCGCATTCTTGACTACTTATTTATGTTATATATTTGTAAAGCCCATTAAATTGATATATTGTGTTAGTACACTTTGAGACAACTCTATGTCTCTACACATATGATTTCTAAGTATCCAATCTAATTATTTAAATTAATATTGGTAGTCAATTTTTTTAATGTTTCACTAGGACTCTAGGAGTATACTACTGATAATCTAATATTGAAAGTCTGGTCTGATGTATCACTTTGAAATGTACCATCTACTGGGTCTGCTTTTGAGCCATGTTTCCTGCTGTGCAGTCATGTAAAAAAGCATTGGACTTGCGATGGAAGAAGTTCCAGAGAAATGCTGGCCTTTTGAAGCGACAGTTGACTTGGCTGTAAATACAAGTTTCATTCTTGGATGTTTATCATCAAATGATCTGCAAGTTTTGATTTCTCTTATCTGTCAGTTGGAATGTTAGTCCTGAGAGTTATACCACCTTTTTATTGTTTTAAAGGTTTAATGAGCACCTGGGAAAGAAAGGTATCAGTGGATTCATCAACGTAGATTACAAGAATAAAGTTCTGTCCGTAGAGGTGTGTATCCTTCATAAGATTTGCCCTTTTTGATGTGTACCTAGTAACTGGAGCATCTGTGCCTCGTCACTAGTCGCCTGCTCATCTTACAGCAGTTTATGTAACATTTGTTTATGGCATTTGTTGTAGCTCACCATGCCTCAAGATGCATCGCGTGATACTGTCAGAGACACTAGAGGACTGTCAGGTGCCTATATAGTTTCTCAGTATTTTCGTACCTATGGTTTAGATAACTATAATTATATTGTGTTTTCACATTTCATTTATCGTTGAGAATACCTCTCGCCAAGTTGATTATGTTAGTATTTTGCAGCTATGTTTTAGATAACTATAATTCTTGCTTTGTATCTTGGTCCAGGAGGAGAGCGATCTTTTTCGACACTTTGCTTCACCTTAGCTCTTCATGGAATGACAGAAGCGCCTTTTAGGGCCATGGATGAGTTTGATGTATTCATGGTGAGCGATCTGATGTCCTTTGACAACCATCCTGTCCAGCTAAAGACAAATCAAACCTCATCGGTGGTATCTGAATTGTGCAGGATGCGGTAAGCCGCAAGATAAGCTTGGACACACTCGTAGATTTTGCTGTCGCGCAAGGGTCACAATGGGTATTCATAACACCGCATGATATCAGGTCTGAAAATCATGTATGGTATTTCTTGTTCCAGTTTCTCGAATAGATACTTATAACACCTATGTTTTCTCAGCATGGTGAAGCCCGGAGATCGGGTCAAGAAGCAGCAGATGGCCGCCCCTCGCGGTTGACTCAGGACTAGGTTGACTGACGTTGTGCTCAATAGTCAGTAACGTGCATATCTCGTAGCCTTAGTGTCCACCCTGGATATAATCTATCTAGAACTGCTAGTTTCCTATTTAAGTTGTACATAGCTCGTCTTGAAGTGAAAACTTTTAGCCAGAACGTGGTCACAGACTTGGCACCAGTACTTGTTTTGTTATCTAGAGCTACTAGCACTACCTTGTTGTATGGTTGAATCAGTGCGCCCGTGCCACCCCTATCAGTTTGGCGGCTTCAAAGGGTGTGTTTGGTAGTTCACAGATTAGTGCAAATTTCGTGTGTTTGTCTGGGTCGTATGAAATTTCGTGTGCAAATTTCAGATGAAGCTTCGTAGGAGGGCCAAAAGCGAACTGGGTGGCTCACGTGATACCTAACCTGTGTTGTACTCAACTTGTTTAAATTGCTCCGATTAATTCTCTCTAATTTACAGAACCATATGGTTCGCTTTGAGATAAAATGTACACGAAAAATAAGAGCAACTATTCACGGCGATGTTGCATTACTCTGCTCCAACTAATCCTCTTGAATCTACCCAACTTTGGTTAGATTAAGATAAAATCTACATGAAAAATGTACATGTCCTTGTTTTGGTTTCATTCCCGTGCTTGGTTTCGATTTACGTCGTAACTCCAGTTCCATTCCCATGCTTGGTTTCGAGTTCTGTCGTAACTCCTTAGGATTTCAAGTTCGGTCTTAACTCAATTTTGGACGTGGAACTTTTATGGACAAACTTTGTCAAATTAGCCATCAGGATGTTTCACACTACTTTCGTGCTGTAATTATTTAGTTTTGCCGGTCATATACGAGTGTACCTATTTAAACTTGTGCATGTGTTCTTCAACATAGTTCACGTTCCTTTGCCGATGTTCGGTGTTGTCGCACTTCATTGGTAAGTTCACATGTAGATATAAGATGTGAGAGTATACGAAACACAAATATACAGCAAACACCGGTGCTTAAATCGTTTCAAAACATAATTCAGTGGCGCAAAAGGTCGCAGATCAAAGGAGGGGGGAGAATGATGGAACTAATCAAATACGCCCAAAGTCATAACCTCTCTCTCCCTCCTTGGGCTGCCGCTCCAGAGTGAGATATTCACATCAAACATGGCTAGCGGGTTAAGGCCGTGTTGTGTTATTCATTATGATTTCATCATTGGCTATGAGGCCTTGACCTTTCAACAGGATAGTGGATAAAGGAGTTGGTGTTTTTGAGTGACTAGATACTCATATTAAGGAAAATAAATTTGTATGATTTTAAATAGTCAAAAATTGAAACAAAATTCGGATATACGTTTAGACATTTAATGTTCATGCAAAAAGTTTCACGAATAAACAACATTTTTATGGCTTGTGTAAAAGGACAAATTTCGATGTTCCAAAATGGGTTTTCACCCAACATGTTTTTGTCTTTTTAACACATGCCGCACGAAAATGTCTTTTTTCTTAAAATTTTAGGTGCGAGCATAAAATGTTTTTTGCGGAGTTGGTATGTGGCGTCCTGACCCGACTGCTATACAGTGATGCCGTGTGTCACCGGTTAAGCGATACAACCGGAGGTTACGGGTTTACCAATCTCCGGCCAAAACCTTTGGCAGGCGTTGCTCGGAATTGATCATCGGCAACGCAACACCCCGATTGATGCCTTAACACAGGCACAACTATCATTGCATAATAGAAAGATCAAGACTTGTGAAACAACTGGCACATCACAGACTATACGACTCAAAGCATTATAGTTCAACTCTTATAATAGAGAAAGATAGCAAATATTACAACCAGAGGTCACAGACCCAACAGTACATCATGCGGAAGCGAAATAAGTTGTTCTAAACAACAAGATCCAAATTATGCCCTAAGAGGCCTATAGATAAACATCCAAGCGTCAGCTATTCCGGGATGTCCCAAGCTGCCACCTGGGAACCCTAGACTACTCGTCGACGTCCACAAAGAACCCACCTTCAAGGTCGATGAAGTCCTCTGAAAGAATCAACAAAGCAACGTTGAGTTCGACGAACTCTGCAAGATTATTAGAGCTACTAGCTCCATGAATGGCTTACAAAGGTTTTATGGCTGTTTTGCATAAAGCTAGTTTTCTTTAGAAAAGACATAACTCCATGGCGTCGACTAATCAGAATATTTTCAAAGGGGTAAGAAGTAAACTCTTTTCTTCTGATCATCTTCACAACCACCATCCATCACTGCACCTATCTACCCCGAATCACCCTCGAGGAAGTCAACCTTGCATTCTTGGTAGTACCTTTAGTACTCAGGTTTTAATCATTCCGTTCAAGTTTTCTATGGTCTCTGAATCCGTCACCAAGTCGTCCATAACCGCGGACACGGCTTTTTGAAAAGATTTATCCCTGCAGGGGTGTACAATGTGAAAGTTGCCAGGCTCTCGAGGGCCCTCCCAGCTTCTTATCCATGCGTACCGTCCGGCTCATTGCCTGTACATTATCTCTCTTCCGGGGAAAGCCGGCTGAGTGGGAGCGGTTACAACCTTTACCTCGCTTGAGACTAACCCAGAATCATCAGTGAGGACGGGACAGGTTCAGTGCCTCCAACACCCTGCCCCGTGGCCACTCATTTTCCTAAACACCACCATCCTCATCCCAGTCCTGGCCACCATCTTCACGCACGCGCAAATGGAAGCACAAACTAGAGGACTCTTGGCTAGTCCGCCACAAGTTAGTCGGTCGACGAGGTTCCATATGCCCACGCATGGTTGCACGCTCATCTTGGCTCGTAGGCGAGAACTCGCATCTAGGCGGCGAGAACGAGACAACCCACCATATTCCATGTGGCCTCTCATCCCCACCTTTAAGCATGTTTATTATCAGTATCCACATTTCTCCACCATCATCCGGACATTCCGTCAACAACTCCAACAACGAATTATCCACCGGACAACTAAGCATTTAACTAAGCATGACTAAGCATATACATAACATAGTTAAGTAACTCATGCCAACAAAGCAATCCTATGGATATTAGGAGGGAACAGGTAATGGCATCGGAAACATAATGCAACTATAGGATACTCTAATCCAACCAAATTGACATTTGGAACCGCATGCAATAATATCGTGGAGAAAATATTTGCGGAAAACATAGGAGGAGACATGCTCAGAGGGGAAGATTACGCTTGCCTTGTTCAGCAGGCTGGTAATACGGGTCGTCAGGGTATTGTGGAGAAACCCCGACTCCTTGATCTATCGATGCATAAAAACACCGGAAAGAACACAATCAAATACCACACCATATAAAACAAGTGCAATGCACAAGCACATGATGATATGACATTTTAAATGCACCATAAAAGTTTTGAACATGACCAACAAGTTAAATGGGGTCCCCATTTTATTTATTGCATTATTTGGAATAAACCCCATATTTAAACATAATGGAAATAGCCATTTTTGAAAAGGTACAGTACTGAAATATTGCCCAAAAATGCATGCAATTGATATTACTGGATACCTCATAATTTTGTGAGCATTTTGATGTATTAAACACATTTTTCTGAATAACCAACAAAAAGTTATTGCATTTTCAATATTCCAATTAAATCTGCCATTTTAGCAATTCATTTTAAACAACACTAAAACTAATTATCCAAGATGGGAAATAAGGTGAAACATGAAGTATATTTGTTGCTAAACATTTTGGTAGTTTAAACTTAATTTTTGGAGCAATATTATTAAAGTTATGAATTTTCTAAATTCATCTTCATTTCTGCCCTTTTCTTATTTCCAATAAAACGTCAAATAAATTAATTTATTTGGATGCGTGAGTTAGACCAATAGACAGGTTGTATTTTTCTGAACAATTTGGTATATTGTTTACAAATTTTGGACAAGTATTTTAAAAGTTGTGGATTTTACAAGATTATAATTAAATCTGCCTTTTATTTTATTTCTTAGGAAAACCGCACGGAACGTTTTACACACGGGCTAGGCTAGCCCGTGCCACTGACATGTGGGGCCCGAGGCCACGGTGCCATCCACGTCGACGCGGGGGCCCACGACCTTGCTTGACTGGAACACGGCGACGTCGCGCGGGCCGCGGTGAGCGCCGACGGCGGCGAGCTCGCGCGGGATGGAAAGAACGCGCGAGGGGACGATCTACTGGACGCAAACGACGCCCGCGGCTACGGGCTACCTACTGGAGGCGCCACAGACCCAATGGTCACCGGAGACGGCGACCACGGCGAGCTACGGCGGCGGTAGCGCACGGTCTACGACGAATCGACGAACCAAGGAGAGAGAAAATGAATGGGGTTGTCCCTTGGAACCAGGAGCTCACCCAGAACACGCAGGGGTAGACGGCGAGGTCGGAGAAGGACGGAGACGGCGGTGAGCTTCCTCGAAGCGCGGCGGCCGGAGAGGAAGAAGACGGCAATGCGGCGGCGATCCCGGGCTCCCCTCTTCGATTCCTCAGACCAGGAGGGAGAGGACGTCGCTGTCGTGGTGGGATCACGGCAGATGCCATAGGTATGGCTAAGATGGGGCCGAATGGTCGTTGGGGGAATCCGGAGAGGGTTTATGCACTCAAGAAGTGCACACGCAAGAACACACAAGAACACGAACGAGAAAACCAAGAAACCAAGAACACAAAGCACACCACGATGTACCCTCCTTCGGGGCTGTCGTGGGGTCACTCTTCGACTACCCCACGGTGGGGATACCTAGGTCACGCCAAGCCCATCAACCTTATGATGAGGGCCCAAGGAAGACCCAAGGAGGACGACGTGCGGCCCAAGATAGTCAACGCTAGGTCATGAGATCCCGCCATGCTTGTAAGCGCCATCGGCACCGTTCACCTGAGACCTAGCCTACCATATAAAGGCTAGGAGGGTCCTTCGTCTAGGGTACGCTCATAGCCGCCACACAAACCCTAGCGAGATTGCCGTCTCGCCATTGTAGCCACAGCTCACCATCAATAACCAGACAAGCAGGAAGTAGGGTGTTATCCTCCGGGAGCCCGAACCTGGGTAAACGCCTTGCTTGTCAGCCGTCGTGATCACCAGCGCTCATCTCTCTCCCCCTCAATCAACCCGGGGTACACAACCCAGGGATTTGCCGAGTCCACACCTCGTCAATTGGCGCCGTCTGTGGGAAAGAACGAGCGCTGGAACCATGGTCGCACCGGCTCCATCGACTTTGAAGACCGACGTCTGCATCACCAAGGAGCCAATCTGCTTCGGCTCCTTCGAGTACACCTTCCACCCGCCGGCCCACCGCTCGATGTACGCCGATCTGCACGTAGGTATGTGCCTCACCTTCGGTACCATGCACTACTTCATAGACAGCTGTGGAGTACTCAGATCCACGGCGATCGCACCGCCTGCGGTGGTGGCGCCCGCATCTGCCGCGGCTGCGCCAACCACGCCCCCACCTACTGCGGAGATCGCATCCGCTGCGACTGCGGCGACAGCATCTTCGACTGCTGAGAAGATCGCGTCCGCCTCGACCACTCCGACCACCTCCGCTGTGGCAGAGATCGTGCCCAGCGCGGCCGCCCCATCAGCGTCTCCGGCTGCCACGGAGATCGCATCTGCTACGACTACGTCGACCACCTCGTCGACCACCGCGCGGATCGAGTCTACTTCGACTACCTCGATCGCATCGCTGGCAAGGCCAAGATCTGCATCAACTTCGACTACGTCGACCACGCCTTTGCGCGCAACGAAGGTCGCGCAGTTCTCATCCACGCCACTCGCGTCTCCATCGACTCGCAAGATCGTCAACAAGACAATCGCGCCCACGTCGACGACAGCGACATCACTCCTCACGATCGCGGCGAAGATCGCGAAACTTCAGGGAAAAAGCCGCGGCAGTAACTGTGGTACCCACCACGTTGCGGCCATTTTCGACTCCGAGCATGGCTCGGACGAAGGAAGCAGCAGTGGCAGCGTCCATCCCGCTGCCCAGATCTACCCCGCGCAAGTCTTCATGATCGGCCAGAGGCCGCAGGACAACGACGACAAACCCGCATACCCATTGGAGGTGGTCATGCCGGACCAGGTGACGCGACTCACCATCACCCGCGACATGGCAATCAAAGCCCTGAAGCACGTCGAGGAAGGCACGTACCCTCCTCCGGACGCACCCCGGGAGGACCTTATGGCGGTCCAGTACCTGCTGTGGAAGGAAGGCGAACGGCTCCGCGCAGAGAAGGCCGAGCTCCTCCGACGCAAGGAGGAGCTCGGCCTTCTCTGCGCGGAGCCGTTCGCCTTCCTTCTGCAAGGAGGAGGCCGACGCGTTGAGCGCCAGGAGGGCCACTTACTCGTTCACTGCCTCAACAGAGGTCTCGCAAGGAGCAAGGCGCCACAGAGCCCGCGTGCCCCTGATGACGGAGGTCGACCGCGCCAGAGTCACCCGCAACCTCGAGTCATCATACATAGAAGACGCAGACGGAATACCCGTCCCCAAGACACCCAGAGCCGCACTCATGGCAGTCGAAACATACCTGCGGCTGACACAGCCGCCCGAGGGCGACTCGCGCGCTCTCCTCCACAAGCAGCAGATCATGTCTATCAAAGCACTCGAAGACGCACTGGCAAACAAGGCGCCGACAGAAAAACGCGAGAAGATCAAGATCGCCGCGACCACGAACCCGCAGCACTCGCAGCCCCGGCGACAAGGCGACTGCGACAACCGCAGCCAGGTGAAGACCTCCGCAATGTCATCACACAAAGGACGGTAGACCACAACCGCACCCAGCGGCCGGTCAGCACGTCCAACTTCGACTACGACCGCAACGACGGTGACTACGAGCCGTGCGGCGCCGCATGCTTCAGCTTCAACATACGCGACACAAGAATGCCCAAGGGTTTCAAGCTCACGGCAGAAGCAGTGAAGTACGACGGGAAGCAGGACCCGAGACTCTGGCTAGAAGACTACCTCATAGCCTGCAGCTGCCAGGGCGGTACTTCGACTACGGCCATGCAGTACATCCAGCTGATGCTCACGGGCTCTCCACGCGGATGGCTCCACACTCAACCCAAGAATGCCTTCAGGACGTGGGACGAGTTCGCGGAGGCCTTCGTTAAATCTTTCCTGGGAACGTACTCGAGGCCAACGACGTTCGTCGAACTGCAGGCATGCAAGCAAGGACGAGACGAGCCGCTCCGCTCATACATCCAGCGTTGGACCCTGCTCCGCAACACCATGGAGACTCGGCGACTGCTCCCCCGAGAGAGCGAATTCAAATTTCATCATCAGCATGTTCACTCGCACAATATAAAGTGCATTACAGACTGAAGCCCAAAAGCAGAAGCATAATCCTAAAAGGAAACAGTCTACACTACAGACTCCGACTGGGAACGGCTCTTCCTAGCAGCCAACTCTGCAGCTTTGGCAATCCTCCTCTTGAAGGTGCGACCAACTTCGCAGCTAGCTGGCTCGCCTGAACCTTCACACCGCTAAGGGACGCGGTCCTGCCATCAGGCTTCCGGGGAAGTCGCTGACAACCTTCTCAAAATCACCTACGACTTGGTGACCAAGAAGTAGCTGGAAAGTGAGCTCGGAGCCGCGTACCGTCTGCGCGCGCGTGAAGTCCGCCAGGACATTCGAATTGCCTTCGAATGGAGCCGCGAGTGCGTCAACAACAGCCGGTGGTGGCTGGTTGGGAAAGATATTCCGGTGCACAGTCGCTAAGGCCTCTGTCGACTTCTGCAGTGCCGCCGTCGACTGCTGCAGCGCTGCCGATGCATACGCGCAGACGCGGTCGACGAAGCCAACAGCCTGCACCAAACCGACACTCTCGCTAGAAGTCCCTTCTGGAGGAGCACCTCCGCAATTCTCTGCCCAAAGGAAATCCACACCCATAAGACGTCAGAAGTCGACAAAAGACAAAGTAGGCACGGAGCCGAAAAACTTACTTCCAACAACATCTGCGAGTGCGAGCAAGCGGTCGACCTGGGTCTTCTCCAGAGCATCCCGAGCTTGTTCCCGCTCTTGGGCTTCACCCAGCGACTTCTCCAGCTCCGCGACCCGCGTCTTCATGTTCTCCTTCTCGCCTACGGATCAACGGAACAAAGTTAGCAATAAAGGCAGTCGAAGCACTCCTCGAACGCAAGGGTTCATACTTACTATTCGCTTGCTCCAGAGCAGCGCGGAGCTGATCCCTCTCCTGCTCCATGCGAACGAAGGCCGGCTCCCTCCATCTGCTGGCGATAAAATGGCTGCAGGAAACACAAGACATCAATCTGCGCCCGACTGTTCCAGTCACGCGCATCTTCGGGGGCTACTCCCATCGGGAGCGCTGTACGCGCACCCGATACAGATCTTGCAGAAGGAATCGAAGAACACTTACATGCTCAAGCAGCCCAGCGTCAACTGGAGTCGCATCAGCAGACCTCTCAGGCATGGCGGAGGTCGAAGCCTTCAAGGCCAAAACGTCACCCTCCAGAGCCTCCTCTCCGGGCGTCCTAGCAGTCTGCTCGATCATGGGAGCAGAAGTGTGCTCCATCTCACGAGGGGAGGAAACAGCAGCGCCGGTACGGTCGCTGTCACAAGAAATCTCAATTCAAGGACCCGCAAGTGAAAAAGCACACTCGACAAAAACAAAGCAAAGGTTATGCGACTAACCTGACTACATCATCATCTTCACTCCCCAAAGAGACGGAGGCCATCCTCGCGAACTCGATCGGCGGTGCAGAGCCGAGTGGAGGCACGACCAAAGGTTCAGCCAGGTCACTCGGGTGCCTAGCACCCGAAGAGGACTCGCTCGTCTCTTCCTCGATCACACCCGCCTCCTTCACAGGCGACGAGGCAGAACCAGAGTCGCCACCCTTTCGCCTCTGCCGCTTCCGCAGCGGCTCCTCGTCTTCATCATCCTCCTCCAACTCTTCACTCGGAGAGGTGGCGGAGGGAACTTCATCGTCATCACCCTCGTCCTCAGGGAACTCTGCCTCTTCGTGAGGTCCATTCTCCATCAACGGAGGGAGACTGACGTAGCTCGAACGACCCTGTCAGCAAATGAAGCATTCGAGTCAAGCAAAACGATTCAACAGAAGAAGATACAAGACAAAGCAAACGAAGCTCACCTCAGGTACAGGATTGTTAGGCCCATATGGCTCGACTGGGCACTTGACGTTGCACGGGTCAGCGGCTCGGAGACTGGTGATGCTCCTCACCTTCGACTCGACTGCGTCATCATCAAGCTCATTGCCAGCATCCACACGCGCCCACATGGGGTGGACGCGACTGCGCAGCGGCTGCACCCGAAGCCTGAAGAAGGTGGCGATGAGGTGAATTCCACCCGTCTCGCGCCCGAGACTCTTCAGAAGGCCACGAAGTAGCGTCAGCAAGGGCTGAGTCGCCTCCCTGTCCTCCTTCGTCAGCGGGTGCGCCCACGCGTTCGTCTTCCGCAACTCGCGATCAGCCGCGAATCCAGGAAGCCCTGCTTGGTCGCACCTGATGTAGAACCACTTCTTCCGCCAGCCCTGGACGGAGTCGGACTTCTTCATCTGGAAGTAGGAGGTGTCGCCACGCACCTGGATGCCGAAGCCGCCGACTGGGTACACCTGCTTGCTCTTCCCCACGTTCCTCCTCATGAGGAATAGCGACTTCCACAGCAGCCAGTTGGGGCGATTCCCAGGAAGCACTCGCAGAGCACGAAATAGCTCGCGATGCTCAAGACGCTATTGGGAGTCAGATCGTGGATCTGAATCCCATAAGCATACAAGAGACCACGGACGAAATCGTGGAGGGGGAACCCGAAACCCCACGGAAGGAAATCCACGAAGCAAACGCGTTCCCCCTCGCGAGGAGCGGGAAATACCTCTTTCCCAGGAGCGCGCACCGTCGCCTGGTCTACCGGCGGCAGCAGCCCCTGCGCGCGGAGGGCCTCGAGGTCGGCCTTCTTCACCGACGATTTGACCCAATCGCCATCGGGCTTCTTCATCACGCTCGCCTCGGCGGCGGCGCCGGCGCCAGCAGCAGCCTTCCCCCTCTTCATCGCGGCCTTGCTCATGGAGGGTGGAGAAAGGAAGCTGACAGAGAGCACGCAGTGCACAAAGGCGGAACAGAAGCAGTGGAGACGATGACGGAATGGGGATGGATGAACTGTTCACCGCCGCGGTGAAAATTATATACCGCGCGGTCAGTCAATCCTGGCCATCCCTGCTGAAACCGTTCTCCGCGCATCATCTGGCCGTCCACGTGTCACGCGGAGATAGCAACCGTCGACGGCCACACCGCCCACTACGCGCGGGAATCAAGGCGCCATCATCATACCGCGAAATTTTCGCGCCCAACGGTCAGAAAAAAGCGGCAACCGCTGTCTCCAGTCAATACTGACAGTGGGACCGCACTGTCACGTCCCATCGGACACAGAGTGCATCAAAAACGTCAGCACTGACGTCAACCACGAAGGCGTAGGAAGCCAACGGGCTGATGGAGAACTCGAACAGTTCATTCGAGTGCAAGAAGATTCAGTAAGCTCTCAGAGCTGAATAAGTTCGTACAGTAAGCCAACGAGCTGATTGAGAACTCGAACATTTCATTCGAGTGCAAGAGCATTTAGTAAGCTCCAAATGCTGAGCAAACTCGCGCAGTAAGCCAAACCGGCCGAATACACAGTAAGTCACACAAAGCCAGTCGCGACTCCAAGTCGAGTCCCTTCTTTACTCCCATCGGGAGCAGGCTTTTCGACTGAAGAAAAATTGAGTTTAACCTCAATTGCAAGCAATTCAGCTTAATCTCGGGGGCTACTCCCATCGGGAGCGCTGTTCGCGCTCCCGAGTGACTCAGAACAATAGCAGTCGAAAATCACCGACTAAGGCTATTCACAGTGTTTACCCTGCAGTGACGTTCGACTAAGGAATCCTCCGTAAGCCCTGAACGGCCGGAGTCGACTAATTTTACTTGTCCCTTTCAGGAACTCAAGGCGTGCCCAGGAGGATGGAGTCCTTTACCCGACTCTACGATTCGACTAAGCACTCGGGGGCTCCTGTCGTGGGGTCACTCTTCGACTACCCCACGGTGGGGATACCTGGGTCACGCCAAGCCCATCAACCTTATGACGAGGGCCCAAGGAAGGCCCAAGGAGGACGACGTGTGGCCAAGATAGTCAACGCTAGGTCATGAGACCCCGCCATGCTTGTAAGCGCCATCGGCACCGTTCACCTGAGACCTAGCCTACCATATAAAGGCTAGGAGGGTCCTTCGTCTAGGGTACGCTCATAGCCGCCACATAAACCCTAGCGAGATTGCCATCTCGCCATTGTAGCCACAGCTCACCATCAATAACCAGACAAGCAGGAAGTAGGGTGTTATCCTCCGGGAGCCTGAACCTGGGTAAACGCCTTGCTTGTCAGCCGTCGTGATCACCAGCGCTCATCTCTCTCCCCTCAATCAACCTGGGGTACACAACCCGGGGATTTGCCGAGTCCACACCTCATCAGGGGCCCTCTTGTGGAGGTAACACCCCTACTGCAGCACTATCCTACTCAGTGTATAGCTCAAAGTGACAAGTACAAGCTGCTCCTCGAGCTCTATGATGATACAATGGTGAGAACTTGAGGTAGAAGATGGAGCTACGCGGGAGGCAGAAGGCTCTCCGAGCTAGATCCGAGGTGTTTCCGGGGTGTTCCGAGGTTCCTCTCTCTCTTTCTTTCTCTCTTGATCGAACAGTTCATCCGTCCCTCAAGCAGGAGGGGGTGAAGCCCACTATATAGGCCAGCCGAGTTACCGTTGTGCCCCTTGCTGAACACTGTTGCCATGCCTCTACAACGGTCACCACCGTACCTCTGTCAGGGACAAGACGTGGCCTACCCATCTCCTGCGCCTAATGGCAGAACTAGCATGTCTCCTCTGACCGAGACAGGACGTGGCCTGGCAGAGCTACCTCGTAGCCTTTTCCCAGATCCCGCGTGGTCAGCAGTCAGAGACGTGCAGGCCCGCCGAACCCGGGGCACGCCTCTGCCAGGCTCCTTGACAGACGCTCCCGCGTCAGACGCTCCCGCGTCAGACGCTTTTGTACCCGCTGGAAGTGACAGGAGCATTGACTCCTACCCGACCTACAGACCACCACCTCGGTTAGCTCGGCACGGATGTGACGGGCTCCGTACCTCGGGTCTTGCGCTTAAGACCTTTACCAGGTCGGATCTTACTTCCTCCCCACAGCTTCTCCTGCTCTCACAACACAAACCATAGCACCGAGGTAGTTAGGTCGGCTGAACATAGCTCGGACAGTGAACCTCGGCCCAGGCCGACGGGATACCTCGGATCCCTCTGGGCCAAGATAGGTCGGCCTTTAAACTCTCCAGGTCATAGTGAAGCTCGGATTCTCCCAGGCCCAAGCAGGTCGGCCCTTTCCGTACCTCGGCATGTCTTTAAACTCATCCTTATACCAAGCCTTGACCCTACCCGGGGGTAGCCCCCCGACATTAGTCCCCGAAGCTGGTGCGGTCCTACGACCTCGGATGGAGGGCCGTAGCAGGTCACAAATAACCAAGGCACCACCTCTAAAACCGACTTCCAACATAGCTCCGCCGAGGTACTTCCCACAGACCTTAATCTCATCCGAGGTTGATCTGCAATCAGCTAGGTGACTCAGCACAATCTTGCCTCAAGATTTTCTGAGGTACGTGGCGAAGAATCTCTGCCCGGACCTCTGAAAGACAGGTCCTGACCACGCGCCGCCCTCGTCAGTCGGACCCCCAAACAGCGCACATGCGCACTCAAGTGCGAGGCCAACTTGACCACCCACGACTCCTCGATTCTCGCGCTGACCAGCACAGGAATCCGAGGTCGGCGGTTGCCACTCTGCGGCCCACGGTGTGGCCGATCGTGCGGCCACCAACTGCGCAACCGCTCCTCCGCCCACACACGATCCCACGTTTCCGCGGTAACCGCGCGGTAGTACGCAGTTACCGCACGCCGTTACTGCTCGCCGCTTATAAATATGGGCCCCAGGGCTAACCTCACCTTCTTCTTCCTCCATCGCACATCGCTCCGTGCCACTGCCTCCGTCGCCGCCATCGAGCACCTTGCCGCACCGGAGTACGCGCCGCCGTTTTGCCGCATCGTTCCGCCGCCGCCGCCGAGCGCCTCGCCGCACCGGAGTACGCGCGCTGCGCCTGGCACCATGACTTGCCACCGATCCCTCGCGTTCCTCCACGGTGAGTTCTTCGTTCCCCTCCATTGCCCATGCCATGACCATGTTCATCCTCCGATGAACTCGAGGATTTTGATGAACTAGATGCTCTACCTTTGCACTTTTTATCCACTTTAGATCTCACCTAGACTGGCATCGACGCACCCGTAGCACAGTCCTTTTAGGTTTGCCCCTTGATGAACTTGATTTTATTTCCCTTTTTGCTCACCGGTAGATCTTTGCTAATATCTCGCCATGGTAGAAACATGTTTCCCGCCCAAAACTCTTTAGCTCGGCTGTCTTGACTGATCCGAGGTATTTTACCCCGGCTATCCTGAACTGTCCGAGGTACTTACCCCGGTTGAACCTTCCTCTTCTGCAGGAAAGCCTCAACATGTCTTCTGCCTCGGATCCCGCCGAGGAAGGAGCACAGGAAATCCGAGGTAGCTGGGAGGGATCCGACGTCACGGAGGTCGACATCAAATGGCTCCGAGATTCACGGCGGATCCCGGCTAAACTCATCTGCAGGGTTCCGAAGAAAGAAGACATCGAACCCGAGGTGGAATCCGGGGAGAGGGTCGTCTTCCTGGACCACTTTGAGTGGCTTCGGGCTCCCGGCCGGGAAGTTCTTCCGGGAATTCTTGGACAAATTCGGGCTACAACCACACCACCTGCCCGCCAATGCCATCCTCCAACTTTCGGCCTACGCAACCTTTTCCGAGGGTTACCTCGGATTATGGCCAAGCATCGAGTCCTGGGCCAAGTACTTCCAGCTGAAGAAGCAAAGTGTCCCGAACAAGAAGGTCGTGGACAAGGAGATGACTGCTTGCGGGGCGGCCTCGATTTCACCTCGGCGCCTTGAGTTTCCTCGGATCAGGGCCTGGACTCCTGCCGCAAATGGCAACGCTCCTTCTTCTATGTGAAGAACCCGGGCGAAGACCTCATCAATTTGCCGGAGTTCACCATTGGAACCCCCCTGCCCAACTCAACTGGGATTATGAGCCTGCACCCGACGCTCCCGAGGTTCTTCTGATCCACCAGACCATGATGTCCTCCAGGAGAAAAGCTGGGGCAGATGACATCTTGCGCACCATGATCACCCGCCGAGTTAGCCCTTTACAAGAGCGGGCCCACAAGATCTGCCATATGAGTGGCCGCTACGACCCCACTCGCCACAGCACCTTTGAACTTGATGACTCCGAGGTGAAGAGGCGCATCCAGCCATCGCCAAGACCACCATGCCCGACAAGTGGAAATGGGGTGTCAAGCCCTACGACCGAGATACCTTCCAGCTCAAGTAAGTGTACTTTACCCGACGTAAAATATTCCTCGGTTTCATTTTCACCCCGACCTTGTATTGATCTTGTGCTAACTCGGTTTTACCTTGCCACCTCTGCAGAAGTTCACTCGACAGGAAATCGAGGATGGCCCCTTTCTTCTAAGGAGTGGACTCCCGACCTGCCTCCCGCCGCCGAGGTTGAAGATCCGGACAATGAGGATCACCTCCCCATTCCCAAGGCCACCTCGGGTAAGACTCGTGGTTTCACCTCGCACCGCCCCCAGTTCGATCGTCTATCCAGGATTGGCCCGATGATGACGATGATGATTGCCAAATTCTGGAACCTGTCAACGTTATTCCCATTTCATATGCTCCTCCAACATATAAGAACTTTCATCCAGCGTCTGCAGCTTCCCGGAAGCGCTCAGGACCTGGTACCTCGGATGCCGAGGCTTCCAAGACCTCGGAGACTGCGGCGCCCAAAGCCAAACGTGCCAAGAAGACCTCGGCGAGGCACAAGAAGCGAGGCCCCGTGGAGGAAGATGCGTAAGTCACCTTGCTCCTTTTTACCTTTCACGCTGTTCCGAGGTTAAGTTTTTATTCTAACTTAATCTTTTCTTTTTCGTCTAGCCCGGCTCGGCAGATCAAGCAGAGCCATAGCTCGATACATCACCACTGCCTCCAGTGGTTGAAGCTCAGACAACCGAGGTCGAGGTTAACCTCGGCAGCCCCGCCAGAGCCTCTCCTCCAGAACGGTCCATTGACCTCACCAGCCCGGAGAAGACCATCTCCTCCCCTGCGCTCCTCCGAACTTCCACCGCCGAGCTCTGACTCCGGCCTGGGGCACTCTGCTCCCCGCCGAGATCAGACTCCTCCGCCTCCTCAGAAGGATGCGGAGACAGATCGCGCCAAGACTCCGGCAAGACCGTGCAGGAGCCTCGGCTCTCCCCCAAGTCTCAAGCTGCGCGCAACCAGCAGCAACAGCAGCAGAAGAAGCAGAAGAAGAAGAAAGATTCAGCTCCAGTTGTTGAGCCCCCCAAACAGCCACAGCAAACTCCAATGCCGCCACCGGGCCCCAAGGCTGCGAGCACCCAACTGGTGCCGCATGTTCCCGCTTCTGCGCCGAGGTCCACCTTGACCAAGACCGCGCCCTCGAGCTCTCAGGTCGCCACCTCCCGAGCTCTTTCTGCTACCATCCAGCCGAACATCAGCAGCTGGGAGGTCGGCAACTCCGGACCAAGAGCGGGAACAGCTTAGGCTCGGAGAAGCACTATGACATGGACTGGAACTCGGCTGACACTGCCGAGGTCTCCTCTAACCCGAGCTCTGAGCATCCAGTTGGACCTAGCGCCGTGCTCCAGTCCATCTACAACATGCAGACTGCGGTCCTTGATTGCAGCAAGAAGGCCTCGGTAAGTTTCTTTACGCAACTCTCTTTCTTCCTTTGAAACCAAATGACAAACATACACTATTCCCAGTCCCCGAGATTCGGGTTGAGCAATTGACACTCCACCGAGTTAAAATTGCTCGGCTTGAATCTCAAAAACTTGTCATTTCTCCCATGCTGAGTCCCCGAGGCCAATGCCAAGTCCCCGGGACCTCGGGTGCTAAAAAGACCTCGGATTTCTTCGAACTGATCTCTCTATTTTTTCAGGAGTGCAACAATGCTCGGACAAAGATCTTCAAGAACCTCCTGCTGGATCACAACAGACTGAAGAAGTCTCACCGGACTCTTCTATCCGCAAGGAGCAGAGCGACAAAGATTACGCCTCCAAGTTGAAGACAGCCGAGATGAAATAGCTCGGCTGCAACAAGAGCTGAACCGGGCTAATGAAGCCAAAACTGCTGTGGAGGACGCTATGAAGGTCAAGACCAGGCCGCCGAACAGCAGCAAGAGCTTGCCAAGACCCTGGAGAGCCGCGCCACCTCGGCCGAAGCCGAACTTATCGCCCTCCGAGCTATATCGAAAAGCTGGTTGTCCGAGCTCGCTCGGATTAATCACCAAATGGACAGTAAGTTTCTTTCCCCTTTTCCTTATTTTCTGCCGACCTACACCCCGTGCCACCGTATGCCTTATTTCAGCGACAGCCTTTTTGTCTTCTTCAGAGAACTTCGAGCACTCCAAGGACAAGGCTATCCGCGAAGTTCAAGCAGCTCGGGCAAAGAGGGCTGAGACAGAAACCCTCAGCGAAAGCTGGGATATCCAGGACCACCTTGTTGCCCTTAATGCTCGGATCAGGCCGCTCAGGGCCATTGGAACCAAGCTGGTTGATGCTGCCATCGAGGTCCACCGTGCCCTCTGGCCCAAGGTCAAGACTCCCACTTGCATCGACGAGCTCGCCACGAAGCTGAAAGGAGCCGAGGCTAGACTTCGGGAGTGGAGATGCTCCAGCTCGGGCTGGAGCGGACAAGGCCCTGGTGTTCGTGCTGTCCTGGTATGAAGTTGAGATCCACACGGTTACCTCCCTGCGCAGGGGCTCTCCTTGGAACTACCCACCTGATGGCATTGCGAAACGCCAAGCAGCAGCCGACCTCTTTGCTAGTTATGCAAACACCCGGACCTTTGATGACGGGCGCCTCTATCTGAGGATGAAGAGAGCTCGGACGAGGAAGCAGTCCGGTGAAGAAGTTCTGACGGCGAGGAAATTGACTTTGACGAGCCTGAGAGCTCCAAGGGCAAGGCCGGCAAAACAACCGAGGTGGCTGAAGGCTCTGATGATGACTTCAGCTTCGACGAACCTCCGAACTCCAAGGGCAAGTCCGGCAAAGCCGTAGCCACCGAGGTGATCCCCCGACGTGACGGACACCCCGGCATCCACTCCAACAACCGAGGTTGCTTCCGCGACCGAGGTGTTCCTGCGCCCGAGGTTGTTCCTGCGCCCGAGGCTCCTGCTACCACAACTCGGCGACCGAGGTCTCTGGTTCCGAGGCCTGAACTTGTCTCAAGCAAAACATTAAATCCCCGGTATGCCGGGTGCAGATGTAACGACCTTAAGTAGTTTGCCTTGCTACCAGTACTATTATCTTGCTATCCGAACCATGCTTTTCTAAGAATTTATGCCGAACCCTTTTGGAACGAGTCCCCGAGTTCACTTTCGTGTTTACTATACTTGGCATTCTTTGCTCTTGTCTACCATTTTGGCGTTCGACAGTCGAGTCACAAGATTGTTGTTTATAGCATACAGTACTTAGCAAATGTCGAGGTGTGTTTCAAAATCATCCGACATAAACGAAAGGTAAAGACAGGGGTTAGTAAACGACACATGCCGAACTATATTTTTGGACCGAGTCCCCGAGTCCATTTTCATGTTTCCCACGTTTTTTCATCTTTGCTCTTGACTACCATTTTGGCGTGCAGTCGAGTCACAAGATTAGTTACACAGCATACATTACTTGAAGTTTGAGACGAGGTTCAAAATAGTTCGGCATATGAACGAAATTGACAAACAGAAATAAAACACAAGCACAAGAGCGAGGCAGTCCCCGAGCTTCAACCTCGGAGTGCCGACATTTCATTAAGGATTAACCGAGGTACATACATTGCGCCCTGAGTAGAAAGGTCGGAGTAGAGCTATATTCCATGGTCGCCTGACCTCTGATCCGGGGTTGTCCAGCCCATCTTCCCTTGGTTCCTGCGCATCTATTAGATAGTAGAATCATTGAGCAGAGCTCGGCTCACAATGAACGGTCCCTCCCATGGAGGTGACAACTTGTGCCGACCTTTCTTGCGCTGCACCAACCTCAGCACCAAATCTCCCTCGTGAAACACACGAGGGTTGATACTCCGGCTATGATAACGTCGGAGACCTTGTTGGTATATTGCTGACCGAGATGAGGCCAATTCTCTAGCTTCCTCAAGCAGATCTACTGCATCCTCCCGAGCCTCTTTTGCCTCGGCTTCAGTGTACATTGCCACTCTGGGCGCATCATATTCGATGTCAGTGGGTAGCATAGCTTCTGCCCCATAGACCATAAAAAATGGCGTATAGCCAGTTGATCGATTTGGCGTGGTCCTTAGACCCCACAGTACTGCTGGTATCTCATCTATCCAACACCCCGGCGTTTTCAGCAGTGGTTCAATGAGCCGAGCCTTGATGCCGGCCAACACTAGAGCATTTGATCTTTCCACTTGTCCATTAGACTCCGGGTGTGCCACCGAGGCTATGTCCAGCCGGATTCCCTTGTTCATGCAAAACCGAGCAAATTCTCCAACAGCAAAGTTCGTGCCGTTGTCCGAGATAATGCTATGGGGGTACCATATCGCAGAATGATCTCCTTCAAAAAGTCACTGCTGAATGACCATCCAACTTCCGGATTGGTTTCACCTCGATCCACTTGGTGAACTTGTCCACCATCACCAGTATGTGCGTCATGTTACCTCGGGCTGGTTTGAACTCTCCCACCATATCCAAACACCATACCGCAAACGGCCAAGTGATAGGAATTGTTTTGAGCGCCGAGGCTGGCATATGCGTTTGCTTGGCAAACCTTTGGCATCCTTCACATCTCCGGACTATGGCCTCTGCATCAGCAAGAGCAGTGGGCCAATAGAACCCATGCCTGAACACCTTGGCCACCAGAGCTCTTGTGCTGCAATGATGACCACACTCTCCTTGGTGGATCTCCAAAAGCATCTCCTTGCCTTCAGCTGGCTCGACACACCGTTGCAACACCTCGGTTACGCTTCTTTTATAGAGCTCCTTGTTGATGATGGTGTACGCCTTGCCCTCCTTTGGATTCTCCTAGCCTCGGTTGTGTCACTTGGCAAGCTTCCCTCCGTTATGAACTTCATGATTTGCTCCGCCCACTCCGGCACTGGGTGCAAAGGAAAAAATTCTCGTCCACCTCCATTGGTTCGGCCACCATAATCTCCTCCATTATTTCCTCCACCATCCTGCGACCAGTCCCCGAGTCTTGATGAGCAGTCCCCGAGGTTCGGTGCGCAGTCCCCGAGCTCTGCCACGCAGTCCCCGGGTCCGACCAAACGCACCCGACGTCTACCTCCATTGGAACAGGTCCGGGCTCTTGCTCCGCCGGGATGAAAATAGATTCGGATTCAGGAGAAGGTTTGATTGAAGGAGTTCTCAAGTGATTCAGGGCTACCCCTGGTGGTACTGCCTCTTTCGATGAACCGAGCTTTGACAACACGTCGGCAGCATCATTTTCTGCCGAGGTATATGCTGTACTCACACCCTTCAAAGAACCCGGATATCTTTTGCACATGGAACCGATATAACGCCATGTTGGCATCCAGAGCATCCCAAGTTCCAGAAGATTGTTGCACCACCAGGTCGGAATCGCCGAAGCACTCACACGCCGGATACCGATCTCCTTCGCCACATTGAGGCCATGGATTAAGGCCTCATACTCCGCCACATTGTTTGATGCTGAGAAATGAATCTGCAGCACGTATTTCAGCTGATCTCGCTTCGGCGAGGTGAGGACTATTCCAGCCCCCCCCGATCTTTGTCTTGGACCCATCAAAATGCATTTTCCAATAATTATAGTCCGGCCTGGGTGGCTCATACTGCATCTCGGCCCAATCACAAAAGAAGTCCGGCAACGCCTGGGATTTAATTGCATCTCTTCTCTCATAATGTGGTGCATATGGAGACACCTCAATCGCCCATTTGGCAACTCGGCCAGTTGCATCTTTGCACCCGATGATCTCCGAGATTGGAGCTTCGCACACCACCGTCATGGGATGCTCCTGGAAATAATGCTTCAACTTCTTGACCGCCAGGTAGACACCATACGTCATCTTCTGGTAGTGAGGGTAATTCTGCTTCGAGGTAGAGATCACCTCGCTCAAGTAATACACCGGTCTCTGCACCGACCTGCCACCTTCTTCGCGCTCCACCACCACTGCCACACTTACAACTCGGTTTGTGGCCGCAATGTAAAGTAACATCGGCTCATTGTGCAATGGTGACGCCAACACCGGGGCAGTGGACAACATCTTTTTCAGCTCATTGAACGCCACGTCGGCCTGCGGGGTCCATGTAAACCCGGTACTTTTCTTCATGAGCTGGTACAAAGGTAAGGCTTTTTCTCCCAGCCGACCTACAAATCGGCTCAACGAGGCTAGGCACCCTGTGAATTCTGCACATCTTTCAAACACTTCGGTAACTTCATGTTCTCAATAGCTCGGATCTTGGCCGGGTTAACCTCGATACCTCGGCTAGACACCAGGAATCCAGCAACTTTCCAGCCGGGACACCAAAGGTGCACTTGTCCGGGTTAAGCTTCAACCGATATTTTCTCAAATTCACAAATGTCTCCTCGAGATCCTCGAGGAGAGTACGTTTCTCCTTAGTTTTGATGACGATATCATCGACATACACTTGCACATTTTTGCCCATTTGAGAGTGGCATTTCTGCATACACCTCTGATAAGTTGCCCCGGCATTCTCAGACCAAAACACATGACACGATAGCAATACGCCCCATACGGGGTAATAAAAGCAGTCTTTATTTGATCCTTCGGGTTCAGGTATCTGGTGAAAACCAGAGTACGCATCGATAAAAGACAACAGTTCACAACCAGCAGTGGAATCAATCACTTGATCAATCCGAGGTAATGGAAATGGATCTTTCGGGCACGCCTTGTTGAGGTTAGTGAAGTCAATGCACATGCGCCACACCTTGACCACGGCTGGCTCGTCTTTCTTCTTTTCCACCAAGACCGGATTGGATATCCAGTCCGGGTGCAGCACCTCCATAATGAACCCGGCTGCAAGCAACTTAGCCAGCTCGTCCAGCACCACTTGTCTTCGGTCGTCTGAGAGACGACGGGTCGGTTGCCTCACCGGTTTCACCTCTGGCCTGACAAATAAAGAGTGCTCTGCCAACTCCCTCGGAACACCAGGCAGGTCCTTAGCCGACCATGCAAAGATATCCCGATTCTCACGGAGGAAGTGACAGAGCTCGCTTTCCTATTTCTCGCCCAGCCCGGTCCCAATGATGGCCATATGCTCTGGGTGCTCCGGGTCAATGGGGATCTTCTTGGTCTCCTTGGGCACCTCGAATGCTGCAGTTGAGTCCGGGCTCATCAGTCCGGACATGCCGAGCTGTGTTGACTGCGCCATTGCCACCACTTGATGCAGCTTCTTCTTCTCAGCTGCGATCACCAAAGACTCGGCCAGATTAGACCCCGCCGAGGCACACTGAATGGCTCGCTTGTAGTCACCCGAGATGGATATGATCCCATTAGGCCCTGGCATTTTCATCTTCAGGTATGCAACATGGGTGGAAATCATGAACTTGGCCAGAGCCGGCCTTCCAAGCAATGCATGGTATGCACTCTCCAAGTCCACCACCTCGAACTCGATACTCTCAACTCGGCAATTATCCTTGGTTCCAAATGCTACATCCACCCATATCTTGCCCATGGGTGCACAGGAAACGCCAGGCACAATCCCATGAAAAGTACAACTGCTTGGCATCAACTGATTTGGCGATATGCCCAATTTCACCATTGTGTCTCGGTACATGATGTTGATGGCACTGCCATTGTCCACCAGAACTCGGGTAAACCTCACATTGTTAGTAGGCCCACACAACGTCGGATCTACCACCAGGGCATACTTTCCAGGGCTCGGCATGATCCGAGGTGTGTCTTTCCTGCTCCAAGTGATCTCCTGCTCAGACCAGTTCATATAGGTCGGCACCACCGGCATTACTGCATTCACCTCCATGGCACGCCTCTGCACGCTCTTCTTGTCAGTTGGCTCGGTCACAAAGACCACATAGCTCGCATGAGCCTCTCTATAGTCATTTCCGGGGTATTCATACTGCTGACTTGGTCCGGCACCATTGTTGTTGTTATTACCTCGGACATTCACAACATTCACGGGCCTTGCTGCTGCAGGCCTCGGAGGAGGTGCAGTGGTTATCGGGGTAACATTTGCTCCGGACAGATTTGGGTGGCCTCGGCTGAAATCTCTGAGGTGGTCCTGCTCTGTTTCCTCCGGCCTTCGCCCCTTCTTCCTGATTCTGCGGTTCCAGCTGCACTGCCGGGTTGAATGGTTGGCTGGCTTGCGCGGGTCGGTCGTATGGTAACAGCAAGGACCATCTATCATTGATTCATAAGTCAAGGGTGGCTCCGGGTTCGGACTAAATGCCGGACCATTGATTTTCGGCCTCTGGACACCTCCAGCTCCGGGTGATCCGGGTTCACCGCTGCAACTTGGTTCGAGGTGTATGGGTAGTCCGGCTCCCTCCTCTTTTGTCCGAACTCTTGGCGGTCATTACACCTTGGTCCGAGCCGGTTGTTTATTGGCTCCCTCCTTCTGTTACGTGCCACTGCCTCTGCTGCTGGCTGCATCGGATCACCCAGAGCATAAGAATCTGCAATCCGGATTGTTCTGCTAGGGATTTCGGCATATCTCTTTGGAGCCTCTGCCACAGCATGCTGCCATGTCGACAACCATCTGCAAACCAGGAAATGGCCTGTGCCTCTACAACTCCTTCACAGGAATTCCGAACATTGCTCCACCGAGTTAAGAATTCTCGGTCAGTTTCATGATCATCTTGCTTACATGCTGCCAGGAGCTGAGGTCGGTTTGGCCTCTTGTATGTACTAGCAAAGTTGCTGTTAAACGCCAGCTCCAAGTCTATCCAGGAGTTGATACTATACTCCGGCAAATTATTCAGCCAGATCCGAGCTGGACCTTCCAACATGTGCGGGAGATACCGGACCGCCCATCGGCGATTGCCCCCCGCTATGTGCACCGAGGATACATAATCTGTCAGCCAATCTTGCGGCTTGGTGCTCCCGTTGTATGGCTTGGTGTTCCGACCTAACTGGAACTGAGATACTGGCGGTGGTGGCTCCTTCATGATCCGAGGTCCAAAACACGCCGGACCAGGAGGGCCTTCCTCCTCCAGTTGCTCGGACAAGTAGATTCTATCCAGCTTGTTACGAACATCGCCTGGAGCTAACATCCGACCGTCCTATCCGAGGTCCCAACGCCCCATCCACTCTGTGGTATCCAGCTCGCGCCATGGCCGAGTCTCCATCATCGTATCGGTCATCGCCTTGACCGACATTCTGAGGTTGCTGAACATACTCCGGCTCTCGCTGATATTGCCCCTGCGGCCGGGGTTGTTGCTGATACCTCGGGGGCGGAGGTGGTTTACCTCGGCCAGCCGACGCTGCTTGCCCGCCATTCTGATTTCCCTGACCGGAGTTACCCTTAGCTCGGCTTGCATTACCTGGGCCGGGGTTTCCCTTAGCTCGGCTAGCATTGCCCTGGCCCACCTTCTGCTTTGCTGCTAACACCGGATCATACATCTGCAGCTGCTTGTTCTGACCCGAGGTGACACTCCGGGCTCGATCGGCTCCTCCGACGAGTGGAGACGAGGCTTGCCCCTTGGACACCTGACTAACTGGCCTAGCTGAATAAACCATCTCGAATCACAGCCCCGGCATATGCTCTGCGGAGAGCCTCATTCTGCTGGTTAGCTACATACACTAACTCATTGACTCGCTTCTGCTGCGCACGCCATGCATCTCCAGTCAACCCGGATAGCTCGGCCCTGCCTGCCTCGGCAGCTCTGAGGTTCTTAGCAGGGGAACTATATACCGGCCTTCCAGTCGACACGCGACTCTCACTCCTAGCCGAGGTGGTAGGTCGAGCCTCCCTGTTTCTCATCATTGAGCCCCTTGCCTCTCTGCCGCACCTCGGCTCCCCTATTGTATCAACTGCTACCGGGGTGAAGCCATTCGCTGCATTGTACTCACGCAGATCTCTATTGAACTCATCTCTAGCTGTCATCATTGCTACAGCCTCCTTTTGCAACAGGACACGCTTTGCCTCTAGGTCGGCCACAGTCACCACTACATCCACTCCTGGATTTACTGGGTCTGCCAGTGTCTCCACTATCTCTACCAGGGTCGCACCTCGGCCCTGCACTCGGGGGTACCAGGCAGCTCTTTCTCTAGCCTGGGCTTTGCAGATCTCACCTTAGCAACCTCGGCCGCTTGGATTTGCTGGCATCTACTTTGCCAGCGGCATCAACCGGACCGTCATCATCACCTCCACGCAGCTCTCGGGGCGAGTGATACGCCGACCTAAAGCCGCGAGGAGAGGAGTTTCGTCGTCCACGAGCACCTGCTCCGGGTACCCGCGAACAACCTCGACAGCAACGTAGTGACGAAGCTGCCGAGCATCATGGTGAAGCCATGCTCGGGGAAGGGCTTGCCGGCGAAACACCCCGCGTTGTCGCTGATGAAGGTGAACTCACCGATCTTGGCGATAAGCCCGGAAAGAACACGCTCGCCTGAGCCCGTCCGGATGTAAACTCCCTCCAACGCCTCAATCTGCCCCACGGTGGGCGCCAACTGTCGTGGTGGGATCACGGCAGATGCCATAGGTATGGCTAAGATGGGGCCGAATGGTCGTTGGGGGAATCCGGGGAGGGTTTATGCACTCAAGAAGTGCACACGCAAGAACACGCAAGAACACGAACGAGAAACCAAGAAACCAAGAACACAAAGCACACCACGATGTACCCTGCTTCGGGGCCCTCTTGTGGAGGTAACACCCCTACTGCAGCACTATCCTACTCAGTGTATAGCTCAAAGTGACAAGTACAAGCTGCTCCTCGAGCTGTATGATGATACAATGGTGAGAACTTGAGGTAAAAGATGGAGCTACACGGGAGGAAGAAGGCACTCCGAGCTAGATCCGAGGTGTTTCCGGGGTGTTCCGAGGTTCCTCTCTCTCTTTTTCTCTCTCTTGATCGATTCTCCGCCTCAGCAGGAGGGGGTGAAGCCCACTATATAGGCCAGCCGAGTTACCGTTGTGCCCCTCGCTGAACACTGTTGCCATGCCTCTGCACGGTCACCACCGTACCTCTGTCAGGGACAAGACGTGGCCTGCCCATCTCCTGTGCCTAACGGCAGAACTAGCATGTCCCCTCTGACCGAGACAGGACGTGGCCTGGCAGAGCTACCTCGTAGCCTTTTCCCAGATCCGCGTGGTCAGCGGTCAGAGACGTGCAGCCCGCCGAACCCGGGCACGCCTCTGCCAGGCTCCTTGACAGACGCTCCCGCGTCAGGCGCTCTTGTACCCGGCTGGAAGTGACAGGAGCATTGACTCCTGCCCGACCTACAGCCACCACCTCGGTTAGCTCGGCACGGATGTGACGGGCTCCGTACCTCGGGTCTTGCGCTTAAGATCTTTACCAGGTCGGATCTTACTTCCTCCCCAGCTTCTCCTGCTCTCACAATACACAACACACATAGCACCGAGGTAGTTAGGTCGGCTGAACATAGCTCGGACAGTGAACCTCGGCCCAGGCCAACGGGATACCTCGGACCCTCTGGGCCAAGATAGGTCGGCCTTTAAACTCTCCAGGTCAAGATGAAGCTCGGATTCTCCCAGGCCCAAGCAGGTCGGCCCTTTCCGTACCTCGGCATATCTTTAAACTCATCTTATACCAAGCCTTGACCCTACCCGGGGTACC